>RPOG01000214.1:0-583453 GCA_008086565.1 Thalassoma bifasciatum
TTGAGACTGTCATTTCAAACATTAGTGTCAATGATTTGTGTAACAACTCAGGAACTGTTGTAAATGTCCACGGTTTATTTGATATCAATGCTCTCTGTTCATGTTATTTTGTTACTATTAAAAACATTTGAACTGAAAATTGAAGATCTTCTGTGTTTGTTTCTTGATTAATGTCAACAAGAAATGGGATATTGTACGCTCAGCTACACTCTACATGGATACTTTCACAGGAACACTAACAAAACAATATAGAATGTTAGAAACTCAATACACATCAATATAACTAACAACCATATATTAGTATGTGTTCTCTATACAGCACATAGCTCACATAATAAAAACAAAAAACAATGTAAAAGCTGAATTCACTAAGAGTTACCAGCAGCATTTATAACACAAAAAGATCAGGATACACCATAAATACTTACAGTTTAAGGTGAGTTTAACATCATAACAGAGGTTAAATGACTTTTAAAGATATCTTTGGAAAATATGACAGACTTTGGAGCCCCCTAACTACGTTGAAATTTGACCTCTGCAAGAAAAACATAAAAGAAGATGGAGAGAAAAAGTTTTTCGAGTTGTGTAAAAATTGACAAGTGAATTTAATGTGAGATTTGAGCGATAATAAGTTATTAAGTGTTCCAGGGTATTCTTTCCATGTTGTCTCTTGACGTGGCATATGTTGTTCTTTCCATAGTTTGTTCAATGCCCTTGTTTGTTTTATAATACCATCATTTTTGAGCATCTTCTTTCATCAACTTACACTAATCTTATTAGGATAATGTGGTGTCCTTCATCATGATTGAGTTCTGCTGGGTGTTGGTTATAGTTTTGGTTCAATCTGCTTTCTCTCCTTTAGCAAACTCTTTAATTGCACACTTATTGTACCATCTTGTCAGTTTCCGTTGCTTCAGTATATGCTGTTTTTCTTGCATACTATTGTTTCCATTTATTGCATCATTGGAACAGTTTCTCATTACCAAGTTAATCATTCCATACATATTGTCTGAGTATGACAGCTTAAGACAGTACCAAGGATTTTTGCCACTTCACAGTAATACCTCTGAGCTCTCCAAGTGTGTGGTGTAGTTTTGAATGCACCTCATTTAAAATGCTTTTAAGAATAGACTCTGAGGGTTTGTGGCCTGCTCCTTCAACATGAGCATACCTTTCTTTGAAATCCCCCTGAGTTCCATATGTGATGAAGATGCGTCTTAGAAAAAACATGAATGTAGGCCGTTTTTGGAAATGTGCCTGCATGAAGAGCGGCTTAGCAGTGTCATAAAATCTGAGTGCATGAACATTTATTACTGCAGCCTCGTGACTGTGCTCATGTTTCTATTGTCAGACAACATCTCTTGCAGATATAGCAATCAGCATGTCATGCCCAGAAGCCTTTGACACTGCCTTGGTGGGGGGTTCTCTGCTGCTGCTGGATCTAGCTGTCATCTTTTCCTCCTTGAGGTTGAAGTCTATGACTCAGAGGTTGATGGTGTTAACACGACTACTTATTTTATTTAATTAGATATAACCTTAAACACTTTAGCTGGCTCACCTCGTTAAAGAAGTAATCAGGTTTCTTTTGATTTCATCCTCAGTGCGACCATGTGCATGATAAAAATGCTGTCAAATACTTTTTAGGTCTTGTGGGTGAAATTTACAGGGCTGAAACTTAAGGTCGTTGTTGGAACAGAACTGGTCAAGAAAATTAAGAGGATTCATTCTGTAACCCAGACTGCCAACAGCCACCCCTCTCAATTAGATCATATTTCAGTTTGTCTTGTTGTTGGTGTCTCTTCCTGTGCATGTCCGAGACTCACAAATGTTGGACTGCGTAGAAACACAATATAGTATATTTGGTTTCAGTCCACACATATTTCAAATGACAGCACTATAAATCAAAGATTGTGGTATAACAACCTCTGATGAAAAAAGAGAATGCAACCCACTGACGATGTAATATGTGAAAACCGGCTCAACTACAGCCAGCATTGGAACATTATTGTTTTTTAATACATGACTGTGTTAATTACTTAAATCTGATTGGTCAAATTTCATTAGGTCAATTATTTTTGAGAGCCAAACACTTTGTAGCGATAGATGCTCTCCAGTGAGCTATCCATCAAATCAATGAACAAGCTCAGTAAACTAGACATCTAAATGTGGTAAAACATAACTTGTTGTTCATAAAGTTGGAATAATACACTACCTAGCCAAACAGAAAGTCACCACCAAAAAAAAAGGTCACCCACTCTAATAATTGGTTGGACCCCCTTTATCTTTGATTTCGGCACACATTCCCGGGGGTATTGTTTCGATAAGCTTCTGCAGTGCCACAAGATTTATTTCCATCCATTAGTACATAAACTGTTCACCAAGATCTTGTATTGATGATGGGAGGGTCTGACCACTGCAAAAAGCTTTCTACAGCACATCCCAAAGATTCTCAATGGGGTTAAGGTCTGGACTCTGTGGTGGCCATGTGCGAAAAAGATGTCTCATGCTCCCTGAACCACTCTTTCACAATTGGAGCTCATTGACTCCTGCCATTGATGGAATAAATTGGTCATTCAGAATATTCAGGTCGTCAGCTGACCTCATTCTTTGGGCACATAATGTCACTGAATGTAGACCTGACCAACTGCAGCAACTCCAGATCATAGCACTGCCCCCACAGGCTTCTACAGTAGGCGCTGGGCATGATGGGTGCATCATTTTACTTACCTCCTTCTTACCCTGATGCGCCCATGAGATCTGGACTTATCAGACCACATGATCGTTTTCCATTCCTCCACAGTCCTTCCAGGATCACAAGATATCTCTTTCACCATGTTTGGTTAAGAGATGAAGAGTTACTCACTGTGTCAGTTGGGTTGAAAATAACTTGTTGCCAGCTGAAAGATATTGCCCATGCAGTAGTTATCCAACAAGAGTCTTATTGTACTTCTTAACTTTGTTAAATTCAGGTGGAGACTTTGTTTTGGGCAAGGCAGTGAATATAAAAATAAGCATAGTGCAAGATCCCTTATAGAGTCCTATCAGGACCTTTCAAATTTAATACAGTTATTGACTGAACAAGAAAATAAAAGCCCTTATGTCCTGTTTCGAACTCCGCTCCCATTCAAAGTTCGCATTTATTTTGAAAAGCGCCACCCGGAAGTAGATGATGCGTTGCAGGTGTCGCACATCCTGATCATTTGACAACATTTACCGTCTTTTCTTACAGAAAACAAGCATGTAATATATATTTTAACAGTGTGTTTTTCTCAATTACAGAGATCAGTATCTTGTGGCGTTAAGGGACTTTTAATCAGAAACGTTACGGTCAAAAAAAGGAAAAAGAAAGAGCAGCTAATTGCGCTGATGGACTTCTTATCGTGCGTTTTCGTTGTGCCATCGCATCGCATTTTTGCTTCGTCGTTGGAAATGATCACGGACATGTAGCTAATGTAGTATTTTCTGTATAAAATCTTCGACTTTTTTCACGCTGTAAAGTGTGTTGTGTGCTCAGAGAAGGAGCTGAGGTTGTCCACCCTGAAGGCCACACTGTGTGTTTGTTTTCCTCCCTGACACATTAGCAGGGGTTTGTTAATCAGCCAGAGTAAAACGCGACGTTAACGCAGCTCACATACATACAGCGTTACCATGAGTTTCTTCAGTTTTGGACAGAGTGCTGACATTGATGTCGTCTTGAATGATGCTGAAACGAGAAAGAAAGCTGAGCACAAAACTGAGGATGGAAAGAAAGACAAGTACTTTCTTTTCTATGATGGAGAAACAGTCAGTGGAAAGGTGAATGTGACACTGAAGAATCCAGGGAAGAGGCTGGAGCACCAGGGCATCAAAATTGAATTTGTGGGCCAAATAGGTGGGTGAAATGATGATACTTGGATAGTTTTACATGCAGTCTATGTCTGTCTGTCTGAAACCTTTTCTAGTGAGAAGAAAAGAAAGAAACCAGGAGTGTTTGGAGTGATGCTGGACATCTTTATGTCAAAGCAATTGAGAAACAACACAACATTTTCTGAAAATATTCTATAAGGCCTCTTGTGAATTACCTTTAACTTGGCCAAAGATGTTGATTTCAACACCCAGCTGAGTTCAGTAAGCTTCAAAAGTTTCTTATCAGTACTCCAATCTCTTCTCCATCTGTATTTCCTCCCAGAAAACAGTAATACTTCACTTGCAATGTAACTCATTTGCAAAGTGACACCATATTCAAACTGTACTTTTAGGGGGGCTCATTATCTCTTCAGGTTTTTGTTTTATTACAGAAAAATATTCTTTATTGGAGATATGAAAGTAGCAAACCAAACTAAAAAGTACTGCTATTTAAGTCATTTTAATGATACATTTAAATGCAGACTAAAGGAGGATAGTTGCTATTTATTGACAAACCAAGTTGATCAAAAATATAAAAATGCATATATACAGATATAACCCCATGTGGTAAAAGATTGATAACCAATCATTTGATGTGCACGTCAACATTATATAAGGTTTTTGTTTTTAACTGTCACTTTAAATCATAAATTTTAATTTTGTGAAATATATTATGTAACAGTAATTCTGCTGTTCTTTTAGCTGCACAAAAAGTTTGGGGCTGCTCAAGAGTAGGACTGTATAATATATCGTTTGCACAATATTTACATCGTAAGTTATATTATATATTCTGATATATTTAAGCCTTTCAATTAAGTTTATGTAGCCTGTTTATGCCTAATCACATTATGAATATGTCTAAATGAGCATCCATTTATATACCTGACCACATTACATGCAACAACTTGTTCTGTCATCTCACCTGCTGTTATCAGGGTCAGGCACAGTGACTTTCAACGTGAGTGGTCGAGCAACGGAGATAGAGGGAGCAGTAAATGTGTGGGGAATGTAGCAGGGATTTAGACAGTCTGACAGTTTGTTGGTAGTTAATATCACATAACTACATGTTCAGGGTAAATGGCAGCAGCTTCCAGATTTGTGCACTCATCTCTGTCTGAATGTACAATGTACATTGCAGGAAACAAAAGCATACCAATAGTATTTTTTTCCCAATATCATGCAGCTCTACTCAAGGGTATACTAAGTAATGTCTAATGGATTAAATAATTTATGATTTGAGCGTCCCAAAAGCTAAATAGTCAAATACTTCCTCTATGAGGACTGGTGGAGATCAAAAACAGCATAACAGAAGTTTGCTTCATTTTTATTTTCATCTTCAAGGTTTTCTCTTGCTTTCTTGATAAGTTTTAATCACTGTACTTATTAATTTTATTACAACTTTTTTCACACAAGAGTAGATATTGCGACAATTGTAACGTGTCATCTCCTCCCCCCCTCACAGAGCTGTATTACGACAGAGGAAACCACCATGAGTTTGTCTCCCTGGTGAAGGATCTCGCAAGACCAGGTGAAATGACTCAGTCACAAACCTTCGACTTTGAGTTCACTCATGTTGAGAAACCCTACGAGTCCTACACAGGCCAGAATGTGAAGCTAAGGTGGGTTTGATGATTCACTTTAAAGAGAGCAAAATAAGTGACCGCCAGTGTCACTCTTCAACCTGCCGGTCACGTGGTTACATTTTAACATTGAGTGTTGTCTGTATCTTACTCACTGTGTGTATGTCATGAGATAAATTTGATGACTTGACAACAGTTTCATGCTTTTTTTTGTTTTTGTAGATATTTTCTGCGTGCCACAGTGATCAGAAGACTGAATGACATCAGTAAAGAGATGGACATCGTGGTGCACACACTGAGCACTTACCCTGAGCTCAACTCCTCCATCAAGATGGAAGTAGGAATAGAGGATTGTCTTCACATTGAGTTTGAATACAACAAATCAAAGTGAGAAAAAAAACGGTGTTCGTTCATCACCATTGTCTCATACTATAATGATGTCCTCTTAAGGTGCTCAGTCTAATTCTTTGCTTCTACTGTCATTTTTCCCCTTATAGGTACCATCTGAAAGATGTCATTGTGGGAAAAATCTATTTCCTGCTGGTGAGGATTAAAATTAAGCATATGGAGATCGACATCATCAAACGTGAGACAACAGGCACTGGCCCAAGTGTGTACCATGAAAATGACACCATCGCCAAGTATGAAATCATGGATGGAGCACCAGTCAGAGGTAGACTACTTTTTTCCATATATTCTGTTGCTTATGTTACTTCTTAAAGATAAAGTATGCAGGAATTTTTGATGTTTTAATTGTTTGCACACAACATTCAAACTGGGCTCCTCCTCCGGGGCTCAGTGCCAGTTGCAGCGCATGCTCACTGCCACCGACTTAAGCTAAGCATAGCTAACAGTCAAAGCGTTGTAAACACACCATAGAGGGTAAAAATAGCGCTGCAAGCACCTGCAGCATCCTGTGACAGAAACTCAAGGGCTGTACACCTGACTTAATGCAGCTAAATGGGGTATGCTGCAAATATTGTATCATTCTTCCTCTGTGTTAAGGCCGCTATTGTACCCAATAAGGATACCTTCTCCCTCTGGCTATCATCAACACACAGTCACTTGCCCACTTGGTGCCAAGAAACGTCCCAAGTAAAACAAAACAGGCGAAGGAGGGGTTTACAAGGGGGTGAGGCACACACAGACTCTGACACACAGGTATAGACGCCCAGAGATGGCGATTGAGCAGGATTATTCCTGTAAAAGTTAACATTTTGTTTTTCAGAAAATCCTGCATACTTCACCTGTAAGCATCCCCCCCTCATCCAGTCAAGGGTGATTTATTCTTACAAATCTCATTGCTTTCCATTTTTCAGGAGAATCTATTCCTATCCGGTTATTCCTGGCTGGTTATGATCTGACTCCCACAATGAGAGACATCAACAAGAAGTTCTCTGTGCGTTACTACCTGAACCTGGTGCTGATCGATGAGGAGGAGAGGCGCTACTTCAAACAGCAGGTGGGCTCCTGATAAAAGATGCAGAAAGTAACAAAAAGTTGGTCTGCTGACTCAGTTTGTTTTTTTTAGATGAATAAGAAGATTGGCACTTGAAGCAGTACAGTTCAAAATGATAACCACAGTTATTGCCCCAAACTAAATGTGTACAACTTCTCTTTTAATTTTTTTTTTTTTTTAAATAGAAGTTTCTGATCTTAAGCAGCTGATTATTTTCTTGAAGATAAAAAGAAGTTTACAAAAATGTGTTTGGCATCAGTTGATGCAACTACTACAATAAGAGCTGTACATCATTAACAACATCTGCAAACATTTACTGTGTGCCCATGTCTTGATGTCATGATATATCTAACTTGGCTTGTTGATCAGCATGAAAAATTATATACTTTTTCAGTGTAATTATTTTTCAATATTTTTTACATGATCCTTTGTGACCATGTTCTTGAATCTCTCTCTCCTTCTGGCTCAGTTGCAGCTCACAATGACTTACACCCCCATGCAGTGACATCTGCATCTGCATCTACTCTTAACTTGGGTCTTTATCATGACTGAGTGGCTTAAATGGCTCATTTTTCTTTGTTTGGGTTATGTAACTGGTTAGATTTGAAACATCAGCATCATTTAACAAATCTAGCAACAATCTCTGTCTTCCCTCCATCCAGGAAATCACTCTGTGGAGAAAAGGGGACGTGGTGAGGAAGAGCATGTCTCATCAGGCAGCCATCGCCTCTCAGAGGTTTGAGGGGTCGGCTGCGTCAGAGAGTGCGCTGGAGCAGGCGGCAAAGGAGGAGAGCGGGTAGAAGAAGAAGAAGCAGCACCCTGCGGTCTCTCCTCCCACCAGACTCACTGTCAGCGTCTGTGGTGGAGGGAAACCTGCCGACTGTCCAACATCTGGTGAAGCAGCTGTTTGTTTGCAGCTGCTGCTCTTAAAGGGAGGAAGAAGGGAGGCCCAAATTCAGCACTGCATTATGGGAACAATGAAACAGTTTGCATGAGGCGTTCAGCGTGGCTTCAGGCTGCTGGTCCTTTCCTTCCTCATTTATGCTTTTTCTTTCTTCTTTTCTCTTAAGGAATCAAACTAATCACCTGTCGCCATGTCCACTGTGTAAAATCTTCCATGTAGTATTCTTACATTTTTAAACTCTCTTTGTTACAGGTGAATTAATGCTACTATGGGGTCATTTCTAATCTTCTAATTATCATTCATTATTATATATCTGCAACATTCCACCTTTAAACAAAGCATTCCTTACACTGTTTTAACATCAAGAAACCTGAAATAACTGCACTGCTATTATCATGCTGAACACATTTTTCTCTTTGTCTGTATTTGCACAAAAAAAAAATCAAAACTGGAATTTTATTTCCTTCATTTGAGCAAGAAAACTGAAGTATTACCCATTTTTTAAATCTGTATATAAGACCTTTAATCCTGTTCCCCATCCAGCTCTCGTGTACATTGATTACCCAGCACATGGTGCCACAAAAATGTCCTTCATGTTCATGCGCTTTACCTCAGCATTCCAGTGGTGTTAGGGAAAAACGGTCTGGTAGTGTGAAGACTTCCGTGTTCTCTTGCTTAGAGACTCCAGAGTTGTGCCTAAGTGTATCAAGCAAATGAAATCTTCCTGCCTCTAACATAATTTTAGTCTTTTAACCAGAGAAAAAGTTACAGTAGAACTATCTATCTTTTGCAAAATGCTAATCAATTCTTCCTTGTCCTTGAAAGTCCAATAAATTGATGCCAAATGGGAAAAAAACAAGCTTTGACTCAAATGTTTCATAGAAATGACTGAAAGAAAAAGCATAATTTGATACAAGTGGATGGGAAAGTTGTGTGCATGGAAAATCACTTTGAAGTAGTAAGTAGAGGTGAAGGGAAATGGGTGTTTCTCATGAAGCATGTAAAAAAAGTGGTTGATTCCTGCATCATCTTAAAATTTATATGGAAAAAAAATTACACATAATTCATTGGCCTTATCCTCTCAAGAGAAAAAGTTCCTCCTTTTTCCCCAATTTCTTATATTTTTGCATATTTGTGACTTGACTTGTATGATTCAGATTGAATATTAACATTAGGTTACCAAGGTTACCAGAGCTAATAACGAACAAATGTTTTGCGATTTCTGGAAATTAGTATGTAACATTCTTGTGGAGAAATCCCACAAGCTCACTCATGTCTGTATTAACGTTTGCACATAACAACTTGACCTTTAAAATAGTATTTTCTTCAATGAGTTTTTCAGCAAAATACAAGATGAATCAGTGATATTAAAAAACTGTCCAATGCAGCCTTACTGTCCTGTGTGTAAAGGCAAGGATCAAGTATATTTAAATGCATCTTAAAAATTAGACTTACAGGAAAAAAACATAATTCTGAAAGATTTAACACATCTGTGATTGATCGTCGACACCACACTTAAAGGAAATGATGAAGGAAAGAAGCTGAAAAATAAAACAACTTTAATTTTCACAAATACTCCAGTTACATTTCAACATGTTATGTATTGAATGTTTAAAATGCAGATGAATAGTCAACATGTCTTTTCTCATCACCTTTAACAGTCAGCAGTACATGAATCACTGAGGAGTTTATCACTCTTGAAAAATCGTAATTGTAATTGTAATACTGCAAAACAGTCTGCGATGAAAGAATGGTTATGATAAAATAAACAATCTAGAGCAGCGGCAGATGTTGTGGAGAAGATATTTTTGTACTCAAATGATGAAAGTCTCATTTTACAAGAAATAATTTGAACAGTGGTTGTCATCAACAAAAAGAAAAACAAACATGAATCTTTACTGTCGAAAAGATTATCCAGTCTTCACAAAGGTGCTTTATCCTCCAAACTCAGGATGAAGTCAAACTCCTCTGCAGAGAAGAAGAACAAGAAGAAATTTTTAAAAAAGAACAAATCCCTTGTTATATTAAATGGATTGTGTCTGTACATACCAGCGCTCAGTGGCTGCACAGAGAGTCTGGCTCGTGTAAAAAGAGCCATGTCCTTAAGAGGCCCTCCTGTGTCACGATGCTTTAGGTGATATTTTTTCAGCTCTGACAGAGAAATAAAACGCTTCATCATCCTCTTATACTTGACATCAACCTGAAAAAGACAGAAAACTTAACTTAAGACTTGATTATTTTCCACTTCAATGATGTAAACATCCTGTATGGTTTTACCATGCTCCACTTTGGGTTGTCAGGTTTACTGGATGCATCAAAATGCACGTCTTTCTTGTCAAACTGAGTGTGGTCCACATACGCTTCCTTTACGATCTAGAAAAAAGAAACAGCTGAACATCACACCTGTCTGTAGCTTTATATATTTATAAAAATCAGAGCGATGTCATTAGCATGGGGGGAGATTTTACTTTCATGACTCCTGCAATTCCTGGATCCTTGCAGTTGCTGTGGTAAAAGAAAGCCACCTGCCCTTCCTTCATCTGCCTCATAAAATTGCGTGCCTGTGGATGGAAATCCAGTATAACGTCATGTAAAATAATTAATTAGTAAGAATAAAAATCTCAGCTTTACCTGATAGTTGCGAACACCATCCCAGCAGCTGGTCTGATCAGGCAGAGCCTTCAGATCCTCGATCCCAAACTGCAGAATGAACCAGAACAATCAGACAAGTGTAGAAGTACAAAAAGGGCTGAACAAGCTGTGGCTGCTTCCCACCTTCATATCCACGCCGTTCTCAAAGCGGCTCTCTGGTTCAGACTTCATCAGCCAGTGGCAGTACTCTGGGGAACCATTTGCTTTCTTTTTGGAGCCAGCTTTTTCTTTTGCACTGTCTCCATCATTTACTGTAAAGCATAAATCATGAATTTTAAAGCAAAAGGCTACTTTATAAACTAGTTAAAATAAGGTGACCAAATGCCCTCTTTTGCACTGTCCTCCTTTTTGGACATAAAGTTATACCCAGGGTGATTTTGAAAACTTTCCCAAAATGTCTTGGTTTTTCTCAGGTTGTTCTACAGACCATTGATATTTGTAATAAAGCTCTGCACTGGGCTACTGGCATTATTTGTCCTGATCGTGACTGGTGGGAGGCACAGTGTACTGACTACAAAATTGGCACCTCTGTGTCAGCAGAGAATTTAAATGCCTGAAATTTAGATACAGATATGAGATTTTGAGGCATTTCCCCATGTGCATATTCCATGCACAAGAAAATATTTTGTTTCTTTTATTGGAGAATGTAGTGAAGCATTTTTATGGAAACCCATTTCCACCAATTAAAAAACTAATAATGAGAAGTTTCTTTTTTCTTTGAGAATTTTTTTGAGAAAAAAAGTCTCAAATGTAAGATAAGCAGAATTTTGAGATTAAAAAGTCAGTTTTAAGATCAAAGGTCAAAATTCTGAGAGCTCAAATAATGAGAAAACAGACAAAATTCTGAGATATAAAGTCAAAATTCTGACTTATTACCTCAAAGTTTTGACTTTCTGTGGGAAAAAAATCTCAACAAAGAGTTTGTTATGTCTTCATCCTTGACTGGCTTCTACATATTATTTTTGTGCACATTAAAAAAAAGTTAAGTATTTTTTTCAGTATTTCCAAGAGAAAAAGAAATACGAATACATATAAAGAATATGGTCATCCTAATTTTATAACAGGATGCTTTGCTTACCTGGTTTTGATGTTTCTTCACCAACCTTGGCCCTTTTCTTTGGCGGCATTTCTTCGACCCCTGCTGTGAACAATGATTTAAAAAAAAAAAAATGCTGGATTTTCTGTTTTTATGTTTGTATTTTAAATTTCAGAGGAGCATCATCAGCATCACCAGACATATGTTAGTTAAGAATGCACAAGAATCTAGAGTCACACAAACCTGAGAAACACTGCAGAGACTGAACGTACCTTATGATTTCAAGTTTATTTAATGCACATCTGCACAGTAGGTAGACTGAACACTTTGAAGAGCTTAATTTGCCTCAGGAAGTTTCATCTCCAATCAACCATGAAGCATGAAAAACCCGCGAAAAACCTTCTTCATTTTTTTTTTTCTGACAACTGGGTTCAGTGTCTCTGCGCTACATTAATTACCAGATACAAACGTTTTTGTGGCATCATCTTTTCTCAGATTAGTATAAGCACTACAGTTAACACCTGAGTCAAATCCTCTAACTTGGAGCGAGTCCCTGAACGTCTCACAGAATATTGAGTGTGACGGCGCAGGCGACAACGGCAAAAACAAGTCTCCATTTGTGCTGTGTGTCAGCGTGAATATCTCAGATAGAAAGTTGGAAAACACTTTTATTTGAGCACAAATCTCACCTAAAGTCGTCTGTGCAGCTGGGTTTCCTAGCAATGCGTCTTCTTCGTCTTATTGTGAAACGTAATGAAGCTGGCAAAAGCTCGTTGCTCCTCCGTGAGGCCAACGAGAGTTAAACCCTCACTGCCACTTCAAAGCTTCATGTCAATCACGTAACATTTTCCTATTTCTAAACAAAAGTTTACATAAAAAAAAAACAAAAAACTATTGCTTTCCAACTACATTTTTACCTAAGTGTTAGGCCAGAATCAACTTGTGATTTGGTCGAGATTATTTGTGTTTCTTACAGTGTTTGTTGGGCAACGCGTAGTAGTAGTAGTAGTAGTTGTAGTAGTAGTAGTAGTAGTAGTAATAATAATAATAATAATAATAATAATAATAATAATAATAATAATAATAATAAGAAACCAAACCAAATTGAAACAAATAGTTTCGAACAATGCTACAACGTTCAACAGAATGAGATGGTATACATACATTAATTCAGTTTAATATGTAATGAAAGTACAAATTTTGGAAAAATTGGAATTTAGTAAGAACATAAATAAAAAGATACATAAACAAATGAATAAATATTTTGCTCATCCCAGGATTCGGGTCTCTGCACTGGTTTCTTGTAATTCAGAGAATATACTGTACTTAAGCTTGTGTGCAAGTCTCTTCATTATGGAATCCCATTCCCACCAGTCAAAAAAAAAAAAAAAAAAATTATATATATATTGTAAATATTTGAAGTAAAAAGTCGAAGTTTTGAAATGAAAAGTCAAAAATCCGAGGTTTAAAGTCAGATACTGAGATAAAATACAAAACTATGAGATAAAATATTCAAAGTTTTGACTTTGTATTACAGAAGATAGACAGAGGTCCTGTATTGCTGATGTAACTACCGATAGTGATACATTTTTTACACTGAAAAGCTTGTCAAAATTAATCAAGAATAACACACAAACAGAAAACTCAATGTTTCTGTTCATGGCTTAACGTAAATAATTTGTCGATCAGGAAATTATCATGTGCTGTAATATTTTCAGATTTGATGTAAAAATAAATGAGCTCATAGATATCAACAATTGTTGTATTCCAGCATTAAATTTATCATTTTAATCAAACAGCTTGCACACCTTACCTTTTATAGAAACATAGTATTTAGGAAATCAGCAATACACTGTTAATTTTAAGTTTCATCATTGTATTGATGTAAATTCGGGAACAGTTTTCTAGAAGTGAGACTATTTAATTTGCTATCTTGTGATTTCATGTAGCTATCAAAAGCACTTTAAAATGTGCTCTCCAAATGAACTTGCCTTGACACGCTAGAGAACAAATTTCGCAACACTGACTACATTTCCCAGAAGCTCTAGCGGCAGTGATTCTGTGACATAACTCAAACAAGGTAAACATGGCGGCTGTCGGACCTCTAGGAAGAGTTGTCAGATTGAGCTCCAGCATCTGTAGAAACCGTCATTTGATATTTAGCAGAAGCCCGCACCGACGAGGGATAGCTTCGTGTATCGACCGTAAGTACCAGTGAAAAAGGAAATGCATTTTTTATTCACAACACCGCATTGTATCTATGAAAGCAAATATAATAACCACTGTTCGCTCTTTCTATGTACTTCTGTTGTTGTTTACTGCTAAAAAAAAAAACTCAGGGAGCAGTCATTTGACTTTTTTTTATTAATGAAGATACACTCATTTAACATTGGCATACGTTCATCCCTTATCCTTGCTTGGCTGTTATTGGTCGATACTGTTCCTCCAGGTCCTCCAGTCAGGAGGCAGAAGGAGCCACACACCCCTTGTTGACACCCCACGCCTTTGAGACAGGAATGATATTGATGTTCTTCTCCAGAAATGTTGTCATTGTTATCAAAAGTTTTGTCATTTCAGCTGAATTGAGACACATGTAGTATTCAGTATAGTTTTCAGTAGTGGTGTGCAACACCTGTATTACTTCATCATTTCATCCCTACGCCCTGTTTGTCCTCTGCTCTTTGTTGACAGCTGCTCATGGACTCACTGATGAACAGAAAGAATTTCAAAAGGTCGCCTTTGACTTTGCAGCCAATGAAATGGCTCCATACATGGCAGAGTGGGACCAGAAGGTACATTGAAGCGAGTGGGGTGCTGTGAAAGCACCAATCAGGTTGCAGACTTATTTAAAACATTCAGTTTTCTTATTTAAGTATTTTCTTCTTCAGGAAATGTTTCCTGTCGAGACCATGCGAAAGGCCGCCCAGCTGGGGTTTGGTGGAATCTACACGCATCCTGATGTTGGAGGATCAGGCCTCTCCAGATTGGACACGTCAATAATCTTTGAAGCTTTGTCAACAGGATGTGTCAGCACTACAGCTTACATCAGCATACACAAGTATGAGCTCAATAATACGGCAGTAATTGCATCTACCTATAATTAAATACTTTGTAGAAACATGTTTTTCATCAACTTCTTGCAGTATGTGTGCCTGGATGATCGACACATTTGGAAATACTGAGCAGAGGGAGAAGTTCTGTCCAGATCTCTGTTCAATGGAAAAGTTTGCTTCCTATTGTCTCACTGAGCCAGGTCAGTCTACAAAAAATAAATCCAGAAATGTTGCAAAAATACTTTGAAATGTCTCAAAACTTCAAGAGTTTTTTTCTGTGTATCACCAAAACCTCTCCTGTGTTGTTTTAGGCAGCGGCAGTGATGCTGCTTCACTTCTTACCTCTGCACAGAGAAAAGGTGATCACTACATCTTAAATGGTTCTAAGGTAACTTCTTTTATGTCATAACTTCCTTCCTGTACTTTAAAACTTCAAATAAATTCCTTACTGATGTAGAAAACAAATCCTCTTCTCCAGGCTTTCATCAGTGGGGGAGGAGACACAGATGTCTATGTGGTGATGTGCCGCACAGGAGGTAAAGGACCCAAAGGAATCTCATGTTTGGTGGTAGAAAAAGGGACCCCAGGCCTCAACTTTGGTAAAAAAGAAAAGAAGGTTTGTGCACTCAACTGTCACTGGATTTTAAATGTGATGTGCAGCAGTTAACCACTAGATGGCAGAGTAAAGTCATGTTCACTCAGCTGTTTTTCAATTTGTGCTGCAGGTTGGTTGGAACTCTCAGCCGACCAGAGCAGTGATATTTGAGGATTGTGCTGTTCCAGTGACCAACCGGCTTGGAGAAGAAGGTCAAGGGTTCAGTATTGCTATGAAAGGCCTGAATGGAGGCAGGATTAATATTGGTGAGGGAGGAAACACACCAACACCCACCCCTCTACTGTGCAACAACCAATAATGACCAGATATTCATGTATTCCCTTACCTTTAAAATATATTAACAAGGAAATCCTTTGTCTAATTATAGCCCAGCATTCCAAGTCTATCGATTAATTCAGTTATTTCAGGCTCCTAAAACAAAGACGTGTTGTTTGCTTTTTAAACACAGCTCATGTTTTGTAATACTGACCCATTTCCTTTTGCTTTTTCCTTCAGCATCATGTTCTCTGGGGGCAGCTCACGCCTCTGTGCAGTTAGCCAAAGATCATCTGTTGGTACGCAAACAGTTTGGAGAGACACTCTCCAACAATCAGGTAAACAGCTCACATTTTTGTGCAGAGGTCACGAAGGATTAACCCTCAATCCTGTATAAGTGAAACCACTCCTTTATGCTTTTCTTGTCATCTTTGTGTTTGTAGTTTCTTCAGTTCAAACTAGCTGAGATGGCCACCAAGCTGGTTGCGTCTCGCCTTCTGGTGCGTGAAGCTGCAACAGCTCTGCAAGAAGGTCGACCTGACGCTGTATCTCTCTGCTCCATGGCCAAACTCTTTGTTACAGATGAGTGCTTTAATGTGAGTGATCCTGCTGAAGAAGGAGCTTTTATCCTAAACAGGGAAAATATGTTCAATATTTTTCATTTTCTGATCCGCTGTTACTCACAGATCTGTAACCAGGCTATGCAGATGCATGGTGGGTACGGTTACCTCAAAGATTACGCTGTGCAGCAGTTTGTACGAGACATCAGAGTTCATCAGATCCTGGAGGGTGAGCTTATGTAACAGTGTTATTTCTTTTATGATTAATTTAATGACATTTAAAAGGGCTGTCCTGCTCTTTTGTGCTTTTTTTTCTTCTAAGAACTCTTTTTATTCTTCTCCTGAAGGCACAAACGAGGTGATGAGGATGATCATTTCTCGTAATCTGCTGTCAGAGTCTTGATAAACCATCTCTGCATCTCAACTCATGACCATGTTATGATCTACTTCTTTGGTTTGTTACTGTGTGACTCATTTCCTCAACACAAGCCTCACCAGAGACGAAAGTCACAAGAGAATTCTGGGTAAACAACGCAGTGAAATGTAGTTTTTCTGATATTGAAATAGGTATTTTAATTAACTTGTAGTCACATTGTTGTGCAGAGTGACATTGTAACAAAGAGTCAGTCAGAGCTGATGCCTAGATATCTTGTCAGATACCACCCTCTAGAGGTCAAATTGTCAAAATACATTCCCAAATTTCAAGTGATGCTGACTGAATTATCACACTTTGAGATCAAAGCCTCAATATTGACATTCTACACATAAAACGCCAACTTTAGAAAAAGCTTACAGCACATCTCTTATTGTAATGGTAGCTCATTCTTGTCTAAGAGTCAACTTCTGAAGTATGAAATGATGTACTATCACCTTAAAATGTATCCATGCTGCTGCATTACCTTAAAAGTTACACAAGAAATTTCATGTAGCATCGCCTCCAGCACTGATGTGACATTTAAAGATTAACATTTTTCTTGACTTGTCTTGAAAAAAAAAACTTCCCTTGATGCTGCAAGTGTGAATTTGAAGAGGTAGTTTTTTGTCTTATTGAATTGCCTTTTACCACGAGTTTCAGAAAGGATTGATTTTTTTCTTATTTGAGAAGAAAGTCGAATTATTCTACTGAACATCAAATGCAGTCTCTGCTTCACGAACACTAAAGTGTCCTTTAAGATCAAACGTATGATCTTGGTTACTGTATTATCTCTGTGCTGAGTGTTTTGTTGTATGTGAACTGGAAACAGACAAGTGCATCTTGTTATTAACAGTGGTATACATATGTTTGATGTATCATGAGTTATATGTTAAAGAGTCAAATTTTATTTGCTGATCACACTCCAATAAAGTTATATCTTGACTTTCAGAAAAATAATCAGATCATTTATTTGGATGGATGGTTTGCACAAGTAAAGTCCTTGGGTTGTATATTATGAATGTTTTCCTGTGGTGTCATTTATTTGTTTCTGTTTATTTGTACAGAGTTTTGAAGCCTATTGCAACGGGGGCCATGTTGGAAACATTGAATTCAACCTAACTTTGTTGATTAAAGATGAGGTTGAAAGGCGGGTCTGTATTTTTTTTTTATTTAAGTCGTGAAAAAACTCAGCCCCCTTTGTGTACAGATAGAGAAATTAGTCATTCAGAGTGGCATTTTTTTTTAAAGTGACTGTAAAAACATTCATTTGCTGTAAAATTTGTCTTCTCAGACTTTCTATGTATGAAGTTTTGTTTGCTTAGGTAGTCAGCCTCAAGTGCATGTCACCTGAACTGCAGTTTTTAGCACTTCTTCAACAGGGTACTGCCACTTGGTAAAATTATGGGTCTGAGCAAAACTAATATCAAACACTCCAGAACACTTTATTGAAAAAGTTGTCAACAATCAAAGCGGCCAAAAAGTGCTACATGAGCGTTACATCATCAACTCTTTCTCTTCAAAATCAATCAGCAGTTCACATATGTCAAAACAAGCGAAACCATCAGTAACTTCTGTCTCAAACTGATGGTGTTGTTTGTTTGTTTACTGTAACTGTAACAAATTTTACCAAACAGTTTTCAACTAAACGATCAGAAACCTTCAACCTCAACATTGTTGAACTCACTACTTGAAACATGCCATCTACCTTGACAGGCAAAACACTCCTAAAGTATGTCCTCTCTGCAGACATCTATCTCCTTAAACCATACTGACAGCAACACAGTATGTTAAATAAAAAAGAAGTTGTTAAAAGAAGTACAAGTTAGTTAAAGAAAAGTGAGAGGTTTCAAAGATGAATACCTGAATAGTGACTTTGCTGGGTCTGTTTGAACTAGTGCAGTTAGCCTGAGAGAAGTGACTGAAAAGTGATCCTTTAACACAGCCAGGAACAGAGAAATATCAAGAAAGTATCAAATTTTAGTTTGTAAGTAGCTTTTTTTAAAACAAGTATCTTACAAATGTAGCCAAAACATTATTTTTGCATGAACTGTAGTTATCTGTGGTTAATGCAGAAACATCACACTGAATAATCACAACTCTCTGAATGAAAAATAATTGGTATTTTTATGAATATTCTCTGAAACGCATTTGGATTGACTCTTAAAGACCTCTGTATAGGCATGTAAATAAAAATATATTCTCTTTAGTGAGACAGCATAAAAAAGAAACTTATAATAAAGAAGACAGAGTTTGTGCAAAAGACACACAAACTACATGAGAGACTTTTCCATCTCTCACAGCCTCTCAGGTCTTTATGGGGAAAAGTGCTTTTTCCATTTCAAGGCATCCCACTCTCACACACACACACACACACTCACACACTGTTCGTATACCTCCCCTGCCGGCTACACCAGAGAACCGGCTTGACTCTGAGCAGGCACCATGACAGCCACAGCTCCCATGCGTGTCAAGGAGGCAGAGCGGACCTGGGGGGTCACAGTGAGTGGAGGGGCCACCTGAGGCTGAGCCCCCTCAGTCCTGTTAGGGATGGCGACAGCAGGGGTCCTCAGAATCTGCGGAGGTGCCCCATTTGTGGTGGGTGGTCGCTTTTGTTTCTGCATCGGTGTTCCCCCCAGGTTGTACCCAGGAAGTCCCTGCAACATGTTTCCTTCCCCGGGCCGCAGCTGGTAGGCGTTGATAACTGAGCTTGCATCCGAGGCAGACATGGGGGAGTATGGGTAGTGGAAGTTTGGCGCGTGGGGATCTCGTGGTCGAGGACTTGTTGCTATAGAGGACAATGTGCCATTCTTGGATACAATGTCTGAGCCTGTGTTGCTTTTTGCCCAAGAAACTCGCTTTGGTGCCTGAGCGTCCTCCCTAAGAGAACGGGGGGGGGGGGGCACAGAGGGAGCAGGAGGTTGATAAAAAATGATGAGAAATTCAGACGTGCTTACACAACGTTAAAAACGTGTTTTATTCTTTAAGTTGCAGAAATTATAGATTATCTTGGTTGAATGTGACTGGAGTCTTTTTTTTAGGCATCATGATGTTTATCGCTTCACAAAGTATCCTGATCTGTAATACATTTTTCCTCCTACAATGCAGTCTCTTAAAGGGACTGTGAGGACTTTCTAGGTGAACTTGAAAAAGTCTTACTTCTAGATATATGCCTGATCGTAATCCACACCTAAAAATGAGATTATCAGCGCTAAAGTGGGACATTTCTATAAGCTATTTCTCAGCTTACTGATTGGGTCAAATAGGACCAGACTGACTTAGGGCAAGTCAATGTTTCTGTGACAACACCATGCCAGCTGACAAAGTTTAGTCGTGAGAAAAGAGATCTGTGGTTTCCTCTGCTGAAAACGATTTCTTGAATTAATCTAGTGGTAATAGTGGACACTGGGACTTGACTGTCTGACAGAGAAGGGACAGAAGTGCAGAAGAAAGCTAAATTGGAGTGATAGAGCACAGGCTACAGGCTACAGGCTACAACACGAGCCAGAGGCTAGAACGTGGGTTAAGCTGTTTGTGTTCAATCCAACCTCCATGTAGCAGTTATACTACAGAGATCACAAGAGTTCAAACTTGAGAGTCTATCAATAATATGAAGAGTCAGCTTTGCTTGGCAGATGAGCACAATTTGTTGAGGCTAATGTGTCAGTACAAGACAAAAGCACAAGTTTTTAGCTCTGCTTTCTTACTGCTTGTGCAACTGTCATCTCAGAAAACTCAACCTTGGAGCAGAACTTGGGATCGACAGGTTCTCATTACTGGAAAATTTGGATCAGGATTGGGGTCTAAAAATGCCCATCACAACATCCCTAACCATGGCACCACACCTGAGTCTCAATTTTGTCTCTATTTGTTGCTAATGTTTTTATCGTTTGATACAATTTGCATTCTTCCCATTACTTAATGCATCTAATGCTGCATGGCCACCACCTGGTGAGAATGCTGTATTACAACCAGACATTGGTAACTGAAACAAAAATGTATACTTTGAAAACTAGATGAAATTCTTATGAACTCTTAGATTAAGAAAAAACAACTTAATGATTGTTCAAACATTTGAAATTATCACCAAAGTCTCTAAAATCAAAAGAACTTAATTCAAACCTCGTGGTTAAAGTTATGATTCATTCTGTACACGCAAAATGCACACCCCTCATTTGATGTATCCAGTAACATAACAGTTTAACACATGACCTCAGAACTAAAAGTTACCAGAGAAAAAACAAACTTAATCCCAGTCTGGAGCAGTGTTGTTATTCGATTGCACAAGACTCAAGGTGTGTCTAATCTTCTAAATCCGAAAGCATGTGTAACTCATCTTACTTGATCTCATTGGCTATTTCCTCCTCAGTGTCTCGCTTCCTCTTCAGTAAGAAGATGAGGAACAGCACCATGGCCACCAGTCCCACAATCGACCCCAATGTGGCCGCGGCAACCACACCCGCATTGGAGGCTGGGAAACAGATCACAGGTCAGGGAGTTACAGCTAATATCAGAGATTTAAATACGCAGCTGAGAGTGTAAGGGCTGAGGTTTCTGCTGTGTACGTACAGGTGATGACCTCCAGGTTAATGGAGCAGCTGTCGGAGCCGGCCGTGTTGCTGGCTCTGCAGATGTACTTCCCTGACATGCTTTTAGTGAGGTTGCTGAGCCTCAGGGTTCCGTGTCGCTCGTCTGAAAATACAGCCACATGGTCACACACACACACACACACACACACACACACACACACACACACATACACACACATACACACACACACACACACACAAACATATAATCATGTATACTGTATGAGGATGTGGGTTTGGTACATTCAAAGATCTAGAGAGAGCGCGTCACATTAATTTATTATACTACTATGAAACATAAGGGCACAACTATTAAACAAACACAACTCTACTGTAACACTGCAAGAATGAACTGAGGAATGCAAGACCCTTATAGATTCTGGGTGTAATATCCCTTCGTATTGATTTTACAGTGATTGAAGTTATACTATAATACAGAAGTGACATGAGAAGAAAAATAAAAAATGAAATTACTGGTGAACACAAGATCTTGTTCCTGGCTTGCTCATGAGACACTTTTGTGAGCTCATGGGGAAGTTTCACGCAATATTTTATACAGAGTGTGAAAAAAAACTATAATGGGCAAACATTAAATGGATATCTTCTTTCCTGACATGAAATCTGTTTTCCTTGTATTCTGTGTTCATCCACTTGCACCCATGGTGGAGGCCACTTGTTCGTCAATAAAAGTAATCACAGAATCAAAAACTAGAGTAACCCCTGATTTAAAAACAAACTGCAAGTTTTCAAAAGTATAGGCATCTAGTTTTTTGCTTTTTAAATATATATAACTATATAGCTGGAAACTGGACACAATGCATTGAATTCCACAACATTGTTAAACATGCCACAGCTTTCAATATTGTGACATCACTTTTGTGTTTTAATACCTCAAAATATGACTTGTTTCTGGTTTTTCTAGCTGAAGTTGGCTAATTCAAAGTGTAATAATAACAATTTCATGAAAAAAAAAAGATGTAAACTGGGAAAAGTTCATTTTCTTTTGATGTGTATTTGCTGCACTTAAATTTGAACTTTTCCAACAAGTTTTAAAGCAATTCAGGCCTCATTTTCATCCTTTAAAACTTTAAATATGACACTTTTCGTCCTTTTCTAGTAGATTTGGCTCATATCAAGTCCAAAAAGAGCATTTTTTAAATTGAAAATAAGACTTTTAACACTTGATTTGATTTTTGTTTGCTGTCTTTCAGTACGTAAATTCCAATATTGTGACTTGGGCTCAAATTCAGCTAAATGTATCTAATTATAACGCTACTATGGTTGGTAGGCAGCTGATAGGCAGTCGCGAGCTGGCAGGAGTTGTTGCTTTGCTGTTTTCATACTCAGGTCAGAGGAATCTGCTTAACACTGTCCAATGCTCGTCATTTTTACTCAAAGCTCAGGGATTTTCTAAATCCATGGATGCTTTTTGTGGTGATTTTAAATGTTATGGTTTTTATATTCATTTTTAGTTTACAGAACTGAGTGTGTTTGTTGAATGTTTGTTTTCCTTTCCAGCCATTCATGTTTCTTCTCACTCATTCGTCACTGATTCACAGATGTAATCCAGAATTGACCTCCTACTGTGTTTTAACCATTATCTTCAGTATGGAGTTTGGCATTGGTGTGTTTGCATGGCTGATGATTCTGCAGCCTTGTGCCATAATAATGTTGGTCAGCATTTGTTTTCAGATGCTCCCATGCCAAGGTCATGTGTGTGGGAATCAGCACATCCAATACTGGGTATTTCCCTTCAATCTCCTCCTCCTCCTGGCCCATCTGGCTAAAAAAAAATGCTGAGTTGTAGCAAACATAGGCTGCACAAAAAATAAACAAGCTTTATAGGGACTTAACACAACAAATCCTCTTCAATCCAATCTTAGACATCACATTGCTGCATGTCTTCAGCTGATGCATTTCTGCTTTCGTGGGGAGGTAAGGAAAGGAGAGTGAGTGTGTTCACCAGTTCTGTGGAAACACCCTCTTTAAAAGTGCTGTTCAGATGGTTGGGTGTCTTGTAAGTGTTCATGCACGCCTGTCACTCTTTGCACCAAGTCAATCCCCGCTGAGCGAAAAGTAATGCAACCCTAGGACTCATCTAAATCAACCCAGATGAAGAGGCAGGGTTCACGTTATGCCAGCAAGCAACATATTGCCGCAGGGGACAAGAAAATCCCTAACAATCATTGTCTCAAAACAGCTGTCTTCATCCCAAAGTTTGGGTGGCTGTAGCTTGGGCCGATTTTTTTCCTCTGCACCATCTGCTACTGAGTCCAGAGTGCTGTTCATGTAAGTAGGTGCACACACACAAAAGCAAAGATTTAGATTTAGATCATGTTGGAAGAAAAGTGTATGGATGGGAATCACGTGTAATTTTCTATAGACAAGCATTACCTGTCATGGTCAGGCTGAATATTTTATCCACAGAACAGACCAGACTGAACATTATTCCACCAGAGAAATTAAATTAAAATGTGAAAACCCCCACAACAGTTCAATAACAGTTCACTTCTTTGTAGTTAACCTTTCAACCAGAGTATTAAAGGGAAAACAAAAGTCAGTGCCAAATAAAAAACTAGCAGATGAGTGTGATATGCACCTGCCCCCCTCTCTGATTATTTAATCCCCAGGCTTGAAAAACAGCTGTGAAGAACCAAACCCAATTGTGACAGATTAGCAGAACATCAGCTGACTCTGAGCTTGGAGGGAGTTCAAGCCAGCACAGAGATCAGATCCCAGTGGCGGCAGAGCTGAAGGGGATCTGACGTTAGAGTAAGCGCTGCCTGCTTCATATGAGACAGGAGCATTACTCATATTACAACCCCGTCCAACCAAGGTCAATGAGCAGCATTTGTCAAATCCTTGACACATGACGTGTGATTAATGTAAATCAGCAGCTTTCCTATATGCATCACATCATATTTGCCTCCTCACATGACACAGAGGGAGCTTCAGCGGATTTATTTTACAATCAATGTAAAAGAAACCCATACACTTTCATGTGCCTGAGAGCTTAATCAGAGAGGATTGAGAATTTTCTCTTTGCCATTACTTTCATCTTGCAGGACTAACCAGTGAAGACTGAAAACTAAAATTTCCTCTAAAGCAGACACAATGTAGATATAAAGAATGCAACTAAACAACACAACAAAGAATACATGACTCATTATTCATGTATTCAACTACAGCTTCTGTTTGCAAACATTGGGAGGAGGTTTGCAAATAAGGATTAGACATAAAAGGTGCCTTTAGCTCTTGTTTCTTTTGGACAAGAATGATCAAAAGAACAACAGCAAATAATAAGCAGCAAATCAAAAGAAGCTGAAACATAATCTCTGACATTTCTGAAATAAAGAATATGCATACATGCCGAATATGGTGCAAGAAATAACATATCTGAACAGAAAGTGAAGCTACAGTGGCCTGTGGTTTAAGAGAACTTGGAACCCCAGAATAAATAATATACAGACGCAGTCTCCATTTAATTCAACCTAGCTTTGTTGAAGTTAGGATGGTGGCAAAATTCATAAGTTTTATGATTTCAAAAGTAAGGAGTCATAAAAAATTATACATTTTTCAATTTTGCTGTCAAAATTAGATTTTTGTTCGCCTGTATGAAGTCCCTCAGCCTCAAACAGATTCTCAAGTTATAAACACTAACAAAAATATCTTCACTTTTTTAGACCAAGAGTTGTTGTTTTTACCCCTGAACGGAACAAAACTTAGAATTGGCTGACAAGTATTTTCCTCTCAGTAACAAAATTTTATATGTTTGACAAATCCAGCTAACAAATTAAAAAAAGATCAATTGTTGGTGTTAATGTGAGCAAAAACAAAAGTGTAAAAACTTAATTATGTGGGTTTTTCAGGTCTGAACAAAATTGAACTGTGTTAAGCTAGCTTACTTTTGTCCAATGGTTGCAATTTAGTTTAAAATATACTGAAAAGCATGGTTTACTAACAGAGAAAAGAAATATTAATGTAACTTTTTAAAGCTTTATTAAATAAAATTTTCTTTTGAAAACAGCAAAAATGCATTTTTTACCTTCTGACAAAGGTCGGTTAGCAGGCTAAGCTAACTAGCGAGCCAGTAGTGACCTAAGCTACATTTTGTCTTTTACAACAGTGACAATTTTTTTAAAAACCAACCTAACAAAACATTTAGTAAAAACCTAGTCTATTTTCAAAAGTTTCACTTCTTTCCTACATATTATTATTCTTTAACTTCTCAGCTCTAAAAGGGATCTTACATATCTGGTAAGCCTTTACCCTCACTTCTAAAAGATGGTACATGTCTTAAACATTTCTGTTTTGAAGACTAGGGGTAGCAGGTTACCACATTTCTACACACGGCAGGGAATCTATTTTGCATAAGCTGGTATGATAAAGAAAATTCTATAACATCACAAATTTAAAAAAATTCACAGAAAAAAAATTCAACCCATGTTTTCTTGAATGAAACCATCATCCGCAAAATGTCAAAGGGAAGAAATCCCTTTTCACAGAAAACTTTAAAACATTTAAACCAATTAAATAAATATTATGAACTAGAATGCAGAGAATGCTTAGCCTTTTTAAATTTTTATTGCAATGATTTCAGGGAAATAATCATATGAGCTTTATATCTGGGGTTGAATTTTTTTTCCCTCTAAAGCTTTTCTTCTAAAGCTTATGGCTGTGAATCCAGAGGTTACATGTTGCCTCCTCTGGATGTCAGTTTACAGGTAAGGGTGGTAAGGAGCTAATGAGAGAGATGAATGGGAAATGTATGAGAAAAAAACCCTTACCCATGTACCCAAGGATAAGCATGGGCTGGGGGCAAGTTCTCCATTCTGTGTTTTTAAATACACATTAAGGAAAGATGGCAGAGAGAGAGAAAGAGAGGGAAAGTGAGAACGAATTAGGGATGGAGAGGTGCGCACAGATTTGGAGAGGGTTGGCTGAGTGTGCTGCTCTGTCAGTCCCAAATCCAACTTATGCCTCTTAGAGGGGTTGATCAAGTAATGACATGGGGCTTGTTAGATTAGGCACCAAGGTCAACAGGAAATGAGGAGTGCCGAGAGAGGATCAGCGAAGAGAGAAAACACAGAGAGGGAGATTGCTGAAAGAGATAAGCAGTGATAGCAGTAAAGATCAAGAGTCAAATGCAGAGAAACGATGACCACAGGGTTTCAATTTGAGTGTTAAAAACATTTATGGATGTATGTATGTAGCGGGCATATGAGGTGTGAGTGTCCATGCTGTGCCACAAAATCCTGGGTCAAGGCACAATCAGAGGAAGTACATTTGATGTCAACAGTCTGCAGACTTTTTCACTATAATGTGATGAGGGCGAAAGATCAAAGCAGTTAAGCCAATAGTCAATCAATCAGTCTGAGTTCTGCTGTTCAGAAACAGATGGTGTTCACTGCGCAGTGTCATCTGGATACAAACATTTGCAAAATAACGCATCAATAGAAACAGACATGCCCTCGCTCGCAGTGCTCTGAGAGAAGAGTGGTGTGGTACGTCTCAATCTGCAAAGAGGATTTCGTGCTGCATGTTTTGGTATGATCGAGGATCGAGGTGCATCAGGAGCATCTATCAGCAAAGTAAAGCCCACGGGACTCATCTGATTATGAGTTTGACCTGATGACAGGAAATCAACTCCACCAGCGGATGGATGGCAAAGAAGGTGCTACTATATCTTCATAATGGAGGGGGGATGAGGATTTCCAAATTAAATCTAGAAAAATGTCCAACCATGATTTTAAAGAATGTTTGTTGGGTGGATAGTGAGAGTGAAAGGTGGGGGAGTGAGTGAGTGAGGGGATTACACGCAGCAAAGCGCCTGATTAGAATCAAACCATGCTGCTGTGATACGGCTCTAAATCTTTAAATACATATTGCAAGAGTAAAAGCATTTTTCTCACCCTCTGCTCCAGTGGTATTCACGTGTTTTGTTTTTTGTGGCACACATTTTCACCCGTCACAGCTAAAGGAGGTGCTGACTGAGTTATAGCTATAGCAAAAAAACTCCAACAACTTGCAACTAGAAGTGTCCAGAAACAGTCCTATAATATAAGAAAAAGCTCATACATGAATTCAGGTTATAGGTTATTTTTTGACAGAATTCTCCCCTTGTTTGCATCATATATTTGGATATGCAACTGATATTAAGCATATCAGTTTTGCATGGTGTTTGTAGAAAGTAAAACAACCTGGGTTTAATGAGTTTTGAGGGCAATTTTGTGAAAACCTCTTTTTGACACAGACAAGCTTTCATGCAAGCTTAACGAATGTGAGTGACAGCTCTGCTAAAAATGTGTTGGAGAAACACTTTCTTCAAAGTAACACTACTTTTTCTGTATAGTTATGACTTAAGTCAGTTTTTATTTATTTACTAAATCTTATTGTTGATATCAGTGTTTCTTCTCTCTTTAACAGTGCTTTAGAGCCATGCCAGCTATTCATCTTAGCAGCATAAACCAGCCAAACTTGCCACTGTTTTCACAAGAATTTTCAGAAAGAGAAGAAGATAGAAGCTGTTTTTGTTGTTGTTGCCAATGGGATATTACCTCAGCTGGTCATGTGGACAGTTTGCTGCTTTTCTTTTAATTATAGCTGTAGCAGTGATTTTTAGAAACTTCAAAGTTGCAAAAACTTACTCTCCAGGTTGTTGCATATTTGCCCTGACACACTGACAATACAATAAAGGAGAATGTTATCTTACTTCTGGTGTTTACAGCATGAAAAACATCATATACAGAACTTAACTTTTGTTATTTATTGTTCACTGAGGAATTGCAGCATTCATTTTCAGTAAAATATGGTAAATCCAGTGGTGATTGCTTGAAAGTCTTACTTAACAATTAAAATGGATATCCTTAATGTTACACTGGCCCTATGTGAGCTGGATTGGCCTGCTCTTTTCGTTGGTCAGCTTTCAGGAAGTCTACAAATGACACTTTATTCACTTCCTGGTTCTGGAAGAAAACTCCAGCAAGAACATGAAACTTTTTATTTTTTTGACGAAATTGTTAAAATGTGTTAATATCCAGGCCTGATGGGTTAAAAAAAATTACCGCGGCTAAATCTCTGCTGTGTAAATATCACACTCATTTTCTGATTTTTAATGATAAAACAGAAAGTTCAACCTTGAAATAAAGCACATATTTAGATTTTTTTTCTTCCTGTGTGACTCTGATAATGTTAGTGTTTGGGGAATGACCAAAGTGAAAAAGCTTGTGTAACTATTGGAAACGGTTACACAACTGTGCTCTTTTAGTACTGTCATTATGCCCAACCTCAAAGTATGCTAGAGTACACTTAGTACTGCCACTTAAAGCTCCTGTGAGGGAGTTTTAGATAGTGTAAAAGCAGACCAGAATCAATACAGCTGGCTTTGTTTCTCTGAATATACAGCACAGCCGGCAACCAAACTGACCATTTCTATACTGAATATATATTTTTAATACCTGAAAAGAGTAAGGTCACTCTGCAGAAATGACCTTCTCTTATATTTCACACGCAATGTTACATTTGGGTATTGAAAAGTAAGAAGGAGGCACGACTTAAAGCACTACTTTGTCCAAGGGGCACCAAATAAGTGGACTGGGCTCTATATGTTTGTGCGTTTGTGTGTGTGTGTGTCTAAAATACTAAGGCTAATGTCGTGTAACTCTTAGGTAAAAATAAATAAAAAAACACATGAATAAATAATAACCTGAAAGCAGTGTAGTTAACTCTCTGATGCATGAATAATGAAAGCCTGTGTCAGATTTCTTTTTCCTTGAGTGTTTTTATTCTTCTTGGAGCACAACAAAAAAATTTCTATTTAACCTTTTAATTGTTTGAATTTTTCCACAAAGTTTAAGACAGGTCACCTCTAGTAGACAACATGCGCCTGAGCATCCAACTTTTTTTTTCATCTATTGGGTTTATTTAAAATACAAGGATTGACAGAACATGCCAGTAAGGGTCCTTGAGTGTGGCTGCCTGTTGGTCATCTCTGAGTCAAAGAAAACTGACTTGCAGTTACAACGACTGACCACTGACAGAGGCTCAGAAGAAAGGAGCAGCAGAGAGCACTCAAGAGGCTGATATGCAAATCCACCGTAAAAACTACTGGGATTAAGAGAAATGACTTTTAAATAACTGTCCACTGCACCAGATGGTCAAGCTAGTTCTCACTTGAAGAAAAAAAATCAGCTAAATGCTTGTGCTTGAATTGTTTTCTGCGGTTAAAACATTGTTTTTTGTTATAATAAAGGTAGGAAAACAACAAATAACTCCTTCATTCAAAGAATTATAAAGGTTATTTTAGCTCCTACAAGGATCTTTTCTGCTTGCATTGATTTTGGCGCCCTCTATTGACAAAATAGCAAACCATGCCAAAAGCAATGGTTGTTTCTTTATTGTCCTATTAACTGCCTAATTAGACATCTTCCTCTTAAAGTGTTTAATCACTAGTGAAACTGAAGCTACTGATGTATACTTCTTGGAACAGAAAGAGAGAAAGTGTGTTTGGTTTTTCTTCAGTTATGTGGATAAATGACCTTTTAAAAATAACATACTTACTCTGCATTGGGGAGAAGAAGACCTCAGATAGAGGTGCAGCTTTGGTCCATTTGTACTGGGGAACCGGTTTCCCATATGTCGACTGACAGCTCAGAGTCACGTTTCCCTCCACCACTGGATTTCCTGTCATGGTGCAAACTGGTGGGGACGGAGGGACTGCAAACACAGACGGACATACGGACTGAGTGTTAGTCAACACATGTAGGATAAGAAGATCGGATCTGTGACATCTGACCCCTGTGTGTTCTGCTCTAATCCAAGGCTAACAAAGTTGAGATTCTTATGGGTAGTCGTCAGAAAATGTTTTGACGCCCCCTGCCCTAACCCGCCCCTCTGTTTCAATCTGCTGCTTAAGGACAATATAATGACCTCAGAGCTTGAATCCCTAGACAGCAGATGAGTTTTATTTGTGCTAAGCGCTCACTCTTGTATGATTTTTTCAGCAGATGATCCCAAAATCCCTAAAAGAATCTGTAACATTTTCTTTGGCAGTTCTTTCCCAAAAACCAAGGAATCTTGTGACTTCGTAAGGCGAGCTGCTTCGATTTCATGTAACCTTTGAATTTCTCTGACGCGGTGATGCATTACCTTTGACATTAAGGCTCATCTCTCCAGAAATGCTAAGACCTTTAGGGATAATGACGCTGCAAAAGTAGCGTCCGGTGTCCGACTCCTGGGTGTTGTTGATGTAGATGGAGATGTTGGCCGAGGGCATGGCCACGCTGAAGCCCACTCTCTTTGTGAACTCGTTCTGGCTGTAACCGACTTCCCCTGAGCTGAAGTTTATCACCTGGGAAAGGAAAGCATTTAATGTAGCATCATTAGCCTTTGATACATTATTTCAGCCCTTACTTTGTTTCGCTTTTCTACAAAATCCAACAAAGTAGGGACGTAAGGTGCTACATTTTCATTTTTATTTGCTCTAGCTACACTTAGATGTGTAGATTAACCATATACCAGAAATAATTGTCCTTCATAAAGATAATCCTGACATGTACAGATGGTGGATGTTAAATTTAGGCTTATTCTCTGTTTGAGATAAGCTCACAGGCACAGTACAGTTTAGATTATATTAATCATGCACAGACCCTACACACTCTAACTCACACACACTCTCTATACTGTATTCACACCAGCTTGCATGCTGGCTATAAGAGGTGCAGTAAAAAGAGAGATAAAATATCACTAATGGCTTCCTTCCGCTGTGAATTAACATCAGCGGTGGTGATGTAAATAATCTGTACGGATCAACATTTTTACTTTAAATGTGAGTTAATGGTTTTCTAGGGATGTTACGTGTCATGGGAATACAAAATATGCTCACTTAATCTTGCAGTGAGTCAGAGGTCAGGCAGCCATTGCATGTAAAATGATTTTTCCTGGTTCAGAAATCAAATTCCTGGATTTAATTTTGATCCATATAGATGATGGAAGATAACTTCAACAGCAAAACTATAGGCTTATTCCTTGGGGTCTATCAAAAGGTCTTGTTCTGCACAATCAGCAGTTAAAACACAAAGACATTCAAAAGTAAGTTTTCAAAAAAGCTGTAACCAGAGATTTTTTTTAAACATTTGTGAAAGAAAACAGTAAATCATCCATCCTCTGTTGCAGTATCGACCCATTCCTTGTTTCTACTCCAATCTTTACAACTACAGTGTATTTACAAAGCTCTGCAAGCCTTGAGTACTTTACATTAATCCCTTTAGGCTTCTCATTGTGTATACACTAGAGGTCAGCACAGGGTCAAACATACAGATCATCACTGAATATTTCATCAGTCTTCTCCTCTCCTCTCACCTGCTTGGACTCATTCCCCGTGAAGTGCCAGACCACAGTGTTTTTGGAAATGTCCGAGTTGGGGCTGTACCAGGCATGTAACACCACCATCTGGCCCTTCACTACCTCCATCTCTCCTCTGGGGATCTCCACCTTGTTGGTGTCACCTGAAATAACAGCACAGAGCAGCAGGGAAAGAGTTAATCACAGAGGATTCAAGTCAGGCTGGAGATGAGTTGGGTTGATTTTTAGTTTTTTTTTTCCCTGAGTTGTGCTCACATTTATGCTAGAAATCTGCCTTGTGGTTTAAGTTTCATTACCTTTTGTTTGTCTGTGTCCCACATTGGATTGACCTTGGGGTGTTTTGTGTTCATGTTGGTATCTTTCCTCATCATTATTATCTCTATTTATCAAATATTGATTGGTAAAGCATGTGAAAAAAGAACTTAAACCAAATTTAAATTTGAACTAACCAACAAGGGATGGGTACCTTTCACGTTTGAACTGATACAGCACCGAAAATTGGTACCTGAGAATTGGCATAAGTACTTAATGGTACCAATTTCGGTCCTTTTGTGTGCATTTCTGTGGTAATAAATGTTCATTTATTAAATAATAATATCTAAACATATCTCAATTTTTACATATTTATTTCTCAATCTATAAACTTAAGCAAACATATCAACACAACATATCATATCATATCCAACTATGACCTCTGGTATACATGTTTCATGCTCTATCCACTGATCACTCTCCTTCAAATTAAAGGCATAAAAGCCCCAAAAAATAACTTTGAAAAAACAAAAAGAAATCTTAGCCAATGATGTCTGCATCCTCTGCAAGCAGGCCTCTCAGTCATCACTGTCAGGTCACCTTTGGTCTAATTTGCTATTCTGCATTTAAAATTCTTGTTTCTGCTCTAAATGTCTTCAGTTACTTTAATCTTTTTTTTAATTATGGTGTTTTTTTCCACCAAAATGAAAGAACTCAAAATCTTAAACAGCTACTGCCTTGCATTTCAGATAACCCATATTGTCATGGACAGAACAACACAATGAGATATTGCTCCTGACATAAGAATATGCCGTTCTCTGAAATCGTCAAATCCAAATGTTAAAACTTCATATGAACACTGGCATGGAAAAGTGTGTCATGTGAAAAAGTGTGGAAAAATGCATTAAACCAAAACAATATGATATCGGATTCATCATACATCAGCTGACCTGCTTTCTTGTATCAGAGTTTTCATCTAAAACAAATGTTGGACAGCCACTTGATTGAGGTACACTGCTCCTGAACACCCAGGATCTCGGTTTATTGTAACAACTCTGAACAACTGAGAATCAGATCTGACATTTCTAAACCTCAATAGATGACATGGAGGCCTGTAGTGCTGACTGTGAAGTCTGTTGAAATGAGGAAAAACATCAACCCAGGATCATCCATCATGATCCTGAATTTTATAACTGTTATATCAGCTGATCTGATCTTTTATGAGGGCTTATAACAGTCCCGTCTAGTGCTCTGGTATCCCGAGATACCTTGATATATGCAGGTTGGGCGCTCATAACTTTAGAAAAGATCTGTGAGGTTGAATAATGGTTTATGAACATGGTTGGGATCAATTACACTGTTTGCAGCATTGTTGATGTGTTTCACTATTCATGAACTTTGGTTTAATTTTTTTCAACAGAAAAATAAAGGGAATTATTCTTGACAATAAAGAACATTTGTCAAAGTCACACAGATGAAGTGATGGTGTGCTGGTAGTTTACTGGATGATTAGACACCTGAGTGATAATAATACAGCTGAAAAAATACTCCAGATGGTCTTTGAAATGTCCTGCAGGTATGATTTGTTTATTCGTGTTAAATTGACTAAAACTAAGCTCAAGCAGCTTAATTCGCATGAACTTGAGAGAAACTTAAATACAGAGCAATCTTATCTTATTTTCTGAGTGCTATGGCAACAGGCAACGCTGGATTTGGAATGCTTAAAAAGTACTAAGGTGTACGAGCTGAACAACACAATCAGAACCTCAATCATACAGAAATGTAACGAAAGAAATGTTTCTGTTGTAAACAAGGAATATTTTGTTCATAATTTTCATTTGGCAGAAATCAACACTATTAAAAATCAGAGTATCACAAGATATCAGAGTATCACAAGATATCAAACAAAATAAAGAAGGATGTCCAACTCACAAGGTGCCCAGTCACCTGAACCAGACAGCTGTAGCTTGATCAACCGATCCAAGCAGTCGTTTTCTACTGGGCTCTCCAGTTTGAATATTGGTTAAAAAACAGTCATGCAAAGAAAAAGGTACTCCTGATGCTAAATCCTTGGGCTGACACAGCAAAAAGTATTCCTCATATGCTCAAACAGACAGACAAAGTGCACAGAGAAAGTGTTATGATCCATGGACCGGCAGCTGAAATCTCCACATCTGTTCAGCGTGGCACGCCTTCCTTCTTTTGCAGAGTGAGCGCATGTAGTGGCGGGAGAATTAGGTGATTGCTGGTGGTGGGGCTGAGCTGTGGGGGTGTACTAACGGAGCCAGCATCTGTGTGTGAAACAGATTTCATGCGTGGGGGAGAGGGCAGAAAGGATGAGACTAACTTGTTTTTTGCTTTTTGTACTTTTTACTGCAGATACTCTTTCTTATTTCTGCAGGGACCACATGACCCCCACCGCTGTGTCATCCCCGTCCCTTAATTTCTGAATCTCTGGATCTGGTAAGTCCGGCCGAGTAATCCCTAAACAATCCGGGACGCAATCCTCTCACCTCACGTGAGTCAAAAGGGCTCAGCTGGAAAATAGATATGATCCGACACACATGGTAACTTCACCCGTCAATGCTGCTGTGACTGCTATCATCATCATCATCATCATCATCAGAAAAGGCATGTACATTCTCTAAATGAGGATAAGCAGGATCACTTTGCTTTACATTTAATCATTCATGTCATGCAATCTCTGCTGAGCCTGGGTGCAGATGGAAACCAAGCAGCAAACATTCAAGGAAAAGCATTTCAGAGCATTTGAGGGCACATAGTGGAAAAAAGGAACATTTTCAGGGAAAGAAAGCACCTTGACTGACAAGAAAATTTCTGGTGCTTTTACAGAACGATGATATACTTCAAAGTCTTCTTTAAGGTATGGTTAAACGAGTCTTCACTGTAACTAACTGCACTTAGAGCCTAAATGTTGCTGTGATATGAGCACAATAAATACACTCCTTCCAGAGCACTTACAAACTGAGACCACAATAGAGAAGAGATGCCTCTTTTTGTAATCTGACATGACGGCACATGGTTCAAGTGTGTCTTTTCAAAATAAGATGCATCAGGGTAAGAACTGTCAGAAACTGAATTTTTAGGTCAAATTTGAGCAGCTGAACCAAGGAGATAGTGCCAAAATAGGCCAAAAATTCCTCAAATGGTCAGTTTTTGGCTTTCAACAGAAGGAAGTCCAAAAATAGGGTAAAAGTGTGACTACAGCCGTTAAATATCAAGACATGTTGTTGATTAAATGGTGAACATTGCAAACCAAATACAACACACAGACCACTGAGTCTGGTCATAACCTCAGCCTGAAACCAACTTAAATATACAAAATAAAAACTACATTTAGATTATCAGCAGTTAATGTTACTGTTTTACAGTTGGTTAACTGAGATTGGGCAAAGACATTCAATAAATCAGCAGCAGACATCGGTGTTAAATTTGGTATTTAAAGGATGCTCACTCATCTGAATGAATGGCGCTAAATGTCATTTTCATGCTTGTGCATCTTTGTGATGACATGGAGCTTGAACAAGTCTATAAGATGTGTAGATCTGAATAGATGATAGAGGCTGGTGTTCAGAGAAGCTGACTTTTTTAGAGGAGGAGGATTTCATGGGCTGTAATGATTACAAATATTTGTTGTCTTTTCAGTTTCCAATTTATGAAGAGACAGTTAAATGATAATAACTGATCAGATAATCTTTATTTGTATTGTTTGAAAACCTGGATTCAGCAGCCCAACGTTCTCAGCATGTGGGCGCCCTAGAACGTGATGACAGAGATAAATGGCTGTGGTGTAAATATGGTAAACAGCTGGCTTCTCTTTCCCTCCATACATGAAAAAGTGTCAGATCCTGTGATGTGTGTTGTGAGACCTGAATGCAAAAATCTCCTCCCCATCTGCACATGAAGCACATCTTCATGAGCGGCTTTTTCAGGACAACAGAATGCGTCAGCTTAAGATTCATATCATCAATTTCACATTCATCATCACTCTTACATTTTTTGATTCACAGCTGCCCGACAGTTCAGAAAATTCACCTTCATTGATCTGAAACATTGTTTTTTTCTTCACAAATCCAGTTAGCATCACAATTTCTTTTCTATAAGCTATTGTTTTTGCTGACTGGCCAACCAGTGAAGCAACGTGTTTGTGCTGAAACATTATGTAACATTATGTCTGAAATCTCCTTCAATAAAGCTTTGAAATGCTGTGCAGGCGTGATTACTATACGTTGTGTGACACAATCAGAGGGGATCATGCTCTCCGAGACTAAACAGTCATTCTTCATGTTAATGCTGGTAATTCTGAATGATTCCAGATGATGAAGAAGGATAATGCCCTCATAGTCGCTCCACTCCAGACGATTCATGCGCTTCTTTCTGAGCAGGTTTATCCTCAAAACTATGTCATTCAATTGTTCATTAAATGAAGGAAAATCTTCACTAATCCAAGGCTGTCTCCATCTGCGATGCGTGTGAGTTTGGCTGCGGACTGATAGATAAAAACAGTTCAAGATTTGGATATTGGTTAAAGACAACCTAAATCCTTCACATCAGGGGAGCAGAAGAAAATCAGGAAGAGCTGCCAATAAAGGGATGTGGATATGATACTATGCAGCCTCAGTGGACTTTGTCCTAATTACACTCTGCCAAAAGCGATCCTTCAGCCTAGCCACGCTTTATATCTGCTAATTGGATTCTTCTCTTTAGAGTAAACAATGTTTTTTGTTTTCCTTCAGGGCATCCTGGCTCTGAGATATTGGCAGAGCCGCGGTTGCAGCAGCAATTAAAACAGCAGCAAATACTGGACTTGCAAAACCTGCACAGAATGATCAGAGAAAAAAGTCATGCCCATCTGAGCAGGGGCACAATTACAGGATCTGAAATTATCTGTTGTAGTATGATGAACTATCTACAGGGGGCAGCAAATTCATATGATAAAACATGGTCATCTAATCATGCATAAAACCACAGTGGAGACCATGATATCACTGGAGCAGTTACAGAACTGAACACAAGAGTCAAAGAATGAGCTTATTTTATGTGAACTGATGCAAAGCAAGTCATCTGTAGTTTACAACCATGAGCATCTAAATATAGCTAAACAGGTGTCTAGTTCATGACTAAAAATACTTGTAATTTGCATGTCTAACAAGGCATCCCAGTCTAATTACGCTGTGTATGATCAAAAGGATGATAAATCAGTCCCTCTCTCGCAGCCCTCGGGGAGTCATGTAGGCCTGTGTGAAGATAAACTGATCCTCTTTAACCAGCCACACTCTATCTCTCTGAGTAATCTCCACTTCCACCCATGCCTCTCTCTTGTGAGTCCCTCTCAGGAGCTGGAGATTTAGCTGAGACTCAGATTTACTCTCCATTTACACCTCGACACCCCACTGTGTCCTCTTTATACAATGTGGTGCCTTAAAATCAACAGATAATCTAAAGTGATTGGAAGCAGCGACAACAGAGTCGAAAGGTTAATGTCTTAAAAAACAGACTAGAATAAAGGAGTTTGACTCTTCACAGTTTGTTGCTGTTGTTGCTGTTAATGTTACAAACAGTCAACGGGAAATGTTTTACAAGTAGCTGATTTGTTATCTGATTGTAAGGAAATAAAATGCCAGCTGTACAATTGGTTATTTAGGTCTGTTTTCAAACACAATTGTGTATTTGTTTAGAGACAACAGCCCAATAAAGCTTTATTCCTAAGCATACAAATTATGGAAAATATCTAACCAAGACTTCCAAAACACATGAATATGTTTGGCCTGTTTACTGATGCAAATGAAGTCCAGAGGGGAGCATCTAAAAATGAACACACATGTGCATATCAGTTCCATTTTTTTAATGTAGATTATATATAGAATGTCAGATGCACATATTTAACGTTGAGACTGACAACACTGCACTAGAGCCAAACATTACTTCAAAAAATACATTTCAACCAAATTTTGTGAAGGAACAAAGTGTGCCAGAGACTAAAGCCTGCAGTCTCTCAAATGGTCAACAGAGGGAAGCTTTGCTGATGGCAAAAATAATAAAAAGCCACGCTGTCATCCCTGATGGACTTCTCTCATTTATTTATTAATTAATTTGTACTTCTACTTTTCTAAGCGCCACTCAGCGGAAGCTTGTTGCAGCAGCTCTGTCTCTGTTGTTCTTTTTCAGCTGACACTTTATATATTTTGTTTATTTACTCTTGGAACTTTTGCACAATTCATTTTCCAGCATTGCTGCTGTGGCTGTGAATTTCCCCACATCTAACTTTATCTTGACTTATCGTATTAAACTATATTTGATACGAAAACAAGATTTAAAAGAGAGGTATAATGTGCTGTAGACAATAAAAATCAGCTAAATCTTTGTTCTACCTTATCAAACACATATTTTGATATAGTTTTGAAGTTGCCTCACTCTGCAGTTTGCAAGCAGGGGAGGAGCCTGGTCTGCACATGGACAGTAGTGTCTCCTAGCAACACAGAGCCGCCTGTGGTTGCCCGTCTGTAAATCATGCTGAGGAAAAATATATCAGTGAACTCATTCACGCATTAGCTGATGCTGATACAAGAGAAAAATGCAAAGATCAACTTGATAAACACACCAGGGAAATTTATCAGTCCACATTTAATTTCAAAGTCTATTGTCAGCTTGTTGGACTGATGCTGAACCTAACTTAACTTTACTTAGAGAAAGGGAAAGACATGCAAAGAAGTGTCGGAGCCATAAATTGAGCTGCAAGGAGGACAATCTCCTCTCTACATGGGGAGCACCCTGAAAATGCTAGGCCAACGATGTCCTAATAATAGAACAGAATAGAATGTACTTCATATATTCAATCATTTATTATTTAGTTTTATTAGGGAAAATTCACCGAGTCACGGCACAGCTTCCACATTCCTCCATTATTCTACACTATTGAAACAATTTGTGATGTGCAAAATCCTAAAACATGACGAAATAAAACTTCAGTCCTACCTCAGCACTACTCGTGTCCACACAGCCTAAATGTACAGTCAGTGGACATCAAAATAAGTTACGATGCTGCAAGGACATGTGTTAAACTCCAGGGACCTTGTACAGATTACCCGCAATACCATCAGTCTGCAGCTCTACAGAAACAGTGAAACCATAAAAGAGAGGCAGAAAGTGGAGAAAGTCATTAAACTGCCATCACAGGCTACCTGTCATGAGACCTTAAAGTCTGGAAGGTGAATTTTTACCATGTTTTCTGATGTGTTTTCTGTTAGGTGTTTTCGCAAAATCCAATTAACATGACTAATGAAAATGGAATGCAACAACATGATATTAAATGGTCGAGTTAGCTTGATATAAACTGTGTGGAAAAAACATGTAGCTGATGAAAATGTATTTAAGCCTCCAGGCTCTACCTTTGACATCTCCACCCTGTGCCACATTCATATTTGAGGGTTAGTAACAAAGCATATGTGCATAAAACAAAGTGCTTGTCTGGTCCTTACTGAAACTTAAAACTGTGCTGAGCTTGAATCTGTGTCACACTTGTGATAGCAAAGTTTTTAAATGACCCATAAACGACCAGCCACGCGAGAACAGACACCATCATATAAATAATAGAAGCATCAGATTTCTCTTCCTCATTATAATCGTTCATTAGTGTGGCTGGTTAAAAAGTTTAAATTACCGTGAGTCTTACTTTTAACAAAGAGGAGAACTGATCGCAGGATCCAGGACTGAGAATTTGACTACGCTGGAATTAAAAACAGTCTCATCTGACTTTGTGATGGACAGGACGAGGAGGAATGTGGGACAACAAAAACGCCTTGTTGGTGTGAAACTGCATGTTGGACCAACCCCACAGGCTTGGAACAGATGGCCCTTCAATAATAAATATTAGGGAAAAGGCTGCTTCTTTAAATTGGATTACATTAGTGTAATCTACGCAGCTATTTTAAACCATTTGGAGTGGGCTATCTTCTCACGGTCGCTTTAATCCCTCTTAACTTTTGATTGTGTTCAAATTGATTCTCCTCACACAAATGGCCCCAAACCATCAAAAATATTCTCTGGTTCTCCTTTCAAACTCAACATCACATGCACAAGAGAAATCCCTCCTTCATGACATACAATCATGTGTGGACAGCCAAATCAACAAACTTTTTTTTTTTTTCTTAAACCAACATCACAAGCTCCCACCAATTAACCACAACAATCATTGCATCAAAACAGCTGCTTCAACCAGGATTTTACCAGGCTTACTTGACAATATGATACTTCATTTCAATTTGGTTTATTTATATTAAGTCTGAGTCAGTCAACAACAACAACAATACAGTTGAAGCCGCAAGTGGCAGTGAACGGGTTCTTGCATTGGTGTGTCTGTCAGGAAATATCAACAAGGATATGGATGCACTCAGGCTGTGACACAACACATCTGTGTACATTTTGGTATATTCAACTTCTGCTGTCATTCCTGGCTGAGCCCATTGAGTGACGAAAAGTAATTTATAATTTCTCACCCTTAAGTGTTGGGTTAAGGTGACCCGAAAATAAAACTCTGGGGTGAGTGGGGCACTTAATTTGTGGTTAAATGTGCAGAAGAAGAAGAATAACCCTTTGCTCTGAAAAATATGACTCTTTGTTGATGTCCAAAACCAAAAAAAACCAAATGTATTTATAATTCAATGGTTATTTTTCTATTCCCTCTCTGGGACCTAGGGAATGGTTGATAGAGAACACTTATTTTGAAGGGTTAGTCCTCAGGGCACAAAAAATACACACACATAAATGCAGAAAAGCCAAATAAAAGTGATAAAATAAATGCTTTCGCATTACTTGAGATGTATTGAAACCATGCAGACAAAATCAAGCAGATGCAGAATTGCTGAAGAAAACCCTGCAGTCAATACATTGTCCACTTGAGCCTGGTTTTGAAAGTAATGGTAACCACTTAAGCAACAATTCAAAAAGACTGATTTTAAGAACGAAAATATTTTTTCTCAGCATGGAACAAAGAATAACTTCAGTCTAAAAAGTTAATTTCTCTGCAAGCACACGCTGTACAGAGGGTGACCAAATAAACTGCAGCCTCCAGGTCCATTTTGATCATGTGAAGCTCTATGAGGAACCTCATTTCTATTATAACACATCTGAGCTTTTCTTTGCCTGTTCAAAGTCTTACAGTTACTTGTTTGTATACTATCACACTTTAACATAAGAGCTGATCAGGTGATCCATTCTTCAGTAAACAACTCATTTGTCACAGTTTTTATTTGAAAAGATGAGAGAGCTGAAGTTGAAAAAAACAAATATAGATACTCCGCGTTGAAACAAAAAACATCACATTGACTATTAATTTCCTCTCTGTCTCTGAAAACACTTAAACCCTTTCATGTCTCAGCTAACATAAAAGGGGAAATTAGGCTTGCATGATACAACAAGAGTGTAAATCTCCCATGTAAGATGTATCACCGAAAAATCTAAATATAACTGAAATTCTCTGGATATTTAGTCATCATAAAAACATTTACAGCCTCCAATAACAAGTTTACTTACTGCACAGATGTGTGTATTTGTGTCTGGAGCAAGCCCACAACAATTCAACAACCTTTTGAACCTTTTTACACACTAACCATTTGTCCTCCCACTCTCCTTTCAATGTTTACCCACATAAATAATAGTGCACTCAAAGCAGCAGAGGCATGCGCCCTGGATGCCTTGCAGGTCTTCTTTCCACTTTGACATTCAACATGTTTAACCACAATGTCCTCCGAGCTAAACAAAACACACGACCGACCAAGGGGAAATCAGAGAAAACAGGTTTCTATAGAGAGCCAGGGGAAGGAGGAGCGCTGGGCTGAGGCTTTGATCACATGCAAATACCTCACACACTGGGGATATAGGTGTTTATGTGGGTAAACAAAGGCTCACATTGTAGCTAACTTGTGTGAATTATGTAAGCAGGGGGAAAGGTTTACATTTGTGCACATGGTTATTAATATGATCTCTCTAGAAAAGAGCTTCAGTTCGGCTGCTGAACAACAAGTGCTTTATGTTTTCATCTGGTTATGTTGCTTTAGTTTGACTTACACTGGTTGAGGCTGGTGGAATTTCATTCCAGCTGTCTATCACAAAGTCCCATAGTGCCATTTCAGACAACTCCTGTGTCCCAGTGGAGGGGAATGAAAGGCAAATTCAGAGCTAATATGGGTCTGCAATGTTGCACCACAGCACAGAGCCATAACCACCCCGCCACCCAAGCACCGTCTCCGTCTTTGAAGAAGATATTTATAAACCATTAGTGTGGCAGCAGGGCGAGGGTTGGCCGTTTTATCTCCCAGATCTGTCAAGTGTTAACGTGCACGAGGCGAACTGTGCTGACAGACTGACAGAGTGAGTGCTAACACTGCCGCACAGGTCGAACATGTGGAGAAGGCCCCACGAAGTTGCCTCACGGTGCCACTTCACCGCCCGTGGGACAAGGAGAAGGCTTAATGCAGTGAGAACGTAATTAGGAGGTTGAGTGATCTGATTTCAGATTTCTACTGAGCTTCTCAGCTTAGAGAGGAATTACGGGATGAGGTTTATAATCCGTAAACAACATCAGATGCCTCCCAAGTTCATCAGGAGATAGATAGAGGGTACAAAGGAATTCTGGAGAGTAAAACTTTTCATTATGTGTAAAGAGGCGACTGATAACTGCCTATTTAAAAGGGTAGTTACTTTACAGTTAGCCAAGGTAGCACAAAACTTGCGAAACAACTTTCTCAGTTGTGCTCAACGCATACCCTCTCTACCAAGTGTAATTTATTTCGAGCAAATTAGCTCAAATTATTATTTTTTGATTAAAGTGGTTCTGAAATTGTCATCATTGAGAAGTAATGTGGGAAACAACGGCTGTGTGCTTCTCATGCCACAAACAAGTGACCTTGGAGTATTTACGAGGCAGATCTTAGAGAATATTTCCTAAACCACACCAGGCCTAGAGCCTGTACAAATTCTTGGTCTAGACGGCAAAACTAAAGGTAATTTAAACATGATGTGATAAGTTTGACACACAGATGTTTGTTCTGTGTTTCTGCTCAGCATCGTAGCCTATAGGATAGATGCCTTTGCTGACAAGTTTGGGATGATTCAGGTTCGTTAACATTATAATCTAGTTTTTGGCAGAATAAACACTTAAGTGAAAAGTGAAATAACACAAGATAGTTGTGTTGGTCTCAAATATTTAGGTTCACAGTCTCACACCATCTTGTGAGAGTTGGGTTCAGAGCAGCATTGAATTTAAGTTGGGATTTACATACTCTCATGTTAGAGAGTATGTAAAGTAGATTCCCTCTAACATCAAAATTAGCCAGACTAAGTTAAACGGAGTTACCAAGCTCAGGACATATAACTTTAATTTTCTTCTTTTACCAAACAAAGAAGTGTGTGGCACAATTAGACAAGAGGGCTGACACCACTTTCACAATAAACTTCACATTTAACACAGCAGACTATTAGTTTAGCTTAGCTACTTGCCTTGACACAAGAGAAACACCTAGCTTAGCTTCTTAAAGTAACAAAACCACTTCAGCTTACGTAAACAGCACTTTGTGTAATCGTTGCAAATGTGTTCAAACACATTCTGTTCTTTAACTATTTATGTTAAGCTAAGCTGATCAGCTGTGATTATAGCATAAAATTAACAGTGTGATCTTTCTTTTGATTTAGCTCCACCACAGTGGGGGAATAATTCATGCTTTAAATTTCAGCTTGTAAAGCCATTGACAATAAAAATAAAAACCTCTGGAATTAACTTTCTGAGGATTCTCTGGGGTCGAGTCTCACTCCATGTGCACTGAAGTTAAATCAAAGCACTGAGAATATCAACAGTTCCCACAGTCACAGCTACTGCTCTGACCAAGGTATGGATTTTACAAACTGAAGATCAATCCATTTCACAGACTTCGAGTAAAACAATCAATGTGATTCAGCAGGGTTCCTTTCATGTCAATTTGTTTAATGATGAGGAAAAAACACTCTGAAGCTGCGAGTGTTTTCTTTCTTTCTTTCTTTTTAACATTTGAAGAAAACAGCCTCCAATCTTTAAACCTGCTTTAAAATATTGTAGCATTGTTGATATTGAGAATTTCTCAGCTGATCAACTTATGAATAAACCTAGACAGGAATTTTTGGAAGATATGATGTAGAGTCATTATTCGAGTCAAATATCCACCCATTTGGGCTCCATTTTGGTTCCCACCAAACCACCCAGGGAAATATCTGGTCCTTATATTTGTATGTTATCCACTATTTTCACAAGAACACAAACCATAAAACACACAAAAAAAGGCTTTAGAAACGCGTAATTCTCATCAAATGCTACTAGTATTATGTATTTGGTATGAGTTATCCTAAACTCTTCCTTGTTTTGTCCTGTGTTTTCTTACTTGCATCAGTCCAAATGTGTTTTCACTTAATGTCTTGGTCTTTTGTGTTTCCTGTCTTACTTTGTTGGTGTACTTTAACTTCCTGCTCCTGAATCTGTTCCTCTCCACTTTGATTACCCTCGTTAATTTCACCTGTCTCTTGTCTTCACATGTTAGTGAGTGTATTTAGTCTCAGCGTTTCCTTCCTTGCTGGATCACTAAGTTGCCTGGTGTGTTCACTGATTATTCCTTCTGTCTTGTTTGGAGGTAAGAATGTAAAAATGCTGCTTTTATTTTATTGTACTCGTTATTTTTAACTTTCTTGGCCTTTTTCTTTTTTACTGTTCATTTTTATTTTGTAATGCATTTTGTGACTCTTTTATAAAAAGTGCTATGTAAATAAAGTTTATCATTGTTACAAAAAAAGTGTAACTGAGCAGCTACAGGAAACTAGCTTTTCCATCTTGTGAAACCATAAAAAAACAAAACTTTCGATAACAAACCATTGCTAATCAAATAAGAGATATTATTTAAATCTTTATTAGGCTCATTAAAAATCTTATTTTTAAAAACCACAGCATGGCTGCGTAGACTTAAAGTCCTGTGGGGATCTACTTCAATACAGCAGTGCTTGTTCTAATTTAAGCTCAATGTTCACTTCACTTTACATCTCAGCCTCTTCTCATCTTTACCTTAAGCCAAGAAATGAGGTGATTAATAATGGACAGAATCCATTACATAGGTGAAATCAATATTTAAAATATCCTAATTATAGCAAGCCATTTTAACATGTATTGAGGACGTGGTGGACTTTGACAACCTCATATATTCTGAACAGAGGAGGACGTATACTGGTAAGACTTTTGGCTGTGAGATGTCTTCGGGACATAGGCAACCAATGAAAGAAACTCTGGTAAAATAGAGTCAGGGCTCAGATGGTTAGCAGTAATGGTAAGCTTCCTGACCTCTCATCTGCTCTATGTTATATCCAACAAATCTAACATTAGCAGATGAACCCTGGTGACCCTCAAATCTACCCACCAGCATGTCCACCACGCCTCTATAGGGGCGACAGAGTGAGAGATTAAAAGAGTGGTCATTGCAACTAAATGTCAGGGCCACTTCAAGTGATTGATGGGGGAGTTTTAAAGCTTACTAGACTCCAAAATATATGGTGTTGTATGCTACAAAATTTTGAGCAATGATGTTATTATTTGTATGTTTTCCTCATGGCACCAACCATCACTGAACCTTCATACAAAATAAGAGTGAATGATATTTGGTTGAACTGACCCCTTACAGTTACTACCAGTGTCCCCATTTCACCCAACCGCTGGTGCAGCTCACTTCTTTCATTTTAACACATTGCCCACACAAACAGACACAACCACACTTAGCTAAACCTGCAGCTGCATGATTATGCAACACAAAGGGAGTCATGAAAATGCATTATTCAAGCAGGTTAAAGCTTTAAAAGTATGTGTTTCTGACTTAAATGCTTGGTCCTTGTTGTCAGAAGAATGCAGTTTTGTTGCAGAGACGCCATGTGATGTCGAACAAACAGTACAAGTCCACAAAGATAGGCAAGTTTCCGAGTATGATTCTGTAAATCTCACCCTCAGCTCTTGTTGTCTGGATATTAAAAAAACACCAGATCTTTGGCGTACAAGTCTCTGGGTTCAAAACTAGCAAATAATGCTGAATAGTTCTTTCAACTTGCAAAAATGCTGCTCTGTTGCACCTCAGTAGTCTAAAATCAGTTGGGTCTATGAGCCGTGCAGATTGGAGCTGCAGTTATTGCTGTTCAGTGCACAGCTTGGTGCCTCTGCAGCAGTTTCCACTTGTAACAGCCGGCAGTGTTCATGTGTGACATTTCACCGCTGAGAGGAGTGAGTTGCAGCCGTCTGTTTGACATGTTCACAAATCACGGGCATGATTTACGTGCTGCAATGACTCGTACAAGTTATTTCACCACTGCTGTACATCCTTGCTGTGCATTAACAGGCTAATGAGACACTTTATTGATCCCTGCAGAGAAATGTCCTTTTTACAGTGGGGTCTAAGTGCAGGGTCAGTAACAGGAGAGTAACCGCACAGCTGCTAAAGATTCATCACCATGTTGAAATATGTTTTGCTAACACGGGGTCTTGAGCTCATGTCTAGTGGTTGAAGGACGGTCACAAAACTCAGTATGCTGCAGAAAGCTGTCTAATATACACAATTTCTTTTTTGAGCATTTTCTCTTCAAGGGTTTGATGAATCAATGTAACTATGTCATTCCTTTTTTTTCACATCCTCAGGTTTGATTTTATAATTTGGTCTTCATCCCTCCAAGCTTGGATTACAGTTCAATAAGCTAATTAATAGCGTGGATAAAGATCAACATTAAAAACAAGAACAAGCAATCAGGTGTGAGTCTGCCAATAAAATATCCAACATAGCCAGAACAAAAATCTGTCACATACTCAGACAAATTGTCGAAAATTTTTAAAAAGAGACTCAATAAGGTGCCAATAAATAAACAGCCTATTCTGTCTGCTCTTGATGTTTCTGGATACAGCAGGTAACTGTAGTTGCTATGTAACTTTTATTTATGTCATGGCTAATTATAGAAAAAGATAACTCAAGAAAGCATTTCATGTTCAAGCTTCATCTCAAGGAACCTAATGCTAGGACAAACAGCAGTGTGCAGTCTGAGGGAATTTTTCACCGCATATTGAGGGTTTAAGCATTTCCACTTCTGTATAACCCAGGAATAAAATTATCGAAGTATGTCAACAAAACTGCAACATTACTAGTTTTGTAATTAACCAGAGTTTTCAGCATTATATGATTTGTACTTTTTGCTTTTAATTTCAGATGAGTTTCAATTTATTCAGAGTGGGTTTCCAGTTTGGTTTAGTATTTACTGTTGAAAATGCTGTTTTTGGTTTTGTGTTCAATATCAGTATTAGTTTTAGTCTTTTTTAGCAATATCAGATAGTGATCAGGGGCAAAATCGAAAAATGTCAAGCATTGTGTGCCCCTGTCAGTTTCCCAATCTGCACACTCTTTGTGTTTCAGAATTCATGAACAGTAGAAAATTATATCTAAAATGTGACTTGAGCTTCCCAATTCCATATAATTATCCATATATTATAGTTTTCCAGCTAGAATTGAAGTAATCAAATGTATTTTACATGCTCTTATATGAAGCTCCTTGAACTTGTGTGCATGCAACAAAACATGCGTAAATTCAAGACTACAAACAAAAACATCTGACATCAATGCAACTACCTTGAGTTTTTTTTTCATGCTGCACTGAAATTTTTATTACTCCACAAAACTGGAATACAACTTCAGTTGACCTTGTTGACCTCAGATCATTCCAGTGTCCAGGTTCAGCAGAAACATTGGAAAAACATCTGTTGTTTAACCAGTTTCTGGAGAGTGGTCGTGAGGTGCCGTAAAGCAGATACTTTTGCTGTAATGTGTCTAGCTGTGCACGAGTAGTAACGCGTGTGTGTTGAAATTGAAGGTATGATATATTCGGTGCAGCCACCTTTTGATTGAACTTGTGTCTCTTTCTCTCCCTTGAAAAAGCCCTAAATTTCATCCACCTGACCTCAAGCAACCTCATTGTACGAAATGAATTAGAGTCTGTTGCACAATGTTTTGAAGCTTTTGCATAGCTATTGCAGATAGCATTAGTGTTGAATCACAAAATCTTCCAAAAAGCCAAACATTACCTTGTTTGACTGAAAAAAAACCAAATAAACTACCATAATCCCCTCGTTGTCTTTGTCTTATGTGATAGAAAGCTCAGTGTTTGGGCTTTGGACAATCCATCAGACAAGTCAGTGAGATTCTGATGATTGACTTCAGCAGATTGTGTTGGGTATTTATCTCCAATTTCTGTAAAGTTTATCAGTCAGAGGGAATAATCCTAATTTCAGGCCTCTTTCATGTGACTGCAAATGTTTTAAACTACAGCTTTCCATGACGTAGCTGCACCACAGGGAGCTGCTCTCAACCACACTGACTCTTAACAGCTCGTGTTCTTTGCTTTGCTGATATGAAATGTTTCGTTGTCTCCTCATTCACGAGACTGAAAATCAAGCTGGAAGGTAAAGTGGTTGGAAATGGATTTGCCCCAACGGAGTTAATCTTTGGAAAGGTGGATACAAATTGCACATTTCTCTTAAATTGACAGCAGATTGGCAGGAGCGAGCGAGGGAAAGATTGGGTGATTAAGTTAAAAGGCTTTCTTTTTCCAACAACAAATGGACTCATAAACACACAACATAAAGACGTGTTTGACCGTACAATTCATCCATTAATCTGTCAAACTTTCTAGTTCTAAAAAATATTGAATGAAAAAGCTGAAAGAGACTGATTTAAATGTGCAGAATTAAGAGCAGAGGTAATTTCAGAGAGGTGCGAGGCATGTTATCAACATGTATTATATCAAAGCGTAAAAGGATTTGATGGCTCCCACACCCTGACATGACAGATAAAGTGAGAGAGGCTTTTAAGGCCTCTCGAGGGTCTGCTCCTGAATGCATTATAAACTCTGCCAGTAGAAGTGCTCCTCCTGGGTGAGGGGATTAGACAGAGAACAGTTGCTCCCCTGAGACTGACCGTGCACTGTCCCTGTGTAGCCTAATGGTCAGAGACATTATGAGAGAGATTTATTGAGTTGTAATCCTCTTTGACTACTTTACGTTTTCGCACAATAAGTTGCAGATAAAAACCTGGCGTCTTGGTGACAACAAACTTGGCAGGTGGCTTTTCTATAAGATGCTAAACAAATGGCTCTAATTAGTGTTGTGCTTGGTCTGGTAAGCAGAAACTGATTCGCAATGTACGGTAAATCAGGAGTATCACAACTACTAATGACATTGTTGGTAATGACTAGGACACTGTGGTCTTCCACTACAAATATTTTAACCAATCATCAATGGCTTAAGTTTTCAAAGCAACAGCTGCAGTTTATTCCATAGCATTGTTTTCAAAGTGGTGTTTTGGTGACTAAACCTTATATAAGAATTGAGTTTCTCTCTCTTTTGTTCTGCGATTTTATGCCTCTGCAATTCACTTTAGTCAATCACCTAAAAGCCACTCGGAGATTTACTCCTGTCTGGCCTCTCGCTCAGTCACTCACTCTCTCTCGCTCACTCTCTTCTGTTTTGTGCCTCTTAGCTTTGTTTGTAGTTGTCCTCTTTGGTCTCTCACCCTCTGTTGTGATGCAAGTACTGAGCGAACAGAGCTTGGGCTGCTAACAGGAGGTTTTTCTGCCTTCAGGGCTCTCTGTCAAGAAGCGTTGCCACATACCGTGCTGAACTTCTTGTCCCAGACCCCGGCATTAACAGGATGCAATTGAGCAATGATTTGTTGATTTGGTCGGAAAAGTGATTTTGGATGACTTTGAACCTCACACTTTTTCTGTTTTCTGCTGATTTAAAGATACTGAGAAGAAGATCTCCGGTAGCTCCCGGGCACAACAAACCTCCCTTCATGACCTTCAGTACTGGAGGAAAGAAATTTAAAGAAATACAGAGGAGTGCAGGATGTGAGAACAAAAGGAGAGGGCAGCGATCACTCTGAATTTATAAAAGTGCTGCAAGAATTTGAGTTCTAGTTCTGTTCCATGTTTAAAAGAGAAGTTTAATTTTCAACTCACTGTTGTAGTTGTAGGAAAATAATCAAACTTGGAATCAAAGGTACTGTGGGTCCACAATGTGAAATGATGTGTGGCTACGGTTAGCAAAGCTAGCACCACCAGCCCTGGGTAAACAACTGCATTCTATCATTTCACTGTCTAGAATATATAGCTAGTTCAAATAAAATGCAGCATATGAAACTATCTGAGCTGGCGCATCTTAATTGATGCCAGCGATCATGTGACTGCACAGTAACTGTTACTTGAGTTCCCTTATTTCAATATTTTGAAACAAAAACTTACAATCAGTGGGTAAATACAGAAAAAAGGAACTTTTTTTTTTCCTGGCCTGGCCAGTAAGACAGTTCCAAGAGGAAGCCAAATACTACTGCGGCATCGTACGGCCACATAAAGAAATCAAAAAATATATTTCTTAAAAGAAGGCTCAAATTTTCTTTAGCTTAAATGACAAAAGATTTGTTCTTGTATCCCACTGATAACATAAAAATCATATTTAAAACCAGGGGTGTACACCAGGGGCAGCTGATGAAAAACACGCGACTAATTGCCCGTTTTTGAGACAAAACGTGAGCCAAAGTGCCATCATGGGAGCCAAAACAAATGCTGACGTGCCCCCCTGGATGGCAAACCACAGTAATCTGCCCCTATGGCTGGTTAAAACATGAAAAACTGACCTCTTGGGAGCCAAACACACATTGTATTTGGCCTTTTTTTTTCCTTTCACAACTGCCCTTAAAAATGTTTGTGACCAGGCACAAAAGAACCCTTTGCTATGTAATTGCTAAGGCAATGAAGCCGCATACTATCGCTGAGACATTCATTTTGGAAAGAAAATGTCTTTGAGGTCACCAGAAAAGCACTGTGAGTACAAGATTTGACATGCTAACTCATTATCACTGTAAAGGCAGGCTTTGGCTTAGCTTTTAAATATGTCTGTGGACTTTAAAATACTTTGTTTTTAACAACTTTGGGTAAAAACAAAGCATTTTAAAGGCTAACTTTGAGTAAAAAAACAGATAGACTTTTAGTGAAATGGTTACAATACAGGGCACTGGTTTAGCTCGGCCATTTAGTGCCCCCTCCTTGAAGCAGCTGTCACTGCCTGGTAAAGTGTGTCCAACTCCCTTCTTGTAGGAACTCACCTGTGACCTGATACTTTTTGGTTTTCACATTACTTGAAACTGTGTACCAGTATATCAACGACGCATGGCGTGATTGCTCTTCTGTTATGTTCTTGGGCATCACAATAAACTTACAACATTTCCTTGATTTTCCTTTCCTTGAACTGCAGCTGTTCTCAAATCATCTAACATAAATGAACTGGAATGATTTACAAGGAGACCTATTTTTATCTTCTGCATCGAAGGTAAACAAAATGAATTAGTGCATTAATAAACAAAAAATGTTACCTGAATTTTTTTTTGACTTATCAAGGCAAAAAGTTTCACTGAAAGATTACTTGTAAAAATAAAAAATGATGGGGAAGTGTATAAAAGTTAAACACAGTTTCATATGACCTTGAACTATTCTGCAGCAGTTTTAGGGTGAATATCACTGTAGACGCATGAGAAAGATTATCAGCCTCTACCTTGCAGGTGCTCTCGTCTGTTGTCATTATCAACACAAGTAATTATTGTGTATCTGTGTGGTTGAATTAACACTCTGCACAAATTTGGTACAGTTACGTCTTTAGGCTATTTTGAGATAGTAATCTAGAATAAAATATTAAAATTTCATGGTGTGTTTATTCTGTTTTATGCGTTTTTCTCTCTGCAGTGTTCAAAAAGCCTTCAGAAAATCTTCATCCCTGCAAACAGGTATGTGGCAGCAGACCCTTTAATTTCCCCTGTCTATCAGAGCATTGATTAGTTTGGATGGATGAGGCCACTGATGGAGGAGAATGTTGTGGAGGTGGTCATTAATGGATGGAGAGGTTAACAGAGTGTTTGTGTAAAACCATGTAGAATACAAGCGTAATTTAGTTTAGTGCATATTGAAAGTGTTTCTGTGAGTAGTTTTTAGTACCTGTTAATGGCACAGTGTGATTCTACAGACACAATTGTTCGAAGACTGTGCCCTTTAACCTGCGCAGCCACACACCCACTCTCTGCTCCTTTCCCTAATCATGTCTATCTGCAGCCGCCATGGATAAACCACCACCGTGTCTCAGGCCAGGTCGCAAAGCTGCCTCTGTGTGCTCTAATCTTATTATCAGCCCAAGCTGGCTTTAGCAAGGGAGGGGGGGGGACAAAAGTCGTACACAAGAAAAACATCATATTATGTCCACTGTCCTTTGACTCTAGAGACAATCGTATTATAACAAACTCACAAACCTGGTAGTAAGCGTGGTCTGACTGTGCTTTGTAATGATTTCCAATAGCTTTTCATAGAGAGTGCTGAAGTAGAAAACTTAATCTTTACTGGGTAGAATAACTGTTTCCCTGAACCATAGAGCATGATTGCTTTGACACACAAACCACCACCTTGAGTCCACTGCATGCCATTAAGAACAGGGGTTTGTAGCTTTTTCCTCAGTGGTAAAAAGACCAAGGGGCGTGCCAAGGAGGAACCCCTGAAATCTGAATGTCCATCTGATTGGTTTTCCTGAAATTCTTAACAGTGACTGCCTTTTTACCTTGTGGTAAAACAAACAGTGATCAGCTGTTTGAATTGTGTTTCGATTGCCTGGTTGTAGCCTCTTTGAGGAACATTTACCTTGGTTGTTACTCAAACACTAGCACCACCATGACAGTCATTTTGACCTTTATCATTCTTTTTTTGTTGGCTATAACTTCCCATAATAATTCAATACAGGCTTCGAGACACTGACCCTCTAAATATGTCTATGGTTTAATGTGAAATCAGTTCATATAGATTACACTTGCAAAACATAAAATATCACACAATTTACCTATTTTAGTCAAAAGTGGTCTTACTGACAGCAGAGTTTTTCATGGTCACAGTTTTCAAAGATATATCTTTTGGTTGCCTGGCAACAAACCACAGGAGCCATAAGAATTCAAAGTATTCTAGTTTGAGTCTTTTTTGCTCAGTAGGACTTTGAATGATAAGAAAATTGGGGAGAAAGTAACCAGTTTGAATAAAGGAAGTTTGGCTTGTATGTTGAATTCTTATTGAAAAGCTCATAAACTTATATGCTTTTCATTTGATTTAAAAACAGTGTAGCAATTATAAGTGTTATACATTATATGATAATCATAAATGATGCGTACTTCACTGCCCGCTCAATCCAACCTGTTGTCAAAGGATTTATCGAATCATGTTGACAGAAAACAAAGCAGAGGTCGACAGCTGCTTTAAAGACTTTTCAAAGAGTCAAAAACAGTTTCTCTCAGTAACATCACCGCAGAGATGTATTATCATTCAGTTTAAGGCAAAAAATAGCTCTCCGTGCCCTCGCAATTAGCAGTGCTCCAGTTTCATATTGTGATTAATCAATGATTCAGACTAAAACATCTGCTGGTTTTGTACCATTTAAGAAAGTATTAAATAATTCATCCATACTCCTCCACACTGAAACTGACTAATTACACGAAAGAGGAACAAAGTGGACGGATTTCCTGCTGGAGTTTTTAATTAAAGGGACTTGGGTGCAGGTGATTGCTGATCAGATGATTTAAATGCATATTTCAGTTGAAATATCATCAAAAAAAACTGACAAATGTAAGGGCTGTGGTCACAGAGATTACAGCAGTGATAAAAGAAAGCCTTTACAAAAAACCTGTTTTACCCAGAAATGTTTACGTGAAGGTGAACAAGAGAATAATAAGACAGTACACGATAGACACTGCCCCCACAATCCATTTCCAGATGTTTTTCTGCCTCTTATTCGTTAACTGAATAGTTGAAAGGAAAAGAAGCATTTTACCAACACTTAGACCTAATTGGTTGAGACGGAGACCTTGAAAATGGTTTGTACCCTCAGGAGCTGGCATTGATTCCTAGAAAATTGAAAATTGCTTCAAAATAAAGGTGAGATAGGCAGTTTACACCGGTTCACGGCACAAAGCCCAACACAGATGGCCTCTTAGCTTCTCACATCCCAATGATCACATTGACATTAATAAAAAAGACGAGAAAACATGACTTAGCTCAATAATGTGTTTTTTTTCTGGCTATAAGACATACTTTAAACCACAGATGTTAGGTTATTGTAGTACCCACTTTGGGGGCATGAAGAGCTTGAAAACTATATAAGAAAAAATGAGTGACATCATGAAGACAGCAGTATCCAGTGGATAGTTCTAAAAAATATTTCAAGAAGTTTTCAGGCACTTCTCAAGATATCAAGTTACATAAGTATGCTTTGCAGTCATTAAGGTCATCTCTGTACCACTGGCATCTAATTTCATTTGATGGAGATTATATCTCAGATGGCTGAAGGCCCACAGCAGTGATGAAGTACATGCTCAGAATTTAACTTGGCCATCTGAACCCTTACACACCTCCTGGTTCATCTCAACGTTTCTGTGGGGCTGAAAATGTCAGCAGCCGAACCACAATTCCCAATCAGAGTCAGTGACCTTCAGATAAAAAAAAAAATGACATTTACACAATAGAGTTTTTAAGGTTTTCAATATGAATGTAAATCAGCTTTTCCTTTATGTCATAACATTTACATTAAGTCACCTCATGACAGCCTACATTTTCATCTGTGCCGAGAAAAATTTGCTTACTGAGAGTCATTGTAGAAAGCCTTATTTGAAGGAAATCTACTATTCAGCGGCCGACTTGATAGCCTGGAAAGTTTATGACTTCACCTCCCATGAAGCATATTTGATGTCTGAGCAGTGCCGGTACAGGTGCCATGGTTACTGTGCTTATCAGGTGAGAGCAGACTGTTTCTTAGAAGCGCCTGTCTTCGCTTCATCAATTTGGAAAACCAACCAACCTCCAGGCTGGAAGGACAGATGAGAACCCCCCCCCCATGGAAAAAAAATTACATTACATTGAACTCAAAGTATAGACCCTAATTTATGTGACTTATAGTGCATGTAAGTGACTGTAGCTTTTTTGCTGAAGAAGATACAGCGGAGACTTCATATAGAAGGTGTTTGGACGCGTTTGGCAAATAAGAGTTCAGGATAATTCAATATGATAAAACTGCATAAGCATTTTTTTCAAAAAAGCCTTTTCCCCCTCTGCTTTAAAAGTGATGATTCAAATATCTCTTACTACTTGGTCACTGTGTAAGCAAAAATCTCTGTTGCTTCAGATAATACTGGGGAAACGGTCCCTTGAGGGGATTAAACCACATACATTATGCATATGCATTTGTATGTTTTCCCCAAAGGACAACTGTTTTAAATGTGCTGTGCTTCGCCCAAATTGTATAAACGTATTAACCAACCAAGAGTTCTGTTTTTCAATTCATATGTTTCCCCCCAAAGGATACTAAGCCAGGCAATGTAGTTTTATTAGAAATATGTAATGAAAATTTAACTGCAGATGTTTTAAAAGGTAATATTAGAATAACAATGCATGACGGAGTTCTACACAACACTGCAATATGAAAATAGGTAGGAGAAGAGAAAGACGACAGCAGGCAGTCTTATTAGTGTGGCTACTGTTGTGCATTCTTAATTTCCCACTAAATAAAATGTTTATACCACACCAGGGTTGTGTATATTAAAAGTCTGATTTAAAAAGCAGTTGAAAATTGTTCCAGGCAACATATTCAGTCATGTTCAGATAATTATAGCATAACCAGATATATATTTTGAAAATGACTTATCTAAAACTTATCTATTATGCATGACTGGTTTAGATAACAATTGATATTAGACTGTAAGACTTTCTTCTAATACTTAACAGTTTTACTATATCAAATGCAACAAAAATTAAAAATAAGGCTGACCTGTGTTGCTATCATTGGCAATATATGGTTGTTAAATAACATTAACCAATAGGAAGTATTCCTTTTTTTCTAATCACTTGGCTCTGTAACGTTCCATAGCAACAGTCAAAACCAATGCCAAAGAAAACCTGATCATACCTATCACATGAAATCAATCTGCAAATTGAAGATTTCTCCACAGCTTTCTGACAAATAAATAAATAAATAAATAAATAAAGGCAATTTCCATCCCCCGCTGCTCTCAAGAGTCAGGAAATAGTATCGGTTAGCGGGCACAGATGTGAGAGCAGCCTGAGGAGAAACTGGCCTCCTACTATCTTTGAGAGGGAAAAGTAGAGCAACATCCTGTCCTGCAATCTGGGCATGAGAGCTGGTGAATGTGTCTGTAATTTGCTGGTTGCAGCCAAATCACCTAAAGCATAAGCAGGAGTGTTGTGATAAGCTGTGACTGTCAGGTGCAAAGCTTTGAGAGGACACAAAAGTCAACGATGATTGTCATTGATATTCATCTTCATTAGTGTTAAATGTGATCTATAACAAACAGGCAGACTTATTTTTTAAACCATGAATTGAAACTTTCCGTTTGATACAAATTCATGCAGGGAACCTAGCTAAGATTCTTTACCCTTTAAAAATCTGTTTCTTTGGATGAACAGACGCATCATTTTTATTTGATGAAATTATCGTATTTCAATTTTTCATGACAATTTATTTTTGTCTTTCGTTTGTTGCAAATAGTCAGCATGCTTATGCAAAGTAAACTAAGATCCTGCTCACAACTCAAAGTCATAAACTATACCATAAATATTAAAAAACTATTTTCACAGGTCAAGTATCTCCAGGGGATCTCTGGTAACTTGTTTTACCTCTAAGCTTCACCTTGTCATGAGTGAGCACTTTTTTTGTGGATGTCTCCTTCTCGTTGAGCGTTTCCTGCGAAGTCTGATGTTCACTTCAAAGACGAGGTGGATGTCATGTTGTGCCTCAGTGTTTTCAGTCAGACTGTCAGTAATATTTGATTCACAAAACTGTCAGAAGTCCCCAAGAAATACTAATCCTGTGAGAATAGAGCTATGGTTGTTTCACACAAGCTTAAAAACACAGACTGCAATTATTAGAAGTCCCAGAGTAATTATAATCCCATGTGAAGGGGTTTAGTCACATATTTTTTATTAATGTGAATTTTCAATTATCCAAGTCATAATGAATCATTAAACACTTAACATTTCTGATTTTTCTTCATGTGTCTGTGTTTAAATAAATATGTAAGTACATTTGCCAACCTGCACCCTGCTAAAAGACAGAATCACTGTAATCGAGGGATTAAACACAGACGTGGCTAATTGGTTTGAGATTAAGATATTAAAGAAAGGTTTGTGATAACGATGTTAAATGGAGTCTTTCTGCTTTTAAGACATTAATCATATGCCCATAGTTTGAATCTTAGCCATTTTTTCTCAACCAGATATACTGGGGCAAACAAACTTTGATATAAAATGCAAATCGTACACAGAAGCCTGTGAGTGTGTGTTATGATTGAGTAAAAATAGTCCTGTAGTAATCTGAGATATTTTTGTTCCTCTCTACGGGGGGAAATCAAGGCACATAAATCTTTTAAATTCTTGTTTGTGCACAAAGCAAAACAAGCTCCAGTGTTGTCTCGTAATGTGACTCCCGCTTGGACAGAGATACAGCCGAAGCAGAAAAGCCAACAGTGTTGATGTTTCGGAGGAATTTCTGCTCTCAAATCTCCTTGCTCAGACTAATAACGTGTGGAAGCTTACAGACCGGAGCGTCACTTCGAGTGATGCTAAGGTCATTACTCTGCCCGCCTTCAGTTCTCAGTGATCCCAAAGAGCCAATTATTCCCTGGTTTGACAGATCACTGAGATTATAAAATACAGTCTGGTCTCGTATCCTGCTTGGTAGGTTGTTTCTATTTTGAGGGTCAACACCCCCGAGCTTTTAATTCTAATGGCAATTGCTTTACCAGCAGAGGGAGCGAACGGGGTGAAAATTTGATCCACAAACTAAATTGATGTCAGGCCTGTAATAAACACTTCAGGGCAGGGAAACATAGCAGAGGGATTTACAGAAACGACAAAGACCAATGTCAGAGGATTTGATGTAACATACTGTACATGGTAAGCTGATGATATAGGGCGAAGGAAATTGGAGCCTTAACATTTTAATCTCAATACGTCAAAATTTGAGGGCAACTCATCTTGGAGCTGTTTGGTATGGGAGCCCGTCTCCGCCAATACAACAGCAAATTGATTCTGTTTGTCAGTACTTCAAATCAATGAAAAATTAGCTTTCACAGCATAAAAATCTTCCAAAATAACAACTTTGAATCAAAATAATGTTGACATTTACATTTGATCAATTTTCTAATTCAATTTCCACTATTTTTAGAAAATGAGTCAATAAAGTGTAGCATAGCCTCACCATACTATTTACCTACTCACACTCTTTTATAATTTACTCCCAGTTTTTTGGGGAAAATTTAGCTTTGACTGAGACATTTGGTTGCTAAAACATTGCCATGATAGGGTTTTAATTACATTATGACAAGTTAGAATTCTGTGGTACCCAATATAAATTCTATTTTTGGAAAGCTTAATATCTATTCCTTGCTAATCCAGCTATACATTTCAAGTGAATAAATTAAAAAAAATGGGATTTTGACAATATATATATATATTTTTTGCTTTTTTCTTTCTAATAACATTTGGCAGAATTATGCTCCAATGCATCAAACATTCCTCAGCTTTTAGGTTCCTTTGTGGAAAACTAAACTAGCCATTTTTTGTCCCCAGAAGTAACTTTGTATTTATTTATTTATTTATTTATTTATTTACATAATAAAAAAATACAAAAGCATATGTGGTGTCATAGAGAACTATGAATGACTTGTATGGGAAACACACCAAGAAGACAATCCTAAGATGATACAAAACCTCTGAAACAATGTAAATGTCAGAGTTCACAAATTTTCTCAGATATTTGAATTTAAAAAATAAAGAATAAAAAAACACTTCAAAATTAAAATAAGTATGGTACTTTATCAGACAAACTAATGGATCTTTTAAAATACGCAGTCAATGGTGGAGAGGGATAAAGTAAAATAAAGGATTCCACTCAAAAGGTGACGCCTTCATCTTTCAGGAAAACTATCAAAGGCAAATCAACAGAGGAGGATGGAGACTTCTAGAGAATAAAATGGATTCATGTAGTATCTTTGCTGCAAAGATGTTAGTATTTATCAATCAATCAAAGAATCCCCACAGCCCCAAAGATATGCAGATCTCACATAAAAGACCTATGAATATCTGGAGGAAATTCACAACAACCTTTTCTGTATTTGTTGGGATTACCACCAACTCTGCCATCTAAAGTGCCAACACAATAAATCAAATGTAATCTTAACATATTTAGAGGCCCATTCAGCTGATTCCTATTTCCAGAAATAAAAGAGAAGTGTACCAGTATCCAGCTTTCTATTGATGCTCCAGCTATTCAGTGAAAGAATAAAAGCTTTCCTTGAGGAGTGCATGACATGAGAGTAACATTAGTGCGTAATGCAGTTTTAATCTGTGAGGGGGAATAACGACAGCCCGTCAGACTCAGTTGCTTCAACAGCAGGATTGACATGAAGGACCGTCTTTAGCCTCCCATAACCACGCCTGAAGCCTGTAAGGCCAGGTTACACCTCAGATGACAGCATTAATCTGGCTGCAAAAACCCTCCCCTCCATCTGGCGAGACAGTCGAGCAACAGGAGAAAGGAGCAGGGATGCCTCTCGCTCCTCAATGAATACTAATCTCCTTTTGCTGCTCAGACCACACCATCCTGCCTCAAAACACACCACTTCTATCCTTTCACGGGGCCATCACCCACCATTTTAAAACTAACCTATCACTAGAACGGCACGGCGAAAAACCCATCCAACCCAATGACACCAGAAGAAGAAAAAAATCCTATCCCCTTATTGCTTTACTATGAGAGCCAGGCGGGACTATAATCTTCCTGCGTCTTAGTGTGAAACTCATCTGCTGTCACTAGACAGCCTAGTTCCTACCTGCACGACAAAGTCAAAAGAAGAAAGCTATTTTTTTCCACACACCAGCAGTTTTCATGCATTTTACCCTTGGAAATCAATCTTCCTTTTGGAATAAAAGCAAACATTTCAAAACGCTGATGAAACAGCAAGAGCAGGAGTAAAAACCTTTTGCAATTACACTTTTGTCGCTGCTATTCAGCTACATGAGCGCTATAATTGTGATGAATTGCAGGAATCGCCTGGAAATTAATTTCGGCATGCTAACACTGCCTTTTCCCGCCACGAACAGCAGCTTTAATAGGATTTCTTTGTCTCAAACCCCAAGACAAATGCCTCTTGGCAAATCAAATGTCACTGGAGACAGTGGTTAGCACACTGTGCATGTGTGTGTTTAAGACTGATCTCTAAAGTTCACACGCTGGTTTCAAACCAAGAGCAAAGGTCTCATTTAAAGAGGGATTGCTCCTCATTAGTGTGCCATTTTCCCAGGGTGCACCTGGTCCAAATGATCATGGTACTCGCCCACGTCTGGGGTTTAAATGACACACTCCTCTGAGATGCATCATTTATGGTCTAAGATCAGCAGGGGACACACAGATGCACAAATGCAACACGGCTCATTTAGGAGCTTTGCAGAATGTCAGAGACGCAGAAGCTGTACGACTAAAACGAAAAAAGAACAATCTAATTGGCAGAGTGAAAAGACTGAAATGCGCTCTTGTGTTTGTGGTGGACAAACCGGACTGGTCACTGGAGCTCGCATTATTCGCCGCATGAAGACAGAACATGGGTTCAAGAGGTGGCAACAGGTGACACGTTCTTGTCATTGTGTCGCAGAACCAGCAGCTTCATCAAACAGCAGCTTGGGCCAGTAGTTAACCACATCCAAAGCTACACCAAATCTGGATTCAATCAATAAAACAGACAGAATACACACACGCTCTTCATCTCCTACACACTCCTGTGTCGCTGCTCATGTTCTTCTCGCTGTGTGGGCGCTTCCGGCGTCCTCCCACTTAAAGGTAAACTGCCTGTAGATGTGGATGTGGCTGTAATTGGGTCGTCATTCTTTGTGTGGCCTTCCTGTGACTGACTGGTAGCTCGTCCATGCAGCATATCATCGCTTGTCCAGGCCATGGACGGGCTGGAGAAGCTAATGAGCTGAGTGACTCAATGGGTCACAGCCGATCCTTTCCGCCCCTTTTTATAAATTTATGCTGTTACGTCAAATATAAAAAAGGTGTTCAGAAAAAATATTCTGAGACTTACTGTTGCATATCATGTCAAAAACTCCTCAAATTTGGTTTAACTTCTTGTGGAAGATCTGTTTTATTGATATTTTACATCTTGGACTTGCTTTTTTTCAGCTCCAAAGACTCAAAAGTTTGTCACATCTTACACACTTGTCAGGAATAACCTAATTTTGTTAGCTCAAATGTGTCAAAGTCATAGACTGTGTAACAAAAAGTGTCCCAAAGAGTTCCCTGACCACAAAACCAAAAGACTTGGGATTCCCTCTGCTGGTATAAATCCTAAAACCTATTTCTTTATTTATTTTTTTTATTCTGAAAGGACATGACACTTGGGTGAGAGTCAGTGGTGGCAGGTGGGAAGCCAACCACTCAATGTCTCATTGGGGGGGACCTAGGAGGGAGCACAACCCAACAGTTAAGCTACACTGGCATCACAGCCTTTAAAATGATAGTACATTTAGATGAAACAGAGGCAAAATTATCAAGTTGAAGTATAAGCCAAATAATGTTTTCTCAAACATTGTTTCAGTCATTTAAATCAGTTTACATGTTCACATTATGCTGATATATGTCCAAGTATTTATTTTTTAAAGTTCAATTTCAGTTCCTTATTTAACTTTCAGAGTAGCACATTACGTTCTTTTGGTATTTGGTACCAAAGAGCAACACAGGAAGAAATTGAGTGAAATTGTCGATTTTATATACAATCTTTGCTCAAAGCAACACTGTAAAACTTTTAAGTATAAAATTTCTGTAACTTACTGGAGAAACTGCTGCCTGTAGTTTATTGATATTTCCAGTTTCTTATTGTAAAAAATGAATGCTATAAGTTATTGTAAGTGAATTCGCCAATATCAAAACATTCAAGGAAACTATCCACACTCTCGTGGTTCATTTACAGAAATATCCTCGGTGTACACAATAAAGGATGCTATTTTTTCCAGACAGTGAATGGAGCAAATAAACACAACCTGATGTTCATTTTCTACCATAAGAATGTTTTCACATAGGAGGAGTTCAGAAATCTCACAGCTTTCATGTGTCTTTGCTCCCTACCAGTCTTTCACATTCCTGTTGCATGCTGTTACGTCTGCCACTCCTGACACCAAAAAAAAAAAAAAAAAAAAAAAAATCCAAGCGGCTCAGCTTTGTATGCTGACTTGTCAGGTCATCACCAAATCAGTATTTCATTGAGCAGAAAAAGATGCGCCTGTGTTGAGATTTAACAGACGGCTTGCATGCAGAGATGCTGATTTAAGAGGAAAAAAAGAGAGATGGCACTCTAATTTGTTTTTTTCTGGAGCTTTAGATGTGGTGTCTGCAGACAGAGATATTCATTGTGCATATTCGGGAACAAGACAGCGAAGAAAGATATTTGCACGCTCTGTGTCATGAGTTGATTTGGTTTTGCTTGTATTTTCCTAATTTTGTGTCTCTTAGTCATTTTTCTGTTTGTGTAGATCATGCTTTGTTTTTCCATTCATCCTGGCTCTGCCTGCATTTTCCAACTTTCATGTTGTGTAGTGTTTTAGTAACCATTCACATTTCTCATTCTTCAGGGTTTCCTGTTTTATTTTGAAGTTCTTATTTCCTCAGTGTCTGCATAACTTCCTGCCCTTGTGTGCTTGATTACTCTCATTACTTGCACCTGTGTCCTGTGTCCCACCTGTTTTGATTACTTTGTGAGTTTAAGGTCTTACTTGACTTTCCTCCCCTGTGTCCCTTTGTTTTTTCTTGTGGAGTTTCTTGGGTTTCAGTTGAACTTCAGAAAAAGTAAGTTTTGTTTAATTCTTGGTCACTGGTTTGAAAATTCAATTCTTCAACACTGCATTTTAGCTCCTTGCTCTTCTGTTTCTATCTTTCAGTCCTGACTCCTGACATAAACAATGGTTTTGCAGTGTTTGATTGGTGAATGCTTTCAAACGGTTGAAATGGTTTATTTTGAAGATAATAGGCTTTAATATTAACTGCACATGCAAAGCTTGAAAGATTAGGACCACCACCCAGTGTACGATGTTTGCTGATGCTGCCCTAAATTAACAGTAAATTGCTGATATTCAAAATATTAATTAAAGTAAGAAGGAAGGATGTGTAAATTACACGTTAGCTGGTGTCTGAACTGGAGTTTGTCACATGCACATAGCCGACTGATACAGCATCATTTCTTTTTACCTTTGTTGCGATGGTGTGAATTCCAGAACAGAAAGGTCTCTTTTGCTATAATGGATCCCTCTATGTTGGAAATTCTGTGGGTTAGGCTGGATGAAAATTGAATTATTAGTGTGTTAGTAGTATTTTGATTATTTCTAGCTGCTACACAAATCAATAAGCATACAATTACACTTGGCTTAGGTATGCATATTTCTTAACCCAAGTGAAGTCTGTCATGGGGTTGTTTCTACACCTACATCTGTGCCAGTTCCCGTGCATGAAATATAGAGCCATTGCATTGATAATGTTTCTTCCAGGTAGTAACCATTCCTTTTGGGTTGATTGTTGCAGTTATTGGAAGTAGATTTTGATTCCATGACACAAGTGTTTGAAGTGTTTATTCAAAACCAAATCTTTCACTGAGCCACTTCCAGCCCCTTCACACACCTCATCTCAGAGCACAGTTGTTGCTCTCCCTCCCCTGTCTCCATCTATCTGTGTCTTCTTTCTGTGTTGGCTACTGGGACCACTTTTTACCAAACCAAGAACAAATACAAGCACTTACAGCTTGGTACTGATCTGAATTCTTAATAACATCACTGCAGTTCTAATGTGACTTTGAAAATATCTTTTATTTCCTCACTCTCTCATTTTAACAATTGAAATGAAGACCATGATGCACCTGCACATGTTGCTGACATATTAACGGTCAACAGTCCTCAACCTGGGCACCAATGATACGCCATCTTGCTCATAGTGGTATCCAATGCCATAGTATTCTGTGTACTTTTACAAGTATGAGTAAAAGTACTTCAGCGTGTTATCAGCAACAATACCGATACTGGTATTGGTGCATCCCTAGTTGGCTATGTTGTGTCTTCATCAATAGTGTTTTCAGTGACCAGCGAACACTTCTGCTCATTATTGATCTACTGGGATTTATAGAATAATGAAACATTATTATGACTGTCACGTAATAATAATTGCTTTTAATTGTCGGCCTAGTTTTGATTATTTTGAAAACTACATTTAAAAAATGAAACACTTTGCTGTCATTTCTTCAGGTGTTGATGCTCCTCCACTTTCACGTTTTTCATCCAGTCAGAGCTTTTCATGTTCTGAATTATTCCTCCAAGAATAAGCATGACGACTAGTGTTATTGGATTGTTAAAGTGTGCTGTGGATGAACGGCTAAGTTAAAAACATCAAAGTGAGACATTCGGCGGAAGAAATGCTGATGGGTTTTGGCGGACATAATGGCTAACAACGTGGGCTATATTTTTCTGTCTGAAGTGGGGGAAACATTTATTTAATGTGCATCAGCTGAAATATAATTACATTACCTTTAAACCTGGAGAGAGGAAAAAACAAGCTGCTGACTGCTCGAAAAAGGAAGACTTATTATTTTTCTTGAAGGAATGAAGGGAAGGTAGAGGAAGGAGAGAAATAGTCCTCAGTAATGGGTCAGTGTTAACTTAGTCACAAATCTGTCAAAGATCAGTCAGCACATGAACATAGTCAGATCCACTGCCTCAAAGTCACAGCAGCTCAATGAGACGGCACGCAAAGCTCCAATCAGCACCTGTCACCCCCACGTCTGCTTCCAACGCAGAGTGAAGTCCGACATGCAGCAGCTGGTGTGTGCAGGAACATAAAATCTGAGCATCGCTGTCTGCTTTATTGTGTAGCCAACGCAAGCCAATTAATTTGACCCAGTTTTACATGAGAGAGTCTTTAAGGTAACACTTTATTCCTTTTTCCAATCAGTGTGTGCTTGCTCCGCAGGGGTCCTCAGTGGCACATCATGCGGACTGTGGTCAATTAGATTCCCTTTGTTGAACGCCCACACAAAGGTGCGCATCTGCTAACAAATGGAGGCGCTCAAGAAAGATGTGACAAACCAGCAGTCTGAGTCACAGAAGATAAATCCAGCTCAATAGAGTGACTCAGAGAACGTACAGCATCAGGTTGTTTTCTTTGCAGCAGACTGTTCTGCTTACAAGAAAGAGTAGAGTATGTGTTAGCTTGTAGGCGGTGAGAAATTTGCACTTTCTTTTCAAAATACGTCTAATAAACAGTTTCTTAAGTTTTTAAAACTTTGAAAACAAATTATTTGACCAGCTTTCTGGATAAAACTAGAATTACAAAGTTACTTTTGGGAGTATCTTACAGAGAGGGAGCAGCTAAGTCCAACCTCGCCTCGATGACCACTTGTTAAGATAACAGGAATCTCTTTCCAATTTAGATTTTTCTTTCCACCATGTTAAACAAAATCCAGTGAGTACTTTTTCTGAGAATCCCCAAAAACACAAAATACACCAAACACATGACCTTCTTGCCAGGGGTTATAAAAAAAGATTTTATCAGAAGAGCAAAGAACAAATGCGCTTCTGTAAGATGAGGGTACGACTTGTGTGAACAAGTAAGCTTTTCTCTTCAGTAAACATCATCAGACTAACACATGAATGATGACACATTTCCAGAGCTTACAATATTTGGAGCCTTCAACCGATTTAGTTATTCATACTCGCTCAGTATTCGAATTTAAGATGTTGTATGAAAGAATCAGTGAGGTATGGATCAGACTGTAAAAAAAAAAGATGCAAGCCACTTTGACTCTCTGTTTGTTGTGAAGTGATCCTGGATAAAGAACAGGTTGATGACTCGTTGATGTTTTGTGGCAAAATTTGAGACAATCTTTCTTTGAGACTATTTTTTCAGTCATGTCGTTTAAAGTTTTCATCAGCTTATCCAGGCTCTCCATGTTCGCGGCAGGAGGTGAGTTGCAGCCTGGACAGGGCGCCAGTCAATCACAGGAAGGCCGTGTGAAGAGTGATGACCCAATTATAATCACATTCACACCTACAGGCAGTTTAGAGCCATCATTTAACCTTTTATGTGGGAGGACACAAGATGCACCCACACAGCAGAAAGACCACATTCAAAATAAAGTACGAACACGTCTCATTCTCTGAATATCAGTTAATTCTCAGCCAAGGCCAACCTTATCTATATAATTCAACATTTGCATAAAGAACGTATCTAGATCTGTACTGGGAGCTCTCTGCCCTTCCTCGCTCATGTGCCTATGTGTAATGCCTGAGGTGGGGAAAGAAAACCATCCCTCTCTTCCACATTTATATTTCCATGAAGAGCCAAGGCAGGGGGAGCAGCAGCAAAGACCACCCACAGTACAGAGCAGAGCATCACTGGTAGTAAAAATGCAGTGGTAAAATCAGAAACAGCACTATGTAAAAGGAGAAGCAGTTGCAAAATGGTGAAGCAGTTTCAGTAGCAATAACATGCATTTTGCCCGTTCCCAGTTGATGTATTGATGAAATTAGCTGAGCTGTCAGCAGATAGAGGCTGGTGGTGTAAAGAACAGCTAATGCTCTGTGGGCCAACCTTGACCTTGTGGCCTTCCCGAACTAATACTATGCTCAATTCTGCTAATTCCTGGCAGTTTATTAATTATCACAAAGCTTCTGTAGCATGATCTCACTAATTTTTGGCTCCATATTGTACTAAATCTAGTGGTAAGTAGTTGCATGGCGTTGTGTCTTACTGTATCATAGAGTGAGTCATCCTGAAATTCCCACTCAGACTTAGTAATTACAAATCTAATTCTGTCTATACATTGCCAAAAGTTTTTGTCTGTTAAACGTAGTGACATGGTACAATCTATTCCAAAAGATACTTTTGTCAAGGAGCTTTTTTCTGTGGAAAAAAAATCATTCAAAAGTCTGATGTTTAACCTCTCAAGACCCTGTGTCTACATATGTGGACATTACATTACTGCCTCTCAGACCAATGATACTTGATTTTTAAAACTTTGACCTATTAACCACTTTAAGAGACACTGCCCACATCATCTTTTATGATATCACAACATTATATTCCTTTTCAGTGAAAAAAACAGTATATTTATATACAACAACACTTATAACTATAAATTAACTAATAATTCTAAAACCTAACTTCCTGTACAAAAAACAAATTTAGTTATTTTAAGATCTTGCGTATCCCAAATATCAGGCAGAAATAAAAAAAAAATACACGCAAGACAAAAGCTCTGGTCTCAGAAGGTCGATAGAAAATATAAGATACATGACATATTCAAAGCATGATTATTGAATTCGAGTTCAAGGTGCAGTGCAGAGTGAAACTTTTTCTTTAAACAGGCTGTGGATAAAAACAAACCAGCCCTGTTCACATCACCAAAGAAGCACAAAGAGAAGGAAAGTGAAGCTGCACTGAGCTTAGAAATCTTTTTTCAAAAGATGAGGAAGTCCACATTGTTTGGGGAGGGGTAAGCCTCTTTGCAGGCACTGTCCTCCGCTGCACAGAACTCTATCTTGCTCTGAACTGAGGTGCCAAACGGAGAAGAAGCGTCTTCGCCTCATGCCAAAGTGAGGGTATTCAAAACATCACTTCGAACAATGCCAAAGGATCATCAGCCACTGGAGCGGGGCTCACTGTATTGTAGGTTCCCACTTTCTCTGATGGTGTTGGCTTAAGTCCTTGCTCTGAAGACGTCTTCTTCAAAAGCTTCTCCAAAACTTTCTGGCTTCTAGATGAGATGCCTTGCTAATGTCATTCATGTTTGTGGCAACCCATCTTTGGCAATACTCCAGTTTTTAATCCCTGTATTTACTTTGCTGTTGGCATTCTCTTACAGAGTGGTCACTTTTACTCAAATTGAAGTATTCAATCAAGCATGTTGGAAAAAATCTATACATGAGCTGCAATGAACCTTTAAAATTCAAGGGCAGACAGACAGACAAGTCTCTAAAATCATTCAGAAATTTGGTGTGTCACTCTGAGTCATTTCAAACTTGATTCTTGGGCATTGTGACAGCTTCGGTCTTGAGCTTATCTACCAATGCTATTGAACCACTCTGCAGCAGCTCTTTACTGTATCTGTGCCAGATTTACAGAAAGTATTCCCCCTTTTGTTGTGGTGTGGCAAGCCGTCATGATCATATAATAATCTGCTGCCCTTGAGGTCAACTTCTTTGCATTAGGGTCAGCAGAGGATACCATAGATAATTTATAGACAATGTTGATCTCATCTTTGCACTTCTCCCTGGATGGGATGTGCTGGGGGATTTTGCCATGTAGTTCAAGCAATTTAATCATATTTTTAAACCCTTTGTTTTCCAGAAAGGAGTATTTCCTGGTGTTGGCAGTGACGAACATCCCAACAGATTTGGTAATAGCTTTAGCCATGTCAAATCCTGCAAAAAGAGCCAGTAAGGTGCTGCTGTTGAGCAGTCTTACGCCTTGGCACTCATCACTGACACCAGGGTGATGTGTGCCAAATTGAAGGCAATGCTTGGGTGCATTTTCTTTGTCAGTGCCTTGTGTTGGCACAATAACACATGGACATTTATATTCAAACTTACCCAGAGATGGAAACTCTAAACCAGGGGTGTCCAAACTAAGTCCCGGGGGCCAATTGTGGCCCGCCCTCTATTTTCATGCAGCCCCCAACTGTCATTTTGATATGTATTAATTTTGTAACTCAAATTAAGCATGTTCTAGTTGTGTATATTTACAGTTTCCATCAGATGCTTGAAAAAACCCTAAATATATCTGGTAACATCTCATTAAAATTTGGACCGAATTTAAGTTATGAAATGGTGAAGAAAAGACAAAAGTTGATGCATAAAATGGTTCAGAATGCTGGATCAGAAATATTTGGGGTTGAAAATGTTCTTATAACTGTCTCAAAACAAACGTGGTAAATTCCAGATCATGATCCTGCCATAAGAAAACAACATATTTTTCCCAGGTTAGGTTTCATTTCACAGTTCTGTGATAATAACACTAGCATGTTTGACTAAACTTGGAGACATTTTTTTTGTTTGGTTGTTTGGTTGTTTGTTTTTACAGAAACTACCACAACAAAATAGTTTTCAAATTGAGCACTCATTAGTTACTTTCACTGTTAATAAACATGTATGTTTACGGCTCTTTTGTAAAAAAGTTTGGACACCCCTTTTCTAAACTGACACAATCTGTTTAACGAGGATAAGCAAAGGACCAAAGTTGGTCAAGTGTGCAAAACGACAAGAGTTAAGACATACAGCAGTAGCCATTAACCAGAGCAGTGCTTGCTAGTCCGACACTAGAGCTTATACAGATCACAGCATTGGGAATTCTGGCCTGTACGAGTATTTTTTCTATGCAAATGCAATAACTTGATAACTTGTTTATACAACAATATGATTACTTGATACTTGATTCAACAGTAAAACCCATCCCTAGTGAGTAGAGAGGGTGAAACTGCACCATTTATTTGACTAAAAAGATACATCCTTTACCTTAATGCAGTGATAAATTTGTCCCTAACCTTTCTTCCATCATCATTTCCAGAGACAAAAACTATGCAAAAGACCCTTTGGGCTTTCAGGTTCCTCAGGGAGCCAGAACTGTCAGTTTTGCAACTCAATTTCATCCTCCTCACCATCAATGCCTTTTCCAGCACATTCAACCAGTCGTGCACTTGATGTTAACAAGGATGTTAACAAGGTCGCTGTGCAATGCGATTATGGGAATCATACATCAAACAGTAACAGCAGTAGTTTAACTGTATTTCACACTGTGTTGGTTAGATTTGTGGGAGGGAGGTGATATGCACCAATCAGGTCACAGATCAGCTATATCCCTGTAAAAAATGCACACTTTTTACTTCACATTGGATCAAACTAGATTTTGGATGACAGCCCTGCTGAAACTGTTGGCAAATGTGTACTTTATGTTCAGCAGCAATAAAAAAGGCCAGTTTTACGAAGACAGGGGAAAGTTGTCGCTTACAACCACGCAAAGGGTCTGGGAACTCAAACTAGGATATGTAATTAGAAAATATGTGCAAAATATGCAGCCTTTAATCCAGAAATGCTTTTTGGTACGTAGAGACATAAATTCAGCAGGGACTACACTCACTCTCTGACTTGTTTTTTTTTTTTGCCACATATTTGTCAGATCTCTCAGCGACTGAGACCCTTTCTTGTCACTCTTTGGTAGAGCTGAAAGCTGCCAAAGGGAAGCTTCACCCTGATGGTTGCATTCAGCACCCAGCTGGAAAGGCTTTTTGTTTCAATGTTCGACTCTGATCAACTGATTTCTTGTTTAGTTAATAGTTGGTACATGATCAGAATTACCCTGAGCTTTGAGTTATTTTGTGAAAAGGGATATAGCTGGCTCAACGTGGGCTTACACCAGAGCCAAGAGGGGCCCCATCTCATTTGAAAACCAGCTGTCACTGAACACAATCATCTGAGGACATGACAATATTTTAATAGCCCTGCCAAAAAGAGAGGCATTTTTATAAGAGGGAGTTGGCATGTCCACCTAACTGTGCATTCAGACTGCAGGGAGCAAAGTCACCCTTTCACTGTCCTCAGGCCAGTGAGGGATATCTGATGAACTGCAGCAATACGTCACCGTGGATGGTACAAATAGAACGTGATTTATCCCTGTCAGTGGTAATGAAACTCTGGAAACTGTTCAGCATCTGTCCCAGATCGTAAATAATGAACGGATCCTGAATGGAGCTAAGTATTCAGAGATTTATTAGCAGCCAATTAGCTACGGGTCTTCTCATGTAAAGCCAACAAGCTGCTCTGGTTCTTCAATATCGGTTTGCAGTTCTGTGCTGCAGCCTCTCAATTCACTAATTATAAAGTTTCCGGCAAGCAGGATTGGGGTTCCTTTCTTTGAGAAGTTAAGCCGCTGTCAGAAATGTGGGAAGAAATCCATCATGCGCATTAAGAGATCCGTTCGATCAGAGGAACAGACAGGGCTGAAGTGCTCGCCGGTGAGCCGCAAACTGAATTCATTCATTTGTTTCATCCCATTTAGCAGCCGCACATGTTGTGTCACGCCACACTTCTTTCCATGCAGAAGCCCCCAAAAAAACCACCCACATTTTAAGGCAGCTGTCCTCTGCATTGTTAAAATCCAACATGTATTCTTTTTCAGCGTTCAAACGAAAATGGAGATGGAGCTCATGTCACTTTTTTTTTTTTTTTTACCTTTTTTCAGCACTGCTCCACAGCCAGCCCAAGTTTGAACCAAACAAATGCTGACATAAAAGACACACGCTGTTACAGTCTCTGATTTCAACACTGGAAGAAAGCCAACATCTGGTAAGAAATGATGCTGCAGCAAAGTTGACAGGAACAAGAGTGGCCAAGTCAGAAGAGCCTAAAGGGCTACTCTGAGTAGAGTCTGAAAGATGCAGCGTATGCGTTGATATAAAGAGGCAAATTAATACGATTTAACGCATCTTGTCAAGATTCATGGGTTTGTTTGTAATTTTGTGAAGTAATAGCATTCAGTTGGAAAACTACTCTGTCTTGGCAGTAAATGAAGCTCTCACTGTTCAAAGTGATGATTAAAAGACAAAAATTGCCTCCATATCTGAGTATCATTAACTGAAAACCATGGGAATAATTTGAAAAGCCATGTTTATCTTTAACAAACCTGAGGAAATTTGTGTCATCACTGATGTGCTACATGCACCAGTGAAAAATCAAAGCAGGGTCCAGACTATTGTGCTCTTTATGTGATGTGACCCACATCCAAAGTGTGGGATTTCTAAAAGAAAAGACATCTTTTTCCTTCAGGTAGCCTTACTGTTATTTTTAACCTCACTAGGGACAATAACCATCTAAAGAAGAAGGGGAGAAAAAAAAGCAACATTTGACTTCCTTAAAATTCATTCCAAAGCATTCAAGCATGCCACAACATTATGCCCTCTTAAGACTGGGACTGCTGTTCTCTGTGCTTAAAAAGGGACTTCTGATTTGAAAGAAGACAAGCAGCAGCAGTTAAAGAAATAGCTTATTCTAGATGAATTTTCAAACGCTTGTTCTTGCACAATCCAGATTTGAAGTGAAAATAGAAATGAGCTTTTCACTTATAATTACCAGTGATGAGTGTGAGAGAAGCATCTAAATAGATAGTGTTTAGCTTCAGAGGTGCCAAGGTTACACAGCTACAGAGGAAGGAGGACTTCATTTTTTGTTCTTGAAATCAGTGGAAAATCTCACTAGTTCACTGTCACAAAATAGAGAAGAGCTTTTCCCTCTCGAAATTGGTTAGAAATGAGCGTTTGTAGGCAGAATAAGACTTTAAAAGTTAAAATACTGCGCAATTTTTTAGTGAAAACTTAATTTCTCCCATTAAAGGTTGTTATGAACACGTATTTATCACTTTCTCCAAAGCAAACAAACTGCCGCTGAACTCTTCTTTGATCCACTTATGGCAGCACGCGACTTAATGCCCTCCTCGTGCATTAATAAGCTTACCTTGAGAGATCCATATTAACATCAGCACGGCTCGGAGTCTTGTCTTTATCTCCATTGCGCAACATCCACCGGCAGGCAGGCAGGTGTTTGTCTAAAGTTGTCAACAAACACCCTCGTCGTCGCTCCTCGACTGCTTCTCAATAGTCTTCAGGTAGCAATTAACAGACAGAAGCGGGGAAACGTCTGCGCACAGAGCCCCCTCTCCTCTTTCCATCCCGCCTACGAACAGAGGCTGACATGGCACCGCGCGCGCCTCTACTTCACAAACCACATTAAGCGACAGAAACACCAAATAAATGCATTCAGGGTTACTCTCTGCGTTAAATCCAACCTAATCACTTGACACTGCCGGAGTGTAAGTCGCTGCTGCTTCTCCAGCTCTCACAGTGAGAAGAGTACAGTGAGATTTAGGAGCTTATTCACCTGACCGGAGCTGCTCGGGGACGCCCCCTGGCAACAAAACCCCAACTGCAGCTCATCAATGAGCATCTGACCTTTGTTAGACGGATTCTGAGTCAACATGACAGCATTTTGGGTCACTACAAGATGACAGCCACCTTATGATATTATGTAAAACTGTTGTTGGCATCTAAACGTCATTTTTAGCATTTGTTCCCAAGTCCTTTACTCTAAGGTGTCTATTTTTTGCTTGCTTTTTATTGCAGTTGTACTGACAGACATTTATTTGAGATGTGGAAAGTCTCACCATTTAAAGAAAATTACAAAATTGCAAAACTACCAAAGTCTCGCCATTACACTGGCTGTTGAAAAATCAGTAAATATCAGTATGAAAGGCTGTTTAATAGTAAAAAAAAAAGGCTCTATTTTAACATTGATTGTATTTTGCAATTTCTTTTATCTCAACTTGGTTACACAATACTTGTAGTTATTTACAGAAGCAAATTGGGGCCAATTTTGATGGAGAAAATAATTTTGGGCAAAACGAGGTTAAAGGAACTGAGAGGACTTTCTAAATGATCTTGAAAAATCCTCACATCTAGATACATGCCCGATCGTAATCCCCAATTTAAAATGAGATTATCAGTGCTGAAATAGGTTATTTAAATGCTACTTCCTAACTTCTGGGTAAGACTTATAGCAAGTCAGAGTCTCTATGACGACACCACGCCGGCAGCCTAAGTCTAGCAGTGAGAAGAGAGGTCTGTTTCTCTCTGCTGAAAATAATTTTTTGGATTTATTTTGTTGTAATTGTGGACACTAGAGCTGGACTGTCTGACAGAAAAGGGGCAGAAGAGTAGAAGAAAGCTAAACAGGAGAGTGATAGAGAATGGATTAAAGGCCAGAACAGGCCAAGCTGTTTATGGTAATGTTCATTTCAACCCACAGACAACAGTTGTACAACAATGATCTGTTCAAACCTGAGAGCCTATCACTAAAATGAAGAGTGAGGTTATGTTTGCTCTGCTTGGTAGATGAGCACTGGCAGAACATTAGAGCACCAGGCTGTGAGTAGTGCTAAATGTAGCCGGCTACTAAACTGCAGCACAAACTCATTAAGTTTGCTTGTTGTCATGTTTCAAATGACAGCACTATGTCACTGTTGGGAAATACATGACCTCGTTGTGTTGTATCCAGTAAAATGTTGTTTTGTACTACGAGAAGTAATGTTAAAAAGAAGATCCCATCTACTTTCACTTTCATTTTCATAACAAAAACATCATGACAGTTTGCACAAGTCCTCCAGCCAAAAGGAGTCACTGTAAGCCACTTCATACAGAGTCTCCTCATAGCCACTGTAAAGCTGACTTGGCGAGATTAAAGTTCAAATGCTTAAAAATAAGTTAAATTACACCTAATGCTTACCAGTTTACCAGTGTTTATCTTGTAAACTCAGCCTGTGGCTTAGCCTTAGGGTGTACAGCAGTACTGATTTTGAGTACAGTATCACTCCCTGTGTAATATGCATGTCATTAATGAAATAACTCCTCTGACTGTTTGTCGCTTTATGGCATCTTTAAACACCATCTTTTGTTCATTTTTACCTTCTCTGACATCTACCTACTCTGCCTCTGGGCTACATTTTAAACCTTGTCGGAAAGATAAATGGAAAAAAAGAAAGAGAGAACAACAAATAGCGATTACTTTTTAGGTGCTTGGATCCATGTTATAGCCTTAAAGTTCTTGCTCTTTAAACTGTCTAGATAACGGCTTTAGAATAAGGATTTCACAGTCAAACATTACACCTGATTTTATCTCTGAACATTAGTATATTAAAGTTCAGCCAGGACAACTCTCCAGTACACTTAGTGCTGAATAAATGTAACGTCAACCCAATCATCATGCATTACCTGAAATATTACAACGTCTTATCCAGGGCAGACTGAAGCGTCGCAGGTAAAAGTCTCTCAGGAGCACACTCTGCAGCCACTTATACAATGGAACAAGGGCTTCTTTGGGATTTTACATTGTAATGTACGTCTGACTCATGATAAATGGGTCGTCAGGTGAAATATTAATGCAGGTGGGTCGATGTGCTGTATTCTTAATGGATTATAATGGATTTATTACATTATATTAAGCTCAGTGTGTTTTTGGAGAGCATTTCCTGCACCTCTTTGCGCGCAGAGGTCCACAGTAAAACACGCCTGAAATCCTTATGCAGAGACATTAAAACAGACATGCAGGCTTTCTGATTTAGTTCCTTTTATAAAACACCTGCTTCAAATAGAGTTAGTGTCTGACAGTAAGTAATATCCTTAACTTATTTATGTTACTGTCTGTCCAGTCTTCTTCTGTTGATTTGTCTCGTTTCATAAAAACTACCCTCTCTAAATTTTCTGCTGATGAATTAAGATGCTCCTGAAATTTTTAAATGAGCAGAACTGTATACTGGGATTATGTTTTATATGTTCAAAATGCTAAAGTTTAATGGGAGATAATACAGTGTGAATGCTATAATATCAGCTGCGGTAAGGGACAAGTGTGTTACTATTTTATAACAGGACAGGAGACAGTTTTGATATTTTTGAAAGATTTCATGTGTTGGGGAAATATTGCTAAGTGTAAACCAAATTTAAGTTTGTCAAATTTTGAAAAAAAAAGCTTGGTTTCCAGTTTGTTAGTTTGTTAGATGACATTAAAGACATTTTTTCCAAACTTTGATGTCATTTGAGAGGCAAATACTAAATTCTGCATGCAAACATATATATTATTTAAGTGTGCATTGTTTACAGGCTATTTCATGTTCATTATCACAGCTTTGCATGTGAGATACAACACTTATTATTTAGCATGGGTCTTGAAATACAGCTGATGGGAATGCAAGGTATTTTAACCAAAACTAGACACATTGTAGTCATTAAAGTGCTATTTGCAGTGCTGCAGAGCATTAGTGTCCAGTTTTGCTGTCACTGAAATTAGAATAGTGGACAGAGACACCTATTGTAGTAGTAACATTTTTGCCAGGCTTCATTGGTTTGCTTCACAAGTATCAAGACATATAACCAATTTTTTGTAGTTCAAAGTTTTTATTGTCTTTTGCAAACTCTCCTATTAATTTTTTTACATTGCAAATTCCTTGGCAAATAAAGGCTGTTCTGATTTTTATCCTTAAATACTTGACTGATGGGCCTAGATAAAGGATGTGCTTAAAAACAGAGAACAGAACAACTGTTATTGACTCAAGACATAGAATTGGCAGGTATTTGAATCTGAAAAATCAGATCCGAACACTCCTAATAAAAACCCTTCAAAGACACTGGACAGTTTTTAACTCTTTATGATGCCATTTGGAGTAGCTCTAGTGTCCAGTTAAATAACTTGTCGCATTGGTTTTTAGAATTACAATTCTATCAGGTTTACTACTAGTGTTAAAATTAGAATTAAAATATTTTCATCATAGTAGTTTGCATTCTTTGTTGTGAATTTTTACTGAGGGGCATTAAATTCTCCACCCCAAAGTGACGCCCGCGTCCTGTGCAGGCTTGTAAGTCTCTCATCTTTTCTTTTCCTTTCATTTAAGCTCGAGTGGGAGAGTCTGTGCATGTGAAAGGTGTGTAAATGTTCGAGACTTCTACATTAGAAATAAGATGTCACCACTGTGTGTGAATAATTGATTCCTTAAGTGTGAACGAAGCACTGTTATGAATCTGCACAGCCTGCATGACGAGGCCTGTGCAGCCCCCATGTTCACTTTCCATGAGCCAGGTTTTCAGCAGGTCAGGGACATCCTGGAAATTACTTCAGCATAAAAATGTTACAGACAGACCACTCTGCTAACACCTGTGCTGAAATGATTACATATCTAATCTTGGTTGGAGAAATGCGTATGTGGTGTATTACTCTTTATCTCTGATTTGTGTCACTTTCAGGCAGCTATGTTTATGAGGGAAAACACTCCCTGCTTTCTTTTTGAATGCGTCCACTGTTGAAGTTAGTGGAGATGCTATTATCTGGCTGCCAAGCTGAGGAAGATTAGCTCAGCCTTGACAACCTGTTTCTGCCTGACTGGACAGGCTCTTTACTGTTCTTTGAATTATAGAGAAAAGGGCAGGAAAAAGAGGACTTTTAGGAGTTTTGATTTGTTGGTTCTCCTGCGCCATCTAGTGGCGAACGCCAAGAGCAACAATGTGACATCCCTGTGTTATTGGTCAGCAACTGTACCTCCTTTCTTTGTGTTCTATTTTTTTGTGAGTCTGCTGCAGGTAACAAACAGTGAACAGGTCAGCAGTCCCTCTCAGGGCTAATACAGTCTGACAGACAATCATTCACGCTCATGCTTTAACCTGTTGGCAGCTTTAGTCTTCACTTCCAACCTGGACAGAGAACCCAAACACCCTGAGGTAATCAACGTGAGAGCGCAGTGAGAACATGCGATGTGCTGTGATAAAAGGCCGCAGCAGGGAATCTAATAGGTTGCTATAACAGGCAGCAACACATTTCCAGAGGGTGCAGTCAATGCTTAGTTCAGATAAACACATTACTTGTACATACATTTTTTAATCAACCCAAGTATAAGGGCAAGAAAACACATGTATAATTTGATTGAAGATAGATTTGCTGATATTGAAACACAGATATTGATCATACTTATGATTGTAGGTGGTTGGAACCTTGTTTTTCAGCTAAAGTTGCAAAATAAGTCATTTCAAGCTTTAAATCAGCCCCTTGTCACAAGAAAACGCTGCTGTAATTTTGCATTCTTCTCACCTACATCGAAATCCATAGGAGTAAATGAATAAACAAATTTGAAATACAAAAACTGTCATTTGTGTGACCTCTGTTACCCGTTTCTTCCCACCCAGCAACATTTCCCCACTGTGTATCCCTGATTAGAATCAGAGGTCACACCAAATATTCGCAATCATACTCAGATGAGGCCAATCCTTTCTGAAAAATGAAGCCTATAAACATTTAATCAACCTGAATCTTGCAGAAAAATGATGGAGCCCAGAATGGAATCGGTATTATTAATTCAGCCAGTGTGGGCCATGTTTTATGGTCTCAAATCAAACTGTTATTACATGCTGATTGGATCCATTATCTGTCTGAAAAGCTGTTATTTGAAACCATAACCTCTATTTCTGCTGCTGGTTAACCCTCTGACATCAGCATCTTCACAACCTCATTTTGAGTTTGATACGACAAAACTTTTTAATTCTCTGGAGCTTCACTGAATATATTCTCTTTCACATGTTGGAGACTGTCCAACTTGGAAGATATAAATCCAACTTCATGAAAAATAGTAGTATAAATGCTCCAAGAAACAGATTTTGCTTCAGTGCTGGCTTACTGAACAAAGTTGCACGTTAAAAGTGTCTTGAACCAACTCTATATTTTACATAAATGTATGTGTTTTCAGTTTGGGGTGCTGACTTTAGGAGTGAAATAACATTTTGTAACATTGCACTTTTGTGCCTCTGTGTAGGGTCTGCAGGATTTTCGTTAAATGAATAAGTGTCAAGTGTTACGGGAATGATCCTGCTCGATCGTTATCTACGGACCTCTGTACATGTGTGCCAGTGTCTGTGTATGCCTTTAAACCCCCTCTCTGCCTGTATGTTGATGCTTTGGGATCTCAGGACATTTCTGGGGGAAAGTAGGCGTGATGACCCCAGTCAATCACAGAGCACCCAGTGTGTGAGTGACGTTGCATGTTGATCATAGTGGGATAGTGGAAGAAGCTATCCCTAGCTGCTATGATAGTTGCCGTTACATATGGAAAGAATGGAAAGAAAATACAGTAATTGAAGTCCTCGTTTACCTGCTGGAAGTCAGGTGTACAGCTCTTATGTCTCCTACTTAGAAACGCGATGCTGCAGGTGCTCACTGGGCTGATGAGTTTGTTCATGTAGCTACAGTTGGAGACAGTTGAGGTGCACTGATTCTGGCACTGAGCCACGGAGGAGGAGCCCAGTTTGGATGTTGTGTTTACAAACAGAAACAAAAATTCCTGCAGACCCTACTTTTAAGAGGCTAGCTTCTTTTCCAAGAAAACTGGCTCCTAAAAGTGTGGGTGCTCCACTTGCAAAATGCCATACAAAATCAAGAACTATTCATAACAGTATATTTTATCCATTGTTGTAGAAAGGTGTTTGAAAAATGGGGGTCAAAGTTTATATAAACCATGAAATCAAACATATTGATCCATTTTGCACATTTTCTTGTTGCTACCACACTCCAAAAAAGTGACCTTACCCGGGTTACAACAGTATCAGTGGTGGCAGATTGAGCACTTAGATTGTTCAGTTTATTATAGATCATGGAGTCAAGTATCTTTTTTTTTTTTTCCCTATAAATGTATTAATAGGGTACACTGTTAATTTGGGGATCATGGGCTTAAAAATTTGGGCACCCCTGACCTGGAACCTCATCAGACAACAAGGCAACTGTGTGAGTCAAAGAAAAGCTCTCTCAATCTACAGAAATCTCATTGATAGAGCTCTCTAAAGTCATTAATTATAGATTCACCACTCTACCATGCTGTGTCATGGTATCTGTGAGTCACGCCCTAATCACCGAAAACAACAACATGTTGGGCTATGGCTTTTTCTCAGACAGATGAAAAAACAACAACTTAATTCTGAGTAGTGAGTACTTTTCTGACAGATTCCATCATCAGTATATGACATTAGAAATGATATATATATATATTTTAAAAAGTGTGAAATATTCGGTAAACTGACTTTACAATCCACTAAATCTCAACAGTAGTACTCTATTGTTGTTTCACTGACCATTTCAGTAAATTATGAAGCTTGGCCTGATGTGCTGAATTAATCCTAAATGTGAAAACTTTCACACCCACTCACATCAAAAAATAACAGGCAGGAAAGTAAAACCATATTTATGTGCCACCTGAAAACTTCAATCAGAAAGATTTACCTTTAGCAGAGGCCAAACAAATAAAAGCATGACCAGTCGTTCATCCTCTGTGCAGTGAGCTGGAATTGAACCCAAATTTACCTGCATATCTTACTATTGAATTATTTTAAATTAAATCCTCTCCCTGTGGCTAAAGCCTTTCTCTCTTTACAAAAAACGTGCCAGAAATGTTGATGCTTGTAGGTGACAGGAGCCCTCTCCGTGAAATCGGAGCTATTACTTTGCTGTGGACATCGACTGCTTCTTCCACACATTTCCATTAAAAATTTAGAAGCCATGCTGACACGCTCATATTGTGCAGCCGGGGAAAACGCAGTAGAGCACAGCAGTGACAGTTGGGCCACTGAATAATCTCTGAGGCTGTTTGTGTGTGAGGCTGGATGTCTGCCACGTGTTTGATGATATGAGCCCCCTGTGTAATGGGCTCTCTGTCATTTATCACTTTTTATCGAAGTTGCAGAGGGGATCAGATTTGTGCACACATAAGTAGAATGAAGATGACCTTGCTGTGCTACAGACAATAAAAAAAAGAAGTTTCCCTGTGGCCCAATTGCTGTCAGAATGATCTACTGCTGAGGTTCAAATTCAGATTGTTAGATGTCATGTGAATAACTTGACAAGTTCTCGACTTACTGCTTGTAAATAAATCAGCAACAGAACACACAACAGCAACAGATAGCAATACAATTTCATAATAACTAAGCTGTGACAACACAATAAGCTAAGATGAGCATGTAAATACTTTCGCGTACAAACTTGGCATGTCAGACTGTGTAGTAGACAATACCAAATAATAAATGCAGTATGATAGATGCATTTTCCAGCTTCATTAGCTACTGATACGATTTAGTTCTTCCAATAAAGTATGTTGTGCTCGCTAGAAATGCGCGGAAATGAAGACATCCGTAAACTGCACTGTAAGCTTGTCAGTCAGGGAATACAATAGATTATGCTAACAAGAAAATGAAGGTGTAAATTACCAGCAAACACTTTCATCAACTACAGCTTAGTTAGTTGATGTCAGTCAGTTACTAACAAGGGAAACTTACCAAGCTGGACAAGAGAAGACAAGAGAAGACAAGACACTTTATTCATCCCACAAGAGGAAATTCCCACTCACAGCAGCAATGCAATGCTGCTGCAACAAGCTGCCACTAAGAGGTGCTTAGAAAAGTAGAAGTAATTAATTAGAAAAGTCCATCAGAGACAACAGCTTGGCCATAATTCTCTTGTCAGTCTCTACCTCCACAGGGTCTACAGGTGGACTTCTTCATCAGTTTGTTCAGTCTTGTTCTCCTGTATCCTGTCCGTTCACAGCAGGTGAAATCCTTCCAATGTAGCGTTGTGTCCGATTTTAGGTCTGTTGGCCATGTCCTTGTGGTGAGTACGATGCTACTTTGCCCTCTCTGGTGCTAAGTTAGCGCTGTTAGCTGGTCCATTAGCTCATGCAGCAGTAGGCTACCAGCAGCTATGGGCTGCTAACAGCTTAATCAATAAAGTGACCATGGTAACAGGTAGGATGCATACAGGAATGGAAAAAGGGAATAACACCGCGGCAAACATAACAAGTTTGGTGTCCATGACCAAGAAATTAGGCAATCTTAATATCTTCTAAACGGCTGATACAGACAAAAATTCATCCCCTGCAAAATGGGAGCTGACCGTGAAATTAATTATTCAGACAGAAGACATTTTTTGTACCAAGCAACTTGTTTATTTTTTGTGAAAATGTTTTTTGGTTTTTTTGGCTTGGTGTGTATGTGTCCTCCGGTACTTCTGAAGCCAGCCTCAAGTGGACACTCGATGAACAGTGGATTTTAGCACTCCCATATTGTCTCATATTTTAGACTGGAGGTCGCCTCTTGGCTTGTCTCCCAGCCACAGGTATCTGCTATATGCTCCCTACATTTCCTGTCACAAAAAAAGACAAAATTATTTAGAATAATTTAAAATATGGAGCCCCTTAGTAAAACAAAATGACAATGTTTGGATTTTTCAGCCTAAGTCTGACATTAGAGGAAAATTGACTTTGTGTGTGTAGTTGCAGCACAATAACACTGCTATGACAATTCTGTGTTTTTTTAATTACAGTGACAACAATTAAGGAACCTTTTATTTCTGTTCTAAAGTGTTGTATCGATCACTTCCTCAGGCAGAAAAACAGCAGTGAGTCTGGTCTGACCCTAATTGCTAATTTACTTCACGCTAGCATTGCACCTGTCTTACTGTCCCAATGTACATGACAGCTGTTGTGTGGCTCCTCTGTTCTGCACGAAACCGAGCCAGGAACAAAACACAACCGATTTCTGAGGATTTTTATTTCCCCTGCATCTGAACCCAGGTCGCTCTGTGAGAACAAAATGTGTTCTCCTACAGGATTAGGATTTACAGACAACAAAACGAGCATGAAAAGATGTTCAAAAATACGAGAAGGCACAGCTGTGCCTCGCCAGCTGTCATTGTATATCTTAGATGAGACTGTAGCAGCATGTTTTTTTAATAAAAGCAGCCTGGAGAGGATGCTCCGACTCGCCCTTTAGTGATGAGTTCCATTGAAAGGAGGGTGATGACAAGCAGAGACACATAATGAAGAAAATCAGATACATGTGTACAAAAAAAGGGTTTCCTGTTTACTCTGGTACAATCCTGGATAATATGTTACAATAATGACAACACAGATCTGGCCTCTTTACCAACAGCTGATGGATGCATGAAAGATCTGTCAGTAATGAGGCTGCAACCAAAATTTATTTTCACTGATGATCATTTCCCTATTCAAGACCAGTGTAGAAGTTTCATTGTCTTTTATTACTTTAAAGATCTTGTTTGGAGGGATTTACTGATTGAAACAGTCTGACATTGGTGCTGAGGTCTCTTCATGGCTTAAAATAGAAAACAAGACCACCAACTTTGAGAGCAGCAATTTTTATAACACCATTTTTAATGTGTAAAACAGTAGTGAGGGGGTAGGTGCAAAACCTATAAATTGACAGCGAGCTAAAGAAAAAGTCTGTCATTTTACATTTTCAGTGACAAGTGTTGACAACGAGTGACACATTTTCCTGTTAAAAGAAAGCTTTGTGATTTTGTGCCAGAAAAATACCTTGGGATGTAGTGGACAGGATTGGAAAAGTAAACAGATGCATATCTTTGCCCACAGGAGGCTACAAACGTGTCTCGAATACAGCAGCTTTGAGAAAAGCTCAATTTATGTTGCTTTACTTGATGTTTTTGCCACTTCCCAATCTGTATTGTGTTCTCTTTATTTGCTCGGATATTTGTCTTTTTATTGCTTGCTTTATTGCTTCACAGCTTAGTTCCTCTTTGTCTTAGTTCATGTTGTAGCGTTCTTATTGCATTCTGGTGATTTTATGGTCTGTATTTTTGATTCAGCTTTGTTCATCTGTGAAAGCACTTTTACAATGAAAAAGTTAAGATTAATATTTTTACTTTTATTGAGGTTGAGGCTGTGGTTATCGGCTATATGCAGTCTACAGGGTCATTGCTAGATGCCAGTAAAACTTTCAGTAAAAAACAATGAATCACTCCAGACCTTTTATTCAGTTATTGATCAGCAAAGAGAGCCAGCGCTAAATTCTGAGACCTGAATTGATCCCTCCACAGATAGAAGACTCATTCTGCCATTTGTCATTGTATAAGAAAAATGCCTTGTGGTAGCCTTATTAAATCTCCAAATGTGAATTGCTGCTTTTTCTTTTTTTCGTCTCATGTATCAGATCATGTATCTCATGTATTTCTTGAGTCACTTTAAAAGGAATTTTTCCACATTTTTAGCCTGTACTGCACCTCTGGTAGTGCTATGGTTGGTTCACGTGATTTACAACTAAAATATATCCCTTTATTTTCTCACACTGGTGTTTTAGAAAAAAATCTGCTTCTGTCTTTAATTTTCATTTTAGTTGCTGTCTCTTTAAGGCTCCCTCCCCCTTTCCTCTGATTGGTCACGTCTCTAGAGGTTTGTCAGCAGGGCGACAGCATACAAGTGCCATAAACTTTATGCAATGACTTCATTATGTCTTGTGGAGATCTTCACAAGATCTAGTAATGATCTGGGGCTATTTTTTCAGCATATGAGCAAATATTAGTTCACGTTTAGTATGAACACCCAACTTTGTTTCTTCAAATCCATGTTTAAAATATGGGAAAGCAGAACACACCCTCTTCAATGCTGCATAAATCTGATTTCTTTCATATGACTCACTGTTTATAAACACAAAGCATCTATCAGAGTGAACTCCTATCCCTCAAATTCCCATGGTGGTTGCAGTAAAAACAAATTCTTATCTCTCTAAATTACCCACTTGTTTGGATTGTCAGTCAGATAAAATTTATGTAAATACATCAGTTAAAAAAAAATCAGTCAACTTTGTTGGCATACGTCCACAATCATCAGAAGACTAAGCGGAGAATGAAAATATTTGTTTGCGGCCCTACTGTTGGCTGTATGTTGGCAGCATTGCTACTTGTGTTTTCCCTATCTTGACACTGAACATGTTCTTCAGACACACAGTATATTTTCTTCAGTTAGATGCCTACTGAGGCCACCACACAAGCTCAAACTCAATTTAAAAACCTCGATCCCTGCTGGCACTCCTGCTGACTCTTGCAGCTCTGATATATCCCTGGTAATAAGTGCAGTTATGACTTTGGACCAGTAGAGGACTCCCATGAGCCTTCTCTAAAATCAGCTGATGCTGCCTTGACAGATACTCTCAGGCTAAATGTTATTTTTCTCTCTTTTATTCTCTCTTTTTTGGTTCTTATTTTATGGTTATGTTGAATAAGGTTTTAGTGGTTTTACACACACTTGAACAGGTGCACTTTATATTTTATGAATTCAGAATATGATACAAAGTGAAATAATTAAATGAATCCAAAGACAGGTTGTGTCCTTGAGTAAACTACAACAGAAGAAAGTCTCCAAATGTAGACAAATGTGGCTGTTAAAAACTCTGAGGAGAAGCAAAGACTTGAGGCTGCGTGACGTAACGTTGCAGAAGAGATAAATGAGCTCTCAAGCACAAGTGGCAATTACACAAGAGATCTGTTTGTACCAAGCAATCAGTGGCTGAAGATCTGGAAACCGAGATGCCTCTTTTTTTCTTTTTTTCCCCCACTTCATTTCAGAAAATATCAGAATCAGTGAATAATGCTGTTTGTGCAGCTAATCTCATCCAATCTCAGTGATTCAGCACCACCATCAATCTAGATACATTAAACTTATTTCTTCATTTAATGCATCTTGGGACCGAAACAAAACAGAGAGCTCTCAGGGCATGTTCAGAAGTATTTACAGCTCACAAAGCAGGCTTAAACTCCACATTTTAGTATTATATCAGTTACAAAGACATGAATCATGGCGTGATGTTTACAGATCAGCCTGATGTGAAAGAAGAGGAAGGTTCATAATTAATGAAGTTATGAATATGCATGCGCACATGAGTAAATCATGACTGTCTGTGTTTAATGTCACGGCTTCTGCACACAACATCAGCAAAAGGCAAGCATTCAAGTGTAGTTCAGGATTAGCAGCTTGAAACTGAAGAGGCACAAATCTGGACAATATAGTGAATCAGTGAAGCTGGAGGGTAAGAAGGGAATAAGGCAACAAAATAAAAATAGTTTAATGAGGATGTAGTCATAGATATTACATTTAAGTCTAAATATTGTATAGCAAAGTCACATAGTTAAACTGATGAATTTCACTCAACAAGATGATCCACGTCCTTCTTTTTCAAACAGAAGGCTAGCTGATGTTTGCTATCCTCCTTTTTTGTATATCAGCATCCTTGTATGTAATACATAAGCATGTAATACAGACTTCTTTTCATAAAGGTGCAACTTGATTCTCTTTGCATAAAGACTTCTGTGTCATCTGAAATCTATTGTCATGGAAATACAGCTTTCCTCTCACAACTTTAAAATTCCTACTATTTCATCTTTGTGCTGGGAAAATACAGAATTTGTTCTGTTAGCTTTACGACTTCATTTTTATAACATTAAAAGGACTGTGAAGACTTTTTGAGTAATTAGAGTGAAGTATGTCTTATATTTAGATATATAGCTGATCATAACCCCACATTTAAAATGAGATCAGCACCAAAATAGGTTCTTTCTGAACGCTAATTCTGGATTTGAAGTCTGTATGAAAACAACATGCAGGCTGATGAAGTTTAGTGGTGAGAAGAGAGATCTGTATTTTTCTCAGCTGAAAACGATTTCAGTGATTTATTTAAATAGGACAGGAGAACAAAATAAAGGTTAATGGGAGAGTGATAAAGCATGGGCTAAAATCTAAAACATGGGCTAAGCTGTTTGTGAAAATGTTCATTTTAACCCACATGCAGCAGTTTTACTGCTGTGATCTTTTCAAACTTGAGAGTTTATCACCAAAATGAAGAGCCAGGTTACGTTTGCTCTTCTTGGTAGATGAGCACTGGCAGGACATAACCAGGATTCACTAACATTACCTGTTATAGAGCACTGAAATCTAATCTCCATTTACCCCTAAAACAAATACAGGAGTCACGACAGTTTGCTGGAGTACTCCGGCCGAAGGGGCACATTGTTATGGATGTGAATTCAAGAGCTAAGAGAAAGTCGAAATTATTAAAAAAGGCACATTAGATGTGAAGACATTAGAAGTGAAAAAAGCACCTCTGAACCCCCCCTTTACATTAAGGAATCTGTCTGAAAGCACAAACCTACATTTGAAACACAGACCAAAAAGAAGTACAAAAAAAAAAAACAGCTCAGCAGTGTTGGGGAGAGGAGCGGTATCATTCATCACACCGTGTGCTGTACCGTGAGCAGCCTCTACAGGCTCATTATATCTGTTCATCAGAATCAGCAGGAGTCAGGGCTCCTCCAGGGCCGCTCCAGTTCCACAAACAACCCTCTGACTGTGTGACACCGCTGTTAAAGAGCATGACAAAGGAGGAGCCGGGCCATGTACTGCTCCCTCTACTGGCAAGGGTCCCACAGTGTTAAAAAAAATAGGAGGGGAAGTTGAGCCTTTAAGCTGAATATTGCAGTGACAGTGGCGGCTGCTTACCTTGGCACTTTGGTGCATTGGATGTAAATGACTTGCTGCTGTTAGCCCTGTGCTGCTATGACACCTAGCCTATAAATAAACTCTGGAGTCCTCCTGGCTAGCTGAAGGTCTTTTACACATGCTCACACATATGCACACACACACACACACACCACAGGAAAACAAAAGCCCTGTCTCAGTGACTAATGAAATCCGCTGACAAAGTATCGTAACAGGTCAACAGCTAAGACCCCGGACCACCTGAGGAGTGATAACAAGAGCTTAATTAGTGATAAATGCATGCCCTGAGAGGGGCTACTATTCTGCTCTTGGAAGTATTTTGGACATTTTTGCTCAGTAATTGTTGCAGCAGCACTTTGAGAGTGTACCAATATGGAATTAGTCATAATGAGATGGAGCCAGACGGTGATCAGAGACACATAAGGTCAGAGCCAGGGGGCGAGAGGCCGACAGCTGAATCTCACATTCTTCACCGCAGCCAGACAGACTGCCACATCCCACCATCTGTACCTCCCTGTACTGTCAACACACACACACACACACACACACACACGCTCTACACATACACTACTCACTGAAACATTTACCTATGGAGGGAAAAATAATCAAATGTTGCCTCAAGTTGTGCGAAAACTTACAATTCTAAAACAAATAAAAAGAGCAAAAGCCTTACCTTTAATGCGAAACTTTGGCAAGGCAAATACCTGCAAATAACTACTTTTTAGTTCTGCATTACCATTAAAAATAATTTGCATTTATTCAATCTTTATTAAAGGGACTGGAGGAATCCATATGAAGTGGACTGTAGTGGCTCGCACAAACTGTCAGTATGACATGACTCGTATGTTTGTTTTGAAAGATCGGATCAGATCTTCTGTTGATTTCTACTTTTCTTTGTCAACTTTTTACCAGATACAATGCACTGAGGAATGTATTGATCCACAGTTAAGCAGCGCTGTTGTCTGAACGTGACAAGCAAACTTTGTACATTTGCAACGTAGCTTAGTAGCCGGCTACATTAAGTGCTATCCTTGTAACGTTAGTGAATCCTAGTTATGTCCTGCCAGTGCTCATCTACCAAGCACAGCTAAAGTAACCTGACTGTTTGCATCCTGGAGGGAAAAAAAATTTACATTAAAAAGCCAATTTCTCCATCTGCAGATTACTTCTGAAGATGTCATAAAATTACAAGTTGTATCTGTAAGCAAAGAGGAACGGTTTGACACAAAAAGTCTGAATAACATTCCAATTAGACACGACTTTTCTTAAAGCTGCAGTTTTTGTACAGATTAAATAACCAAGACTTGACTGCTTGATTACAAACTATCAGAAGTTATTATTATTTTGTCAGATTTAGATATGCAAAGGCTAACTGTTTCCATGTTTTGTGCTAATCTGAGTTAAGCTTGGCGAACTAGCTCCTGTTTACAGTCTCACTTGGAAAACTGTATGTGTGAGTTTCTGGGGAAATCAGTGAGTAAGTCTTTGCACAAGGCATTGTGTTTTTAATTTGATTCAATTCAACTAAAAATTGACTTTAAGATTGATAAACAACATCTGCTGCTTTAATCTGAAATTGAAACCTGCTGTGTTTTCAGAAGTTTTCTCTTCTAACAGTACCATCTGCTTTAATTTGTCAACATTTTACTGAATTTGTGAAAAGTTTCTTGTTAACAATATAAATAAAATTGGGTAATAGACTGATTCAATTTTTTTTATGAGTTTCCATCCTCTTGCACTCCTAATTTCAAGCATCATAAAATCAGAGAGTTGGGGCTATTGTCTGAAATATTGAAAGAAATAAAAACAGAAGTCACCCAAAAGCATTGATGTGAAAATGTCTGTATTCACTACAAACAGTAAACTCTGGGGGATGCAGCCCAAACTGGACCCTCCTTATACAAGAGTGGACTCTTAACCCAACATAGAGGGATATTAGGAAACCTCCTGCTGACTTATTTGAGTTTAGAATAAGACCACCACTCTCATGTGACATCTCCAAGACTCTAAATCTCTTGTTGAGGTGCCTCTATTTTATGCCTGTTTAGCCTTTGTGGCCTTTAATACGCTACACACTTCTACTAAGGCTTAGATTGAAGTCATTGTGGGCCCCTCTTTGTGTCACCCCTTGAAGCAGACATCTGGACTTCTCTTCTGTTGCCCAATTTTCAGCCCTATTCAAGAGGGACAAAAGAGAGCAGGCGTCTCACAGTCCAAAAGTCACTTTCCATCATGTCCTGCTTTCGCAGCTTGACACAGAGACAATGAGGTGGAGGGGCAAGAAGCAAACAACACCAAAGAACCGGTCTGCTCTGTGCTGGAGAAGGAGGAGGGGGGTGAAACAGAAACTGTACCCTCAAGGGAGCTGTGTGTGTCCACAAGTCCCCAAGAGGAAGAGCAGGCTGGTAGTGAGGCCAGATTGTGCTGGAGTGGGAGTGAAACAACAGCTGCTAAATAAATCAGCGAGGAGCAGGACTGCAACAATGACCGTTAGCACACACAGTCCATGTTCTTCATCATTGTCCTCATCACCAGATAGTGGACACAATAGCAAAGCTGAAGGAGTGATGTTTCACTGAGCTGTTGATGTTTCTCCAGTGTGATATTGATATTGATTACCATTATACATTTGACAGTCATCAGCATAGCACATCATTTTAGCATGTATTGTACAATTTTATCGAAGATTTTCAGGTTGATTCTGGGATGTTAGGCAGAAAACTTGATAGATAGGGCAAGCATGTTAATTTTCACTTCCAGTTATTACATATTTATCAAATTTACAGCATTAACTCAACATTCATGCAGTAGAAAATGTGGAAACAAAAGATCTCACTTTTGTACTGTGGGGGAGTGAGAAGAAGGGAACACTTGAGGATAATGTATCAGCAGTATGGAAAGTGTTGCTGGGTCATGAGGCAAAAAAAATAACGTATGATTGTGTGACTTACAATACTGGGAGCAATATCTTGTTAAAGCTGTGACATAAGAAATCAGTGACAAGTGCACCCAGCAAAGTCAGAAGGTCATTACTTTCAAACAGTGACCAACTTAAAAAGCTTTGTCCTGTTTTTGTTCATGTCTGTGCTAATGAAGTGTCAGGCTTCGCTGTGACATTTTCTGAGGAAAAAGTCGGAAAGTGGGCAACAAACTTTGGCGTTCAGTGGACTCTGGTTGATGACTATTCAGAACAGCAGACTCGTGTGAACTATGAGTTTAATTTGATTCCTAATGGTCCATGGTACTTACACCTAACAGGGGCTAGTCTTCACAGTTTGTGGACATTAGCCTGCAGTTAACACACCTGCACCACCAAATAACTTGGAGTCTGGGTAGAATTTGGGTCTAAAAAGCCTGGTCAACGGTCTGCAGAAAGTGACATATCATTAGCATGGTTGAGAAGTTAGGTTGTATTTCTGTCTGCAAACATTTGTACATCAGTGCACTGCAGGCGAAAGAGCATGCTAATACTACGACACCCAATACCACTAAAAGCAAGTTGGTTTGTCATTAGCGCCCAGGTTGAGGACTGTTGCCTGTGAAAATGTCAGCAACATGTAGAGAGGCATCATGGTCTTCATTTCATTTTTTTAAATGACAGAATAAGGAAATAAAAGATATTTTCATAGTCACATTAAAACTGCCGTGATTATCAGTGAGTCCTCAAATGTAAGTATTTGTACTTGGTTTGATAAAAATTAGTATAGGTGCATCCCTAGAATTAACTTAAGTCCGTGGCAAACTTTGTCCAGTCAGCAGGAAACAAGCCCACCTTGCACCCTGCAGTTTTTCCCTGAAAGGGCAGAGCTGACTGGCAGCCAGAGTTTATTCTAGCACCAGTGACATATGTAACACACACAGAGCCTGGCTATAAAACTATTTGGAATATCCCTTCAACTCACAAACGTAGGGACTACCCAATAATTTACATGCATCTTGGACCATTTCCATAAAATCAGTATTTATGAACAAAAACTCAAGAGGCATTAGAGAGGAAAGTCTCGTTTCAATATCCTCAACCTCATACTGTCAGAAATAATTTTAAAAAAGCCTTTTTCTTTAAGTAGTAGTTATCTCGCAGTCTTAAGGGGGCTCTTTACGTCCTCATATAAAGCTTCAGAGATTAAGCACACAAACATGCATACTCCCCCGAGGAGGCAGATGTCGTGCCTGCCCCTTTAAAACACAGACTCCTGGAGGTTGGCGAGGATTTGGTGCGGATAGCAGCGAGTGCGGAGCTCAGCGCGGCATGTGCACAGCCCCATCTCCGCTCAAACTGACGCTGCAACCTGCGCGAACCAGAGAGAGAGAGAGGGAATTATTTTATTTATGACCGGGCTAAATATAGTTAAGCCTTTTTCTTTTTTGTTTTTGTAGCAGCAGGAGATCTTGGAAAGAAGTGGCGGCGCGTGTGAGTGCGGGGGTTTGTGTGAGCATGCGGGGATGAAGAAGAAGTGCTGCTGCTGAGTTTTGTTATTAGGTTTCTCCGGGGCGGTGCTGCTGCTGCTGCTGGAGCTGCTGCTGCTTGAGATCATCCTGCTGCTGTCATGGGTCTGTGGGACTGATATCAAAGTTTTTTTTGGGATGATTTCACTCGCTTGAAATATTCCAGCTGAGGCTCCAACCCTAATCCGCGTCAGATTTGCACGTTTTCAGTCAAATCTGCGCGTTTTAATGACCGGATGAGGTCCGATTTTAATTGTTAATTTGAGCGGAAAGTCGAGAGGCTGAAGACTTCAGGAGAGAGTGGAGATGAACTTTGGAAATATACTTCTTGTGGCGGTCTCATTCATCACCATCACATCAGGTAAAACATAATCATCCCATAGAAACGTGTTTGAGGCGCACACAGACTTATGAATGGCGCATTTGACTCACATTGGCATGTTTTTGCAGCATTTCAACTATGATTTGCCGGGAAGATGTCTGAAAGCAGTTAAATACGAATTATGTGAAGAAAAAACACACACACACGCTTTGATTTGAGATGTTGAACAACAGTGGTGGACGCGTTTAGCCGGAGTTCCCCCCTGAGCCCCCGGGTGCTCACGCAGGGGGCCATTACGCAGCAGGAGAGGTCAGAGGGAGCTCCACACTGCAGCCAAAGTGAAACCATTTAACTCTCACTTTCTGAACATGAACTCTCAGTGGCAGTAGCATAGTCGAAAAACCTCCACCCTAACCCAAAGGGGTTTATGGTTGCACACAAAAAGCCTACGAAAGCTCATTTTGATTACTCTTCAGGATGGGATTATGTATTTTAACCATTGCTCAAATAACAGTGTAATATTCTGAGCTTTAATCCAAAACTCCAAATTAAAGCAGGGATCAGGGAAACAATTTGTCTGAGTGCAGATATTTCATGTATTTCATCCTTAAAGTAATTAATATGGCTTTTGACTCACATAAAAAACTACACGACCATGTATCGAAAGTCTGGTGAGGATTAAATCTTATTGTCTCAATGGATATGAGATCATATTCCATTTTACATCTTTACTCAAGTCACAATCCTATTTTACCATATGTCTTTAGATGTACTCACTTTTGATAACCTAGAAGCATCTCATTGGATGTTGAATATTTACTTCACAAACTGTAACACAAAATGTTTCATTACACAGATTCAAGGAACCCAGTAGAGTTTTTGACCACTATGAAGCTTTCTTTTAAGAATAAGTTCCTTGTACCATCTGTAAGTGCAGTACATTTCTGGCTACCTGGGGGCAGTGGAAACCAGCTTTTTCAAACCCATTGCCATGTTTTACTCTCACATTTATGTTACGGGTCAGCAAAAATTATTTTTGATATTATTTTTGATCAGATGTTATTTTACATCTAGTGGGTGAAATACCAATGGACCACTGCAAAGAAAAGCAAGTAGCTACAGTGATCCCCAACTTAGCTGTGAGATTGTGAAATCATACACTGTGACACTGTAGATGTGTCAAATATCATAGCCTCTTGTTAATATATAATTCTTGATGTTTGCCCCATAAGGTAGTTTGAGCTGTTGTATCATCAGCTGCTTTGTAAGTCCAGCCTTACTTCAGCTCTTGCCTTTTTGACACACTCGAGCAATTCCACTATAAATCCTCTGCTTCATGGCCACTTGTGACGCTTTCTCAGTCTCACTCCGTCTCATTATTATGAACTGATGCCACGTCCCAACATTAAAGGCACTTTTCAACACCCACACCATCTGCCCACATCTATTAATCTGCTGTATTTCCTCTTATTCCCACCTATATTTTACTACACTTTACCTCAGGGTGATGTGAGTTTGAATCATAATACTTGAAACTAAAGGAATCAAACAGGCCACATGAGCTCCAAGGGAGTTGTGCCACAACTGATTCCCCACTGGGGGGAATTTATTCTGCTGTTTATATGAAGTGGAAATCAAATACGTGAGAGTTAAAGCACCATATGTGTGATTTATGTTGAGTCCAGTCAATAACAACTTGCCTTGTGGCTCCAAGATGTGCTGTGTCTGTTTTCTCAATCCTGGATGTAATTGTGAGAAAAAAAAAAAACAAGTCTCCATAGCAAATTGCATTCGATTTCACAGAGACCCTCTGTCCCACACACACACACACACACACACACACACATGCACACACACACACACACACACACAATCTCAATTACGACGCCATCAACGCAGCCCCTAATACATCTCATTGAATCTTACTTATCTTGAGCTGCATTCAGTCTCAGCTCAGTGTGGAACTAATTGATGCTAAACAAGCGTTAGCCGGTGATTTGTGTCCACTCTGTCTTCCCACTCATTACTTTGTCACAAACACGGCTGACTGAACCCTCTCACGGAGCCTCTTGATGAAACAACCATGGGTGATGAAACCTCTGCAGAAGCTGGTTAGCCCTGTTATGTGCCACAGGCTTGAGTCATGTTGCCGGATGTTGATGATGTCCCACTTCTGGTACAGTCAGTGATGACATCATCCTGAGATGAGATTACGGGCCAGCTGCCAAACAAAGGCTCAAAAAGCCCTGACTGTTGCCAGAAGAAATTGGAACCTGACTTCTTTGCTTTGAGATGTCGTTCGTGTGGCACGCTATCGCCCTCCCGCAGAGATTAGCTGGCAATGTCACAAGAACTCCTTGAATGTTTTTGGCCTTTTCAAGTATGTAAATGAATTGAAATTGAAAAAGACACGAGTAAATCTCAGCAGACAGCCACCAGCCTCTCAGACAAGCTGCCAGCCAGCTGCCTCTGTCTCACTTTAACATGCACGGAAAGTTAGACTGGGAGCAGTCTGCCTAACAGGTAGATATTTGTATTTTGCTGCAGATATCAAGCTGTGAGCTGAGACAGGTCCAGCTTTTTGTATGCTTTATTTTGCTCCGAGCCTGGCTGTCGCTAAAAGGCAACAAAGTCTGAAGCCAAACAGAGACGTCCCCTTGGAGGCTTTGATGTTTTCACACATTAGCGTGACAGCAGTACACTTGTGCCCCTGGGGAGGATGCAAGGTTAATATTTAGACATACTAATTAACAAAAGTGCCCGCCGTTATGCAACGCATCAGCTGGGAGCCAAGAAATGCCATATACAGCTTGGATCAACAGGGTTTAAGACGTGATCTCGATCACGCCCCCAGCTCTTAGCCCACTAACTCTGTCTGTTCAATGAGGCACAAATGAGCGAGACGCCATGAGCAAACATGTGGGCGTGTGTCTCAGTTTGTAATTAGCAACAATGCGATAGTATGTCTATCAGAGTTGCGTGCGGCGCTAATAGGCTCTCATTTGACAGCAATGGCTCGCTTTCTCTGGATTTTTGCATTTGTTTTGTGAATAAATAAATACATTACTACCTCTCAGAGTCAATCTTGACAATTACCACAGTAAATCAGCCCTAAATGCCGGATCTGATTATAATGAATCAAGTCAGAGCTCTGAAAAGAGAACACAGAATCACGAACAACCATATTCTTTGCACACACTATTAATTCAGCACTCAAGTTCATTTCCACAAACATAAATAACTGTCTGCTACCATCATGAACTGCTGTGCACACCAAGTAACCTCAATCTATTAAACGTAGTACATCAAATGATAAATGTGTACAAGTTGAAGTGATGCTACATGGAGATAAATTGAACAAAAAAAATCTTTGAAATCTGTAGCTTCCATCAGCTTTACTGTATCCCTGCTGTTCTTTCAGCCACATATTAACGCTCAGAGCTCAAAAGCTGAAAAAACTCTCCCAGTAGTTGGTAGAGACCAAAACCCAAGCAAAAAAACACATTTACTTGTGTCTCTGTTGGTAAGCAGCACAGCCATTCTAGCATGAACTAATATTCCTTTATCGTAGCTGCTTGTTAAAGATAGCTTTTACTTTAAAGCTTACCTAACTTAGACTTGCCAGATTAACACTAGATCTTTGTCAGATCCATCCCACTGTCATCTTTGGGACATTTTGGTAAGACTGAACTCAACAGAGCTTTGGTTGAGTTTAGATGAAGCGAAGAGGCTGGTTTTACCCCACAGCTGAAGGGTGCCCACCTGTCCGTCAAGTCAGCCATACTTGTGGAAATATTCGCCCCCGTGCAGTGTGTGTACCTATAGAGAAATTTTCAAACTATTTGGACCCAAGATGTTTTTTGAACCAGCCTCCTAATGCTTATCTTTTGGCTTGGTGTTTATGTGATTACTGGTGGTTCTGCAGCCACCAGTAATCTGCAGTTCCCTTTAGCAGAGGATGTAGCCTATATTTTAGACTCAAAACTGCTGTTAAGACTCAGTACAGAGCCAGACCACGAGAAAGAGTCATGTGATTGGTAATTTCCTGCTTTTGTTGCCTCACTGATGAGCCTCTCTTCATTCCTGTTGTCTTTACTGGCTCATAAAAAAACCTAGATTGCGTTGTGTCCTAGTCTGGCGTTAGCTCATTATAAAGGTTTGTTGTTGCAGTCAAGTGAAGTACAGTCTGTTATTTTTACGTGGGGATTTATTCTAAAAATCCATCAAGAGCTCTGATGTTGTTTCGGTGCCTTTCCTGTCTGTTCTGCTCAGTGTAAATTGATGATCAGTGGGGGGCTTCAAAACTCACTCAACTATCAGACTGGAGGTTTCAACATTATGTTTTGAACTGTATTCTATTGTACACGTTTGTATGTCAAAAGAAAAAAAAAAGGTAGTGAATCAGTGAAAAATGATCACTTCTTTCACACAGTGACCACCTGAGCCATTAAAGAAAAGCAATAACATGCTCATTTTGTAAGCAGACAGCACATTTGGTGTGAGTAGAAAAAGATTCACATCACATTATCGAAAGGTTTCAGGGCAAAAATGGTCTTAGAGATTATTCTGTGTAGCTCAAAGTCTATAAAGTAATCCCCAAGTCACTCATATAAAGCAGTAGAAAGCACAGAAGAGCTGTGAAGTCAATGCATCAATAAGAAAAATTAAACTTTCCCAAAGCAAACTCTTTCAATTCCATCCAAATGTCAAACAGTTTAGGGGCATCACTGAATACAACATAACAAACAGAATAAATCAATAACACTGACAAACAGGCTGAAGTGTTTCATTAGGATGGTTGAAAGGGAGAATATTGGCGTCAGTTTCACAATGTTTAATAAAAGAGCTGTTGAATGAATTTTAGTTTCTGTGTAAAAAGCATCGCTGCCTCTTGCTCTGACACATTCATTGGTACAGAGTGTAGCCTTGAGAGTGCACTACAGAGCAATAACCTTGCATGAGGCTGGCACGCTCTCATTCACAAAGCCCCCCTCCTCCTCTTCTTCTGTATGGGTCGACAGCTCAAGGTTGGCTGCCATTCACTCTTATGGATTATCTTGGCTTTCTTTTGGCTCTTGTGTCTAAGGTCTGCTAGGTTCTCAGGAGTTCAGATGTGTTCAAAAGTGTTTTATTGATCTGTTGGCTCTGATGTGGCTTTGGCACAAAGATGACATGGCTCTTTAACTGGTGTGGGTTTAACAATGTGTTATGATGTTCAATATGGGGCCTCAGGGATCAATAAACCTGTAGAATTGTGAGCATTTTCATTCAAAAACACTCTCATCTCCCGTTGTGAAGCGATTTGGTTTTATTTGTTCCCTGTAAAGAAGGCTTTCACATTTTATTTGCTGCAAAGAAACTACCTAATGCTGACACTTATCTTTAATCTTTCATTCCAACACTTCAAAACAATATGTTTAACATATAACAAACCTTAGTCAAAATGTAGCAACTTGAATACCAAAGCTGTACATTTTCAAATAAGCTTTAACAAAGTGAAACAACAGTTTTTGATACATGCTTCTTCATGTTTTTGTGATTTGTTCTCAAACTGCTGCAGGAAAAAGCCATTTCCTCCTCTTCTTGTTTATCCCTTGTAAATTTAAAAGTGATTTCACACCAGAATGCCCCAGATTAGTGTTTTTTCACGCACATCACGTCACACCCTAAATTCGAGCATGCACTCGGGTATCTCTGAGCACCCACTGTCGGCTCTAATGGGCCGTGTTTATGATCTGATCCCCATTATCAGACGTGACGTTTACTTTTCCGTGTCACAGGTGTGCCTGACAGACTTTCTACTGGCTTGAAAGCTTTCAACCACTGCACAACAATCTTCCTGTCATGAAGGCAACATTACTATGAAAATATCTTTCTCCCAAAAGAAAATGTGTTGCTACCGTGCTCAAGGTGGAGAGGACTTTTCAGGGATTGCACAGGAGCAGGTTGTTTCTGTCACTTTTTCCTCTCTAAGATGATTCTATTTTTTTTTTTAAGTCAAACAATTTTCACAGTAATACATCAAGATGAAGATGCATTTTTCTTTTGTAATAAGCAGTCATTAAGCCTCACTAACAATCCATCAGTCATTGCATGAGTGAAAAGAAAAATCTTCTAATCAAATTCTTTTCTCAGTTAGACAATGCCTGCAAAGACAGGGTGTTACTTCTTTTCTGATATCTCCAAAAGGCGTCTCTCATCAGATCCAAATAATGCACATGGCAAAGAAAATGAGAACATTGGACTTTGTTAGAGTGACAAACCAACTGAAAGCAACCAAGAATTCACAATATGTGCTGATTCTCCAAGTACAAGGACAGCTGCCGCTGAGAAACACTGGAAAGGTCACATCACACAGCGCAAAGACTCCACTGCAGCTGTTGTACACGTGTACAAAAGAAGAACAAGAAATACTACATGTTATTGATTAAATGGGTTTGGCGTTCCATTGGGTTTGTTGAATTGTGGGATTGCAGATCCACCCATGTGTACATGTTAGTACACATGTGAGTTCATCTGTCATTGTCACAGTACAGCCCTTTGAAAAAACCCTGAGTCTCTCTCCTGTAAAAGCTGCAGAGTGTTTATAAATCACTCTGTTGGCTTCATTAATTATAATCTGAAACCAAGGCAGCTTTCTCAGGAGAGCAAGTGTCAATTAAAGTACGACAATCTCAATTTGGTTAGTTGCACTTTATTTTGTCAGGAAATGCACTTGAAAATCACTAATTAAAAAAATCACATCCATGAGTAATATTATATAAAAAAAAAAAATTCTGGAATTTGAGGCATCATTTTTGTTTTGTCATCAGATGTCTGAAGTGTGAGAGTAGTATGTAGTATTTGTTATGCCTCCACCAGGGCTCTCTAAGTGCCACCTCCAGCATAACAATCTCTGTGAACCATTTAACTCTGAACAGCAGCCAGACACACCATAACGGCTAAATTCCACCAAATCCATGTCTGGTCTGTCTCTGCTCCATCTCAGGGCTGGAGCTGACAGGTTTCATTTCTGATCAGTGCATTAACTTCCATTGGCTCTGCTCAGATTCAGATCCAGAAAGTTGGAGCCCTCCACTGTACACACCCAAGACTCCTATTGTTATGGATACCAAATTCTAAATTGGGAGATTTCTATTTTTTGTCAGTTAATGGCTCATCCACTAAGACAGAATAGATAAGACAGGACAGGAAGTCAGACACTGAAACAACACTGTGACTGTGAGGAGAATCGGTGATGATGAAATGACGTGTATGTGTTAAAAGAGATGAATGGAGATCAGATCTTATTTTTAACACTACTTGTCTTTGTTCAAGACAACTTTTTTGTCAACACAATGCAACGAGGTGATGTATTTGTCAACAGCTACATAGCGCTATTGTTTGAAACATGACAAGCAAACTTTGTGAGGTTGTAACGTAGCTACATTTAGTGCTACTCACAGCCTGATGCTCTGAGACATATCAGTATCATGTAACTACAGTCAACCCCAATAGATTCAACATGATGGGTTCATCATGCTCGTAGTGTTGAAAACTGTTGAATCCAAAGTTACTGAAACATGTCCTTGGTCATGTGACTCCAGCTGTCCTGTGTTCTGAAGGCAAAGGTGGTGGGTTTTAAAGGTTAAGGGAGCACAGAGCCAAACTGAAACATAGTGATGTCAGCTCCTAAAAACCCATTGAACTATCTCTTTTCAAAGTCAGATACGGCAAAGCTTTGAAGTGGGGTGTTTGGGACCCAAACCCAAATTTTGTTAAACAGAGGTGGTGGGGGCCAAACAGAGTGTGAACAAAGACGAATAGTAAATTTACGAGCAGTCATTAATGCACAGACACTGGGTGAATTCAATAGCAGAAATGGTTGCTTAAAACCTATGCACATTATCAAAGTCATGCAATACTGTGCTTAAAACAAATAATATTTTTCAAAGTGGCACACACTTTTTGGAATCAGAATAAAGTCTAAGAGATTTCCCGAAGTTAAGCTGTACTGTCATGATCTTGGTTCTTTGGAGTTGACATGATGAAACTCACCTGGTGTCTCATTTAACAGTCTCAGTGTTAAGATACAATAAAAAATGTTCAATGTCTGTTTAGGTCCCTATTTATTTATTTAATTGTTTTGCAAGTAATTATTGTGTAGTGATACCAACATTGTCAACGGCCAATTAGTGTGATCTCATCAGCAAAGAACAGGAAGCTGTGAAACCCCAAAACAACAGTGATTGAGTGGTTAAAGGACATACAGTTCACTCAGACTGTAAAAAGGGGAAGAAATCAGTCAAGTTTTAGATGGAGCAAGGTTGCCTTTTTGACGTGTTCTCCCATTAACACCACAATGTAGCAGTGGAGAAAAAACAGCCCTTTAAAGCCCCATAAAGCCACCCACTACTTAGATTGGGACTGTGTATGGTTGTAATCTTGCAGTTGGTGACCCCACAAGACCCCCCGGTCTTTGCAAGTGTCTTCACATGTTGTCTTAAGATGTGAAAGATGGCTTTGAACGTTCGTCTTTAAAAGATGTTGACAGGATGAACAGCTGTATGCTTGGTGAATCAGAAAGTTATAACCCTGATACTGATGTTAGTTTTTATTAATGTCAGAGAATCCAAATGTTTTGCATTCATGAGCAGTGCAAAAATATTTAATGCTTTGGACTTGAGTCTTGAATTGAAGCTCTGTTTGTACCTTTGGTGAAACAAATTTTAAACCAGTTTTATAACCATAAATTTTCAGCGTATAATAAAAGACTGCAATTTGTAAAATATTCCGTTCTCTTTGGTGCTTGTCCAGAATGGGATGTTCTACATTGTTGCTGTCATTTCAATGTTTTCAAATTTATTCCAAGGCTGCCAACCTAATTGAAATGCAGTATTTATTTGCCACGGTAAATCTGAAAGAGCTCAACCCTGTTCCAGTATTCTGTTTTTGTGGTGAAATCCTATTGTGATGTTGATGTAAGAGTTCAGGGTTCAGAGTGATGTAACTGTTTTACTGGAGTTTGTATTTTGAACTGGAAGTGCGTGCTTTAAAAAGGAACAATTCACATGTAGGACAACAATGAGCCACAGTGAATTAAATTTCACAGTTTGTTTAAATAGAATAATGTGACTAAAAAGGACAAGAAGATATCAAATGTTCCAATTGGTCTTTTTATTGGAGGATGTCGAAAACGATCTCTCATTAGCTTTTCCAAAGCAACTATCTGCAGGAACTTGTTTACAGACATATGAGGATAATGAACATCATTCCGAGCAGATGATCTGATACTCTGTGAGCACAAATATAATATACATATATGCAAAGAAGTGTTTATAAGGCTTGGAATTTATCCAGCTCTGTTCAAATTGTAGATGTGTAAGAGACAACAAACTAATATTCAACAGATTTGAAGAGAATAATGATGCTGTTGCTTATCCATGTTGGCTACTAAACATAGTTTGGCATTTGCAAATAAGTTGTGGCAAATTTTTCATGAGCACAACCCACATATTCAACTCTGCTGCTCATCCAACAAATGCATGTTCATGAAAAATGTGTCACCTTTATAAGGGAAATAAATAGGCTTTTCAGTGGTATAACACTTATTGATAAGAAGCATTGTTACACAAACTATCGCACATATATTGTCCTACATTTTGTGCTTTGTTCATACATGGATTCTGGAGTAAAAGCAATATCACACTTCTGTCATGGCTGCGCTGATTTTTACCATAACAGCCCTCCATCTCTTGTAATAATGCCTCCATGCATTTTTCACCGATATGATTAAAAAATGTAATCTGAAGTAAAGTACATTGTAATGACTTAGAGGATTAGCTCTGAGGACTAGCAGGGAAAAGGTTCACACTTGCTTCCCCGTTGTAAACAAAGTGCATGTTTCTGTTAGGCCTGACTGCTGGAGGTGCGATGCCACATTTTAATGGCCTCGATCAGTATTCATCCACATCCTGCATTAGTGTGTCGAGCTGTCCTGGTTTGTGACCCCGGGGTGTTAGCTGAGAGTGCTCAGATCGTTCTTATGATGTTTGCTTCAGGTTTATACCATAATGGCAACTCCTGGCTTCTGCACTGAAATCAGTTCAGGAAAGAGATAAATCTGCTTACAGCTGAAACGTGAGGGTTTATCTCCCAGCCTGTAGATTTAAGAGTAATGTAACAAAAACAACATGTGTGTCACTGGGCTTCGTCTGACTGCTCGTCCACAGTAATAATGGAGGATTTTCATGCAGTGTAGCTTATGTGCTGAAAATAATGCCTCATACAGAGCAAAACAATAATCAGTGGCACACTGACCATTTCATTTCCCTCTTTTATTTGAGACTGAGGGGGAGACCATCTGTTTCCTAAGAACCAAACTAAAAGCAGTGGCATTTTGAATTATTCATTTTTCCAACTGTAACACACTGTTAGAGACATTTGGTCCTGCTCTAAAAGCTTACCTTAGGATATGAGGCAGTGCGCCTTCCCTCACAGCCAAGGGGAGATAGTAATGGATCCCTAGAGAGAAAAATGTGGGCGTTATCTATATCCTTACGCTTTCTCTCCACCCAAGTCTTTCTCCCCTCAAATGTGTAGTTTGGCTATGTCTCTTATTCTCCGCTTTCCACCAACTATCATCTCTACTTCTGCAACAATCCTGATTGACACAGAGATTGGCCATTACCATATTACATGGGTGATTGCATCCTCTGTACAGGTGGTCCTCTGTGAAAAGACACCGTACAGCTCAACAAATGGGTATCAAACTTGGTGATCTGAAAGGCACTGGTTGTTACAAGAAAATGTCTTACCCTGAATTCAGAGTCAACCTTCAAAGAGAGACGATTTGATGCTTGGCTTCACACACATCTAACTGACGCACAAGCTGCATCTCTATGAGAAGATATTCTTGCCTTCGCTGCCGTCTGCCCTGTTACAAAGAGATTATATGTTTTCATGAATGACAGGGGGTTAGATGAAGAGGTAACATCTGTACTCAACTCTGCTCCACAGGGTCCCGGGCTCGGTTTGAAGACAGCGCACCTCGGATTGTGGAAGACCCCTCGGATTTGATCGTCTCCAAGGGGGAGCCTGCCACCCTCAACTGCAAGGCAGAGGGCCGACCCCCTCCAAGTATAGAGTGGTACAAAGATGGCGAGCGTGTGGAGACGGACAAAGATGACCCACGTTCCCATCGCATGCTCCTGCCCAGCGGCTCCCTCTTTTTCCTTCGCATCGTACATGGACGACGCAGCAAACCAGATGAGGGCGTGTACACATGTGTGGCGCGTAACTACCTTGGCGAGGCCATCAGTAGGAATGCTTCACTAGATGTTGCCAGTAAGAGTTTTTTTTTATTTCCGTTATAATTGTTCTCAAAGTGTGTGTCCCTGCAACAGTTCTCCACCGTACGTATGTTCAGTGTGTGCGTGTACAGCCTGCAAAAGCTCCACAATGCTGTCCCAGATCTCTTTGGAGCGTCTGGCTGTTTCATGGCTCTCCACCGGAGGTTTGGCTGAGCTTGAAAATGACGCCATGAAACAACCAGATTGTAAGAGGCCACATCTAAAGAACAGGGTGGTGTGGCGGGAGATAAGTAAAAAGCCTGTGGACTTGTTTCTTATTCAGGCTTCAGTGACAATGATGTACTTTGTTTTCAGCCATTTGTTTATTTATTTTGGGAATTAAATTCAAGATTAAAAGGAGTAGACCTTTCCTCTGGGTCCGAATGTGGAGCCAATGTGGAAGTGCTTTAAATCTGAAGTGTGTCTTAAACTCAGCAGGGGGCCACCCCTTTGGTTACAAAAGGTAGGCAGATTGTTTGGACGTCAATGAGGAATCGACCTGAATACTGCATGTTTTTATCTTCAGTTAACATTTTACTATAAACTTTATCTCTAATGCTTTTGCCAAGTTATTTAGCACAGCATGTTCCTTTTTTCAAATTCCACAAACTGTTCAAATTTGGGTCAGATGGTTCTCAAAAACTAATAAATAATGGCCATGAACTTCATGGGTTCACCATGGGTTGTGAGAAATCATAATTAATGCTCAACTTAATGAATATATAAATATTTCTGCTGTTTGAATTGTAGGTCATCGTAGGTGTTATTACGTATTTCTTAAAGTGCATTGGGAAAAAATACAACCCATGACCACCAACCATCCTGTGTAAAACTTATAGGTAGTCCCTGTGACGTCACTCATCCATACAAAGTTTACAAAAAACTTAAAAATCATGACTCAGCCTAGCTTTTTTGAGTATTTTATGACAACAGTAAACTCAAAAACAAACATGGGGACTGTAGAGACAGTTTTGCTAAGGTACCTGTTGCGTAAAAGACAAAAACAAGTGCAGCCATTAAATACATTGCATTTTCTTCAAAAAGTTTCCACCATTGTTATTTCTATATTTTTGCCTCCATGGTTTCCAGCGGTACTGCCCTGATTTTAAGTTCATGGCCTTTATTCTATGAGTTTTTGAGACAGAAGGCTCTGTTAGTATCTGGATCTATATTTAGTGTTGAGCATAAATGGACTTTTAGTCGGTCAAATCCTCTATGCCCTTGCATGGGCAAGACCTTTGGGTCTCAAGACTCTTGAGAATAACAGTTTTGGAGAAGAAAGTCTATGCTGATAGAAAAATAAATGATTCATACCAAAGCTGTTTTCTTTATATAACCAGGCTGTGAATGTTTGTTTGTTTTTTTTGCTGTAAGATCAGCTTTTATAGATGGGTGTTTATGTGGTTTCTGGGGCTTCTGCAACCAGCCTCAAGTGGATACTTTGTGAACTGCAGTTTTCAGTAATTCTCCATAAGGTTCATTCCCCATCAGCCCAGACACTGCCACTGGTGTTAAGTCTGGTTTAGAATAATTTGGTCTCAAGTAAGTTGTCACAGAGGAGTTTTGGTGAAAGTCTTATAGAAATAAAACCACTTTATAGAGTTCTGGATATTCCACTGAGTAAGGTAGGTTTCTCTTCATGGTTACATCAAGCAGAAGACCAGAGACTTGTGGGTTATTGAAACTAAGGGTTTAAGTATTGTGTTAAATATGCATTGATTTATTACCTTTAGTTAAAAAAAATCTCTGCTCAATGTCTGTTGTTACTGAAATGTAAACCATTAACTATTATTAATTTCCAACTGGGGTTAAGCTCTTTGTTGCAAATGTGCCCCAGCATCAGCATCATTACTCAGTGTCTGGCGAGACAGCATGTCGTCTCTGAAATGTTTTTAATTATGCTCACCACTGAGCTCCTTGTATAGTCCACTACAGAGAAGTCTATGTTGGGAGTGGGTAATTAGTTTGTGGTTTTGTACACAGCCATGGATTCAAAACTTAAGTAGGGGTGTTGAATTTGAAGCTAATTGTTTTCCTGTGTGTCTGTCATTTTAGTTAGCCACTCTTACATTTTACTCTAGATTTCACTATTCAGCTTTGCCGCATGGTGTGGGCGTTCTTCACAAGTCAGTAAAATGGGTATTTCATTTTTGATGCAGTCGGACATGAGGGAAGTTAGCTGTAATTTATCAACCCATTAGTTTGGCAGATACTCTAAATTGCGTTATAGTCTTGATATTGAGAAAGAAAAGGTTGAATATAGAAGACGGATTTTGGCAAGATCTCCGTCAAACAGTAAATGCTGGCATGTCTCCTGCAGCTTTCACAACACTTCAGTCAAACAGAGAAAACATTCCCTCAAACTCTTGCCTGTATGTCAAAGATGATCAGTAATGCTACGTGGCTCATTATAGCAGCCACAGGGGATTTCAAGGGGACTTCTTTCCATGTGTACTTTCAGTCTGTTTGAAATGTTTGAGATGATCTCTGTTACACTGAAGTGTCCTGAAAAGCTTGGAGTGACCTCTACAGCTTGGACTGAGTTTGGGTTTTCTGAATCTATTGATCGGTTTGGCACAAAAATACTGTCACAGTAAGTGAATAAAATTGAGAATAACAAACAGGGTTATACTTGGCTAAATTTTCTGTTTAATCACTGATACTTTTTGACTCTCACATAAGAACTTCATTTGTCTTTTTCACATTGCATACATACTTCTCAATGCCACAATGCACTTTGAATATTCAAATTTTTCAATTGTTGGAACTCACTACAAGCAGGTCATCAGGTCAACCATCAAAATGTTATTTTGAAGTTTGCTTGAGTTCCTAAGATATTAAACTCCAGCTCTACTCCAGCATTCACTCTACTGTAATATAGTACAGCAAACAAATGGAACTGGGGACTTTTGGCATTTATGCATGCTCAGGCTTACAGAAAAATAAATAAATAAAAACGAAAATAGTAACTCAGTATCTGTTTCTAACCTGTGGAGCCTCTCTCTATAGAGCTGTTGTTGTCACATTTACCTGAGTGTCCTCTCTGTGTACACCAACAGGATCACATTAGCAAGCTGTGCACTTGTAGCTGTGTTTCTTCTTTGTACATTTGTGTTGTCTGTGGCTGCTGAAAAAGTACAGCAGGGGAGTGTGAGCTTTCTCCTATATCTTTGTGAAAGTGCAGTGAAGTAAAAAGCTCCCAGTAGGAGCCGTGTCTATTATTTCCCCTCCTTGGTTCAGGACACGTGCCATTGTCTTCCCTCCCTCCTAATTGTGCTAGCGTAGCTCGGCCTTGGGCTGAACTGCAGCTCTGTTTGGCGTGGGGAAATGGATTAGTCTGTGGGTTGATTAGCGGAGGGAGCATAACAGATTAGCGAGGTTGAACTGTCCTCGTTTAAACACATAAAACAGCAAGTTGAGTACAGTCCTATCTTCCACCGTATTGAAACTTCCTTACTGGCAGAGTAAGTGCAGCTCATGGCTGAGTGAACCCATCTCCAGCTCATGTCCCAAAATAGGGGCAGCTCGTCAGATATATCTTATACTTGGAACCATAGGCAGCTAAGTAATGCAAATATAAGATATGAAGCGTGTTCTGTCATGCAACTCTTTTTTAATAGCTGATAATGGTATTTGGCATTGTGTGCAGCTGGAGATTATAGTGCAGTCGTACAGGGAAAAGGATGAGTTGCCTGCAGACACTGGGTGACTAACTTTATTAATAAGTGTGTTTTTGTTCTAATCTTACTGCCTCCAGCTAGTAAAGGCATATGCTAAGACAGACAGCATGGTGGTGGTCCTTGCCCCCCCCCTCCCTGCGTGAGGTTGTGCTGATTCTGGGGTAAGTAGTGACCCAATTAGCTTTGGCAGGAAGGGGAGAGAGGGGGTAAGTATGCAGTGTTAATGAGCGACCAGTTTTAAGCTGGTGGTCTCGCACAAATGTGAGTGTGTCAGTGGTGGTGACGGCTGTGTGCGGAGCCGGGGTCTGAGGGACAACAGGTGGAAGAAAGAGGAGCTTAAAACTCCCACCGAGGCATAATTAATAGTGATGCATCTGTTCAAATGTTAGTGTGGCCCTCGGGATGGAGAAGGATTGCCGACAATAACCTGATTTTAAGGTCTTAATTTCACATTAAGTGACAGTGAGTTTTTTGCATTATGAAATGTTCAAACAAACCTTACCCATTTTACACTTCACTCTCTATAACAATGTATTTTTTATTTGCAGGGTACTAGTGTTCTGCAAAACTGCAACATCTGGTATCATTCCTACACCAAGTAAATGTGGGCCAGTATTGCCAATATAAATACCAATATTTATACTTTTTACATAGAAAAGCAGTCAAAATGAATCAGATATAACATATAACTGCTAAAACAAATGTATCTATTTATGAATGAAATTGAAAAATATATTTTTGGATCAGAAAATAACCACGTGCTTCAATTTGTTTTACTTTGTTGTTAAATAGTTAATTGAAATGTTCATGGATACCAACAGTAGTTATATTCCAGCATTTAATGTATCATTTAAACCAACAGCTTGCACATGCTGGTAGATTAACCATTACAGAAACATAAAATATTTCGGAAATCATCAATATACTGACCATTTTAAGTATTGATCTCATCAAGTACTGATCAATATTGATACCAACATTGGTATCGAAATATCAATCTTTCAGTTTGGTTCTGCCCACTACAGGACACCAAAGTTGTGCCTATTTATTTTTCTTTTTACTGAGGTGGTAGAGGAGCTTGTGTTGTTCCTGCTGGGAGGTTGAACCAGTAGTTTTGTCTGTCAAAAATCAATTTGTGTTATTGATCTTAGGTTTATTTTCCCTTTGTTGTTAGCTAAACTTGACGTGCTAAATGCAAAGGGATGTAGATTCCATATTGGCCATATTACACAAATAAACACAAGACAGATAGGCAAAGAAAAATGCACTCAGAATAAAGAAGGTTCTAGCTCTAGCTTTGGTGGGTTCTGGTTTTAGCATCCTTTTTATGCTGGTAAGACTTAAATCAACAAGAAAATATTTTCATTCCATTTCTTTTTGGTTGCCAGTGAAACCTAAAAAATAATGTGTTTCTTTTGTGATTGGCATATTAATGTTTTAGCCTCATGTTTAGGGTAGAAATGGATCCCAATTAGCAAAGTCTACCTCTTCAGTGATAACCATGGTAAATGTTAACATAGTAAGTTAAGGTTACAAACAACTTCTCAAATCTTTAGAGGATAAAAATTATAGTTAGTATGATTTTTAGATGTAGCCTCCTATGTTATGTCTTATCTCATTGTTCATATAGCAGTTAAGTTAATGTTGTTCTAGCCATGCCTTCCTACTCCCTTCCCTACATTTTCTGCAAAAGCAAAAGCATGATTTAAACTCATTTGAATTTCAAATGTTGAGCAGTTTCACCAATTGTTCCTCACAAAATTGGATGAAAGGAAAGACACCTGTAGCATATGAAAAGTCCGACAGATACACGTTAAAAGGAATAAACAGCTCATGTTCAGGATAGGCATAGAGCCCATTAAAGTGACTGTATAGCACAAACATATGTTGGATTCTCGAAGTCATGGATGTTTGTGATGGAACATAAAAGGATTTCAAGGTCTTTTCTTTGTCCTGAACACTCAGTCCCTATTAGCCGCTCAGTTGCGGTTGAGGTGATGTTTTTATGCTCAAATGCATTTTGTGCACCCTGAGGTCCACGAGTGATGTTTTCTGAATAGCCACCGGTACTCCCTTGTAGAGCACCTCATAGTGAGGAGCATGCTTTGCTTGAAATGCCAGCAGCAGTCATTAGTCTGTCTGTTTTCTCTCCTCTTTTACTGTAAGCTTCCATTGACTGACCGGGTTGCATGGCTGTCGAAAATCCAGAATAATGAGACAGTGGGTGTGGACAGAAATCCAAACAGTGTATTTATGGCTTTTAAACAGAGCAAAAAAGGGATGAGAGAAACAGTAATGGTGTCTCTTTCAAAATCATGAATGTTACTGTCTGACTGCCTCATTGAGGAGATGGTCACATGGTGCAACAGGATTAGAATAAAGTGGGACAAATAAAAAATACAACTTGTATAAAAGGCTTAAGAGCCAGATGTTCCTCTTACTCCTGATGAGGGATTATGAAGGAATCAAACTTCTGGTCACAGCTTGTTTCTTGGCTTGCTCTGCTGTACATTCTTGTTTTTCTATAGATATAAATCATCCTGACTAAATATGATTATGTGTGCAGTTTAAATCCAGTCCTTCGAGGGTTTTGAAAGCTTTTTCAGGAAATGGGTTTGACCTAAAAACATAAATTACGTGGTATTTTTAACAAAATGTGGAAATTCAAGTTGCATATCGGTATTTGAAGGCAAAACACTCAATTACAACTTTAAATGTTTTGAGCATTACAAAGAAGACTTAAGATTAAATAATAATTCTTTGGAAATGGCAAAACTCATAATATCAAATCTCTTGATCAGGCAAGATATCAGGATATAGTCTGTGCACCTTTGAATGCAGTTTGCACACTTATCATCCTGAACTGAAAGGTATTATGTGATATGAATGCTCTGTTTGACCTGTTTTATAGTCGGCTATACTTTGCCAGTTTCTGATTTTGAAAAGCGCAAGTAAACAACTCCAAGCTGTAAGTAAAATCGCCTTCACAGCTTCCACTTATGGCTCGAAATAAGTTCAGAAACGCTGTGTATATGAGCTAGATGGCTGTTGCCCATGTACCCACTAGGAATGGTAGAATCTCCACTCTGGAGGGCGTTTCCAAATGTTTGCATTTTCAGTCGGCTAAAACACCCGTTCCGTGTAAACAGGAGGCTAAAATTCAACAATACTTCTGCATTTCACTCTAAAACTGTTGCCATGTAAACTGGGCCTTTGGCAAGGAGCAATGAGGCGTTTCTTCAAAGAACTGAATTGATCCAAACCGCCGCTCTGCTTGATGCAAGACCCTTCAAACGTCCCGCACTAAATGTGTTTTCTGTATGCAGTGCCTGCGTAATTGAAACATCAACACATTTTTTCTTTTAAAGCCCAGGAATTTTCATCCATGGACCTCTCATAGAGGCGATTTGCCCTGGAGTCACTCCTCATCCTCCATCAACAAAATCAGACAATGGGTGGATTAAAGCAATCTCTCTTCTCTGTAGGCAAAGCCTCCATTAGCTGTGACAGGGCAGTATCATGGCAATGGGATTAGACCTCCTCCCTAACGGGTTTACTGCTCTTTGAAATAAAAGAACAATAGGCACGGGGCAGCAGGTCGTCCCAGGCTCTCCAAAGTGTGTCCTGTAACCTCTCTCTTTCTTCCTCTCTCTCTCTCTCTCTCTCTCTCTCTCTCTCCAGCATGTGAAAACACACAGTCAAGTAGCTATTCACACATCTGTCCGGCCCACGCTGTCTGCTCTGCCTGCTTCCTACACTCACTGTCACCTTGTGTTTAATACAAGGCTTTTCTCTTTTTGCCCCTGTCCTGCCTGTCAAACTCACCCATCATGTTTCTTTCAACCTGCTGGGTATGCAAATGGTCTGTGAACTGTTCAGTAATTTGCCTCATGGCTGCTTTATTTTAGATGAAGTCACAATCAATTAACAATAAAAAGGACTCAACAAACACTGCTCACGCAGCACAAAGAGCAAATGCTTTACATTTCAATTTTCTTGTGATTAATCCCTCTTCCTCCCTCTGTTCATTTTTTCTACAACACTAACAGATGGCCTTTCTGCAGTCCTGGAGCTACTCTCTGCTCAACACTCGGCTGTAATGTAGAGATAAATGTCACTTAAAAACCCAGTGATGAATATTCTCGAGGGAGATTAAACTCCTAATCTGTATATCCCTGAAATATTAAAGTTATGAAAATGAATGGGTGTTTGTGGTGATAGCGTCCCCAGATATAATGATGAAACTGCTTCCCTATTATTTAAGCTCACTGGAAGTGCCTTGGGGAACATTAGGATTTGTCTCTACCCAAGCAGGGTCAAGCCTTACAGTCACCAGGCCATCCTCCCAGGGGCACACGCAGGCGAGAGTGCCAAGCTTGGTTTAGGAGATTATTTAGTTGACAAAGTCGTATTATGTCCAAAGTTAAGTTAGAAACAGTCGTCCCTGAGGGGTGGGGGTGGGAGACGGTTCACAGTCTCTGTGTTTTCGAGGAGATTGGCCGATTCTGTGGTTGGCTAATCATCATTGCCTACAAGCATTAGAGGGTAACTCTGTTTAAAGTGGCGGTGCTTTAAAGTCAGAGCAAGGAAGGATCACATTAACTTGAACACAGCTTCAAAGAGAAATTTAGGGCTTGTGTTGCGCAGTGTTTGGAGGCTGTAATGTCAGGGATATATTCTGCTCTGTGGCGTGTGTTTCAACACGCAAATGTCCCACTTTCTTTTTCTGCCTGTGCCCTGAGAACTCGTGGTTTTAAATGCAGGAGTGTGCAAGAGTGTGTTAGAGTCTGTGTACATATGTATCTGTGTCTGTGTGTGTGTGTGTGGTTCAGGGATTAGCTTTATGCCCATAACTTTTTCACTTCAGTCACCATGCCAGTGTAACAAAGGTCTCCGTGCAGCTATCTAACCAGGCCTTACAGACGGAGGTCTAAAAATAATGCAGTGCTTTCAATTAGCCCGTCAGCTCTGCAAAGCATTTGAAACAGGCAGCCAAGTGAACAAGGTCGGGTTATTTGGTGAGTAGACCTTTGGGAGGATTCAGAGTGGTTATAGTCCACACTTGACTTTGGTCTTCTGTTTCGTGTGGATACAAACCATGTGTTACTGTCCGTGGCAGATATCGTCAGCCTTTAAGCTCACTCCAGACCTCCATTAGAGAAAGTTTCTCCAACTGCCCCGAGATGTGTTACAGAGTTTCACTATGAATAATAATTATGATATCACTCCGGCGTAATGAGAATTTTAATGTCAATGAGGTTAGAAGGGCTGATTGAGTGTTCAATTTTTAGGACTTCTCACTTTCCGTCGTCTAAATGTCAGGGCATCAGAGAAAGCCGATTTAAGTAAAGTTGAAGTGAAGCGAGAGTAAACTTCCACTTCATTTCAATGAAGTTCACTCCAAGATGACAGGTTTGTTTGATTGATCCGTTCATTTCTCAGTGCCAGTCAGAGAAAAGGCCGATTAATAAAAGATTGACTGATGTCCACATCAGGCCTGAGGGAAAACAGCCTCTTGCTTCATTTTCTGGAATATTCATAACCGTTAACCCAAGACAATTACAGCCTTCAGACTAAAGCGAGGAAGATTGCCTGTCTTTAAACTGCTGACATGAGATGAGATTTTTCCTGGCTCAGAGAGTTTAAATATTTATGTCAAACTAAAGGCCAAAGCTGCCATATTGACACGGACCTGTCAGACGTTTTAGTGGATAATTAATGTGGCGTGGATTTAGTAATTGGCTTAGGACAAACTAAGGGCTTAGATAGATTGATTAAAGGTGGATTACACTGTCATGAAATCCTAACAAGCAACGACTAACTGAGATTACACTGGTGAATTGATTATTCTGTTGCGACATGATTAAGCTTTCTGTTACAGCACATGTAAGCTGTTTAAAATGATTATGAAATCAGGCAGATTAACTACTCTGGATTTTCATTACTCTCTTAAATAACTGCTTCTGTTTCGTCAGCATCTCACACAAGTAAACAAAAGCACGAAACTTTACAACAGCTTCATAATATATGGCTTACATAACAGCTATCAAAAGCAGAAACTGCAATTTGCTTGGGAATGCTAATGCTATGACGAGAGTTTTGGGGAAAAAAATTGATTCTGCTCAAATTTTGTATTTTAGCAAGATGTGTTAGCTGAGAATGGTAAATTAAAAAAACATCCCAGAAAGTGCTATTATCTATTTTTAAGATTTGTGTTCAAATGATCGATACACACTGATGTTACTCCATGATTTTTTATCAATTTTGGTCCAAATTTGAACAAATGACCTTGGCTTATCCTGCCACTTATTTGCTTCAAAACTCTGATTTAGGAATGTTTGACGTCACAGAGGCTATGTCCGTTTCTTATACAGTCTATGGATTAGTCTTAAAGATCCCTTGTTTTCTACCCAGTGTGCTAGAAGACACATTTTTCTTGCTTGATCAGTCATTTTACAGAAGAAATTATTCTGAAATGGTATTCCTTCAAACCTATATTTTAAGCAACAGTTTCAAATATATGGAATGAAAGACTCAATGTAAACATACAGTCAACATGCAGAAACAATCATGAACATCATGCTTTATGTGATTTGGTGTTAAAAAGGTTTAGAGACGTCATAAACATTCCCCACAAAGGGAGAGGAAGAACTTTGCTTGACTTCTTCAGAAAACAGCCCCAAGATGCTGACTCAATTGATACCTGACAAAACAGCAAGTACATTGGTAATCAGATAGCAGAAGGTGATGAGAGGACTGTCGTGACGAGTCGTGAGTTCACACCAAGCTGTCTTCTTTTGGGTTTTTGGCTGAAGCACTGAGACATTTTCTTCAGCGCAGCAGTACAAGATTCAACTTGAAAACAAACAAAATGTGGGCAGATTTCTGAAATCTGGTACACTTAGAATCATACAATAGCTTTAATATCTTCAAAGAGAGCCTAAAAATCTAACTTTTCTCGAGTTTTAATTTAATTTCAACAGTGTCCATGAACATCCTCTGAGTGTTTTTCAACTAGAAGATGCTCACTCGTAGTCTTTGTTCCTCTTTCTTTCTTTTCCCAGAATCAAAAAGTCATAACTACACTTGTTGCCACTTTTGTTGGGCACTTCAAATTTCTCAGTACAATCACTTGTTGTGAGCAGTGTTTCATTTCAGGGACTGCAACCTTCAAATGTGGCCAACAAATGTACTAAACTTTTTAAAGTAGTGTGGAGGACACAACAAGAGTATTCTTCATGGCCCAACAAGTCCAAGAATCCTTTGAATGTCACTTCAAAAGAAAATGTGGTGGGAGCAAAATATTTGGTTTCAACTCAAAAGTTAAATGTCCTCAAAACACAGATGCACTAAAACTTGAAGTTATCGGAAATGTTTGATATGTTTTTATTATTCACTAGTTGTGTTGGGTCATGAGCGAGCTGCCTTATCATTGCTTGGCAACAAGAGCAGTGCTACGTGACATGAGCCGTTGATAATGTAAACGGAAAGTCCTTCGTGGACCATAATGTGTCAATTCAGTTTGGCCAGGCTAGCAAGGCAGCAGCTCCTGGATTATGACAGCTACAACCTCAGTGGGCGGTTTTGTTTAAACATATTTTTGCTCTTTCAAGATAAAATGATAAAATGATCTTCATTGAGAGTAAGTTTAAACAAAAACTAAACCCTGTGCAGAACAGAGCCGCTTAGACCGGTATGTGCTTTTTTTTACTGTGTTTTGTCAACAAACTTCCTCAGAAGAGTCATGTGGTGTTGTTGTGACATTGTCTTTCAGCTGATTTATAAAAGTTTGGTTGTTAAATCTCAAGGATAACCATGCCCCCTATAGTCAAACAGTTTAAGGACAGTATCCCAGGTGTGTGACCACAGACTGTAAAAAAAATGGATGTCGGGGCGCGGATGGCCAAGTGGATATGGCTGCGCACCATGAGGCTTGCCCTCGAGCGGGCGGCCCGGGTTCGAATCCGACCTGTGGCCCATTTCCCGCATGTCACTCCCCACTCTCTCTCCCCTTTCCGACGCTATCCACTGTCCTCCTCTATCTAATAAAGGCACAAAGGCCAAAAAAATAACTTAAAAAAAAAATAAAATAAAAAATGGATGTCATCTGGATGTGAGGTCACCGCAAGAACCGCTCCTCCTAGTGAAAAACTCTGTCACCCCAATTCATTTGAATGGAGCTGTGGTTAAACTTTAAACATTACATACGTCTTATAGAATTGTTTTGCACATCTGTGTTCTGTGGTGATATGAAGATATCAATGGGCTACATTGTGTCAAAGTCCTATTTTTCTGAAAAAAAAATCTTTTTCATTAGTTATTAGACATTAAAAACATGGTTTTATGTCATTTTTCATTATAATTGACAGCTGCAGTTTTTACATAGCGTTTCAGGAAGAGTATGGTATCTTGGGAAGGAGAGCTTAGAAGGGCTTAGACTTTGGATAGAAAGAAATACAACTCACCTGGCTCCACTCAGATTCTCCACTCCACAGACTCTGGCTGCTCAATGGCAGAACCTCTGATGTGGATTTTGGCTTCAAAACCATATGATGGTAAAAGGTGGAGCCACTGCAGGACATTTGTAGCCAAAGTATATCAAGGTAAAGAAGAAATCTCACTAGTACAGTAACAGGAAATCTTTCCTGATATCAGAACAAATGAAAAAAATTTGGACCATTTGATCCAATTAGCTGTGGCTACACAAAAACTGAATAGTTAACAGACCATACTCATATATTTTTTTCTCTGTTCTTGTTATTCTTTAAAGTGCTCTTACACAGGGTGTCAGATTCACTCATTTACACCACACACTTACACTGATGTAGTTTGGTGTTCCTGTCCAAGGACACGATTGGGTGCAGGCTACAGGAGCTGGGATAGATCAGTCAACCCTACATCTAAGAGAAAAACACACCATCACTGAGCCACAGTGACCATGAGCCAACATATGTTGCCAACAATAAAGATGTTGTTTTTAAATCCTGTGTAACTTTGACTGGCAAGTCTGTTAGTTCAGCTACAGCAAAAAAGTCTTCAGGCAGTATGTGTTTATTCATGATGATGCAACTCAGGACTGAGGTGTTTGCCAATGTGTTGCAAACGCCTGATTAAAAACATTGCTGAAATATTAATGAGAGTGTAAAGGGAGATTGTATTGATTGATTATGCTGTAATAACACACTGACAGAGAGGGACACAAAAGGCCTTGAGGCTGCAGGATGTGGTACAACATGAATGGATCTGTGTGTGGGTGTGTGTGTGTGTGTGTGTGTGTGTGTGTGTGTGAGCGTGTGAAAATATGAGCCTGTCAGCATCAGAGTCTTCCTGGTGCAGAAGGTCTCATGAGGAGGCTTCAGTTCACAGTTCATACTGTGGCTTTCATCTGTCAATCACAGCTGAAGATTAGAAGATAACAGAGGTGGCCGTGTCAAAGACTCCTCATTTGCCATCATCCACAGGGCAGCGGGCGGGTGTGCAAACTTCAGGGGTGACACAAGGAGAAGATTTTCTAGTTTGGAGATGATTTTATTTGATTCTGAATATTGCAGAGTTGTCAAAAGTCCTTTCCAGACACAATCCTTTCATTAATGCGTGGTCTGTTTTTTCTCCCTCACATATCAGCTAAATTATGAATGCGCTGTTATTTGTTTACTTCATGTTGGACTGAGAGATGTGCATTATTCATCTGTTCTGACAGGAGAGACAGCAGAGTAGGACACGGCCCAGGAAAACATTAGAGCACTGTCTAACAAGGACGTTGTTGCCAGGGATTTGAGCAGTCATGCACATGCAAACACAATAATCGACTTTCTCCCAATAAGCTTGTTTTGAGGCAATCCTCAACGAGAAGATGGTGTTCAAAAAAAAAAAGAAAAAAACAGCCTGAATGATATCCAAGACAAATTGGTGTTTCTTTTGATGGTAGCCGCTATTGTGTCTGTGCTGCTGCTCACCGATCTTTGGGTCTGATTTCCAGCCTTTGTTTTAAATACATCACACACACAGATGAGGTTTCTGAAGCTAATTGGATTTCTTTGTATTTTCTTCACAGCCCTGAGAGATGATTTCCGGCAGGCCCCAAGCGATGTTGTTGTGGCCGCTGGCGAGCCTGCGGTCTTGGAGTGTGTGCCTCCGCGCGGTCACCCTGAGCCCACTGTGTCCTGGAAACGCAACAACGTCCGAGTCATTGCCAAGGATGATCGCGTCTCTGTGAGTACAACAGACACACTGAACAAGCTCTCGACAAGTCAAACTGCCATTTTCGAACAAAGAGGATATGCTTTTATGGCTTTTGAGCCTTTTGGGCACTTCATGTTGTGCACTGAAGCAAATTTGACTGAAAATCCACAAATTGGCAAAAGAAAAGGTTACTTTGTGCCATGGATTTTCACCAGTGCACCTAATGTTTTTTAATCTGTGCCTGAAAGTTTGTCCAACAAATAAAACACATTAACCAACTGTTGAATGAAATGATCGAGCCTTGTATGATGAAATCCTACTAACTGCATGTTACATTAAATTTTATGTCTTCAGTCTGAACAAATTGCTTTGGAACGTGAAACTGTGGACAGAATTGGAGAGTGAAAAAGAGTCTGGCTCATTATTCACTTATTATTTTAGTCTTTCCATTAGCATGTTTGACAATAACACTGCTTAGAGAATGACTTTTTCTTAATGAGCAGAAACAAGGAGTATTAGAGGTTGACCTTTAATTCCCAAGTCATAGAAGTTTCAAACCAGATCGTGTCTAGAGATGAGAGAAGCAATATAAGCCCTTTGTGTTCTCTGTGGCTATAAAACAACAGTAACACAAATTGTTTAACACAAATCTACCAGATTAAAAATCGAAGAGGAGGCAGCAGAGGCAGAAAACACAAGAGGAAGGGCTGCAAGTGGAGCCAAATCACAAAACAGTGCACCTCGCTACTACAAGGGAAAAGAATGAAATTAAACCCAAAGCAAACTGCTTGAGCCCAATTTGGAACATAAATAGGAGCTGTAAATGAATTATTGAAAATCTGACTCAAGAAATTGGAATCGAAAACCAGATTTATAAAAGTCCCCCAAACCTAGAGTCCAAACTCTTCTCTATGATGAGCTGAACAGATCTGTTCAAGAAGAGTTGGGGAGAGACCACAGCTGGCGGATGATCGGTGGATGACGCTTAGAGGAGGCAGGGAATCCCAGATTACACCGCAGACATCGCCACGTCACACGCTGAGATCAGGCAGTGGCTGAATGACACCTCACCCTGCCCAAAACACCAGATATCAACAAGAAGCAGAAAGCAGCCACAAAGACAACAGAAACCCAGGGACCAAATATTACACTGATAAGATACAATTTTCATTCTATTGTTTTATTAATAGAACTGATGACATGAACCAAAAAGTAAAGGCCTACATTGGATATTGAATTTGACCAAAAGCATCAATTAAATGAATGGTTTAGAAATACCTATGAACACATCATTTACTTCTCTTGTTCAAGCTTGAGGCAAAGTTAAAATACACAAGGACTCTCAGTTCAATAATGCGATGTAGATCTCTTGTTTTCCAGCCAACTGTAACATTTCTTGGCTCTGCTTTTAGTTGTATTTAATCTCTGCTTATGTGTCAGTATAACAAGTTGGACAAAACCTCAGATGACTGTGAGAAGGATTAAACAACTATGTGATCACCAGTTATAATCGTGTGACAGCGGTTATAAGTATATGTGTATATATATTTATATTGTCGAGGCAGTGGTGGAGAAAGTATTCAGCCCCTGTAAGTGTGCAAATGTTAATATTTGGAGGATGAATCAAAATTATTCAGAATAAAATTCTAATGCAGAAAACTGAGGAAATTTTCCAGATTTCAATGTGACAAATATTATTTATGAATGAATCTGTAAATGACACTTGATTTTTTATTCTCAATTTCAAATTAGGTTTGACATGAGTCCTGATTTTCAGACCTTGTAACTCAATTTGGATTCGGACTAAAGCATTGTAACACAGAGGATAAAGAGAAGGAAGCAGGTTAATTTACGATCAAAAGAATGTTTCAGTATTAATGTCAGGTCTATCTTAGAGCCTTTGTATAATTTTTTTAGTTTAGATTAATGAGTGGATTGGTGCTTGCTTGCCTTTGTTTTCTGTTATCGTTATTTCTTATAGTTTTTTGCTAGCATAAAGAAACTAAGTCGTGCATTTTGCTTCCTTTGATTTTGTCAAGAAGCATTGAGTAAAACATGAAAAAGCCTTAAACTTTATTAGACATCTGTCCTGGCAGAACCAAAAATAGCGATTCACGTTACTCATGACAATCAAAGGTTTGATATTTCTTTGTGAAATTTGTGAAGTTGAGTCTTAAAGTAGATGAATGTTTGTCTGGTGTGTTATATACAAGTGCATAACATGAATTATACTGCAAAGATACACATTTCCACTAAATGTTTGAAAGTGTACCAAAGTGACCACATGGATATGTGTGTGAGGGGATTATTTTTCCATTACGAGCCGCGTTGATAAGTTTGATTTTTATCTATCTAATGTCATCACTCAGAGAACTCTGAAGTCTAATCTTTTGAGCTGTTTTCTTTCAGATGCGTGGGGGCAAACTGATGATCTCTCACACGAGGAAAAGTGATGCTGGCATGTATGTTTGTGTGGGCACGAATATGGTTGGAGAGAGGGACAGCGATCCTGCAGAGCTGGTGGTGTACGGTGAGTCTTTTGTAAACATTCAGTAAAAGATTCTGTCTTAGGGGGATTTGGAAACATACGCTGAAGTTTTACTGTCTTTTTTCCCTGCAGAGCGTCCTGTGTTGGTGCGGAGGCCAGTGAACCAGGTGGTCATGGAGGACGACACTGTTGACTTCCTTTGTGAGGTCCACGGAGACCCCGCCCCCACTGTGCGGTGGCGGCGAGAGGAGGGGGAGCTTCCTCGCGGGAGGTGAGAGAGTTAAAGACATGTGCACAGACCAGTGGAGAGTAACACAAGTGATGCATAAATATCTCACTGCATAAGAAATCCAGAGTTACAGCAGAAGAGTGGTGTATTGGATTAAAAACTCATGTGACCCAGAAAACACATGTGGAGTAATTGTTCATTAATTCATGCCTGTCTGTCAGTCTGTTAATATAAATCTGTAGATGGAAAGAGACCAAAGTGGATTCATTAGCTGAATCCTCCAATGACCAGATTCATCCCTTTTTCCTATCTTAACCCAATGTGTAATGTATATTTAGCAGGGCCTGTCAAATAACTCATTCAGTCTCACTTTCTAGCTTTATGTTTTTTCACAGCTTGATGATATGTTTAAATTATTTTAAAAATAATATCACAAAATATAGCCAAGAATTATACAGTAGTTTGTATGTAGGCTAGAAAACATGGTATGTTGAGCTGAAATTATGTCCTACAATATCACTTATTCAGTTAGATTTGGAGCAGATGAGTTTGTTGAACATTTATTCTGTTTCTTGTCAAGACTGAGTTCAGAAAGTCATCATCTTGCCGATACGCACTGGGACACGACTGCTGGTTAGCTTCCATTAGCATGCAGAAAAGACATGGAAGGAGAAAACAAATTGTTTTGAGGTTGCTTACAAAGTGAAGCTCACATTGTATCATTGTATCATCATTGAAGTACAATCCAAATGACAGCTCAAGTGATAAAAAAGACACTGGCTAGCCTTTTTTGTTTGTTTGCTTCCAGTCTTGATGATAGCAAGGTCAAGCTAATCGTCTCCTGGCCAAGGCTGTAATTTATCAGACACTCTCTCATCACTCCAACATTGTGCTGCCGATATTAGCACAATATTAATACATCTTTGAAACTGAATAGAATGTAATAGAATTGAATGTACTTTATGAACCCCTAAAGGAAAAATCAGAGTCACAGCAGCAATACAGGAAAGTATATAGTGCAAAATATGTATAATAAAGAATAGAATGAGAGCCAACAAGAAGAAAAAAATTAATATAAAATTAATACGATGTACATTTTTACCGCTTAAACCCAGAAAGTTAAGCTGGTTTTTGCAATGAACACACAGATGAAGAATTGTGTTTCCCACAGCCAGAGTGATGTAATTTACCAGTCACTTTTATCCAGTCAAGAACCACTTGCACAACAAACTAGCAGTATAGAGATCCTCAGCTGTTTGTGTTTTTTCCAGATGGGTCCATAGCATCTCTGAGGCTCTTTGTTTATGATCTAAAGCACACAGTAGTAACCCAGGGTGGAGAGAGGTTGTGCTGTTCACAGAAACAAACACAAACAAACAGCAGGAATGATGAGTGACTCTGAAATTGAGGGAGATGCTGTGTACATTTACCCACAAAGTATGTCATCTTAACCTAATTAATGAAATTTGGGGCCTCACCTGCAGTGTCAGACGGGATAACAACACACCCACAGAACTCAACTCCAAAAAGAAATCATCAGCCCTAAAAGTAAAGATACTTTTAATCACACAAATTCTATAGAGACATATTAATGATTTGTATAAATACTACTTTTATTTAATCTAAACTTGCTGACATACAAGGCAGTGATGGCATGTAGACAATGAGGTAAACAAATTTCTTTGAAGAATCGCAGTGACTCCGGTGCCAGTTTCTTTGTTCTCTTCATAAAAAGGTAATTATGAAGTGTTTACTATTAATGATTGTGTAGCACTTTTACACTCTTTCATCTTTCCACTATTTTTCATTGCTTATCTGGAACCTCTGTGGTTAATGAGTCTAGAGATAATTACGCTGCTTTAGTTCACAGTATCCCCTACAAAAAGAGACAAACAAGGTTTCAGTGCTGCGGCACTTTTTGGTGACTGAAAAAGCTCAGCTCTGCAAAGTCTATTATAACTTTATATTTTATCTGCTGTTAAGAGATAAAAAGCCGACTGAAAAATTCTTCAATGTGCTGAAATATTCTCCTTCGTTTAAATTGATTTTCAACTGTTTCAAGAAATTTTCCTGGAACCAGCAACAGCATATGAGGCAGATAAGGCACATTGTTCCACTCCTTTCAAGATGATTTAACCTGATTGGAAAAAGCAGAAAAAAACCCTGCAAGAGGCTGATTGACAAGGGAAAAAATGACGGTATCTTGTTCCATGAGTAGATTTTCTCCTCTTTGAGTAGATTAGCATTGTGGTTTTCTTTTTATGATGCTCCTCTGTTAGATCTTTTATTATCTCCCCTCTCTTCTCACCCCAAAGGTTTGAAATCCGCAACGGCAATAGCTTGCGTTTGTTCCGCGTGAAAGAGCAGGATGAAGGGACGTATACCTGCACATCTGAGAACAGCGTGGGCAAGACGGAGGCCTCTGCCATGTTGCAGGTCCATGGTAAGAGAGGCATCATGCATATTGTATATGAGCACACACATGCACGGATTTAGGCATGCATAAAAAAGGCTCTATCAGGAGCCATGTTCATGCATCACATGGCAACTGTATCACACAAAAGCCAGCTCCCCTTCTGTGTCCAAAGCTTGGTGTTTTTAATATCGGTGTATCTGTGTGAGTCCTTGTCCAGTTCTGCTGCCAGGAGCTTATGCTAAACCGTATGGATTACGCCATTTGACAGATGTTTGGTAGATGTGTGTTTTAACTCACTGCCAGAGAGCAGTCCCTGCATTAATAAGACATGACTCTCTCTCCCTCTCTTCCTGTCTCTTTATCTCTTTGCCTTCGCCTCCTCCTCCTCCTCCTCGCTCTCTGTGCCCTTTATTTCTGTCTGTGTGTCTCGGTTTAAATAGTCTCAGACGACTTCATCCACTAATGCTTTTATCAGTGTAAATGAAATCCCAACCAAGCTTTCAGTCTGTCTTCTTCTTCTTCTTCTTCTTCGTCTTTGTGTGAGTCTCTCCCATGCTTTCGCTCGTTTTGTTTTGTGGCTCAGCTTTTCATCCATCTCATTAATTTTCCATCTTTCTCCATCATGTTTCAAACCCTATCATCATTCCAGCCCGTCCGCTCCGTAACTTCACTCCATCTAATTCGTGCATTTGTGTAATGCGCATTTGTTGTGTGCTCATATCTGAATGGTATTTTTAATGGTTTTTAGATCAACAATCAATGCTTAATGATGTAAATAAGTTCCTCCATTAGGCGCTGAGATGTTTACAACATGCCTGTTGCTGCACTCAGGCATTAAGTAAGCCACAGACATACTGACTTAATGTACGGCAGATTAAGGACTCCAACAAACGCACATCTGCTGTGCGTAGTGTTTCAGGATACTGTGACACCATGTAAATCCTTCCCTCATTTGCAGCTACAGTTGTTCAGAATGCTTCTGAAAGATTTTTGATTTCAACACAGCGGTAGTCTGTCATTAATGTGAAATTAGAACACAGTGCGCAGTTATTATTTAAGAGTTGCTCTTAGAAAATTTACAGATGCTTTTTCACAACATCAAGAGACTCATTAGAGGCAGAGATAAAATGAGTGAAGGAATAATGGTTGAAATAAATACATTACAGGCTGGTAAATCCTGACTTTGAAACTGTGAAATGGGTCAAATTACAAACACGTGGATTCCTTCATTCCTCATATGTAGCTCTTAAGCTTTGTGCATTTCATAGACTGTAAAAATCATGGCCAGGATAACAGCTACCCAAAATGAAGCCAAAACTCTTAGAGCTCCACCTGGTGATCGGCAGCAGTATAGGTCTTGAAGGTCTCTCCCCTGGAAAGATTGGAAGAAGAAAAATTGAAAGAAATGCCACTTCAGAGAAGTGTAGCTGCACCAGCTGCAGGAATGAAAAAAAAAATGGATGAGAAATCATAACAGACAGTTATTTTGACAAATGAGAGCTCCTGCAGCTTTTTTGCTGGATTATTAGAGTAGAGGAGAAACAACAACGGTATAACAGATCCCTCTCAGTTTGAGGCAGGTGCTTTTAATTTAACCAGATTGATTCCATTTAGATTAAAAAGCCCTTTCCCAGCAAAGCCATGTCCAAGACTGTCATCAGCAAAAGAAAAAAGTTACAGACACACAAAGAACAAAAGTACCAATTGACTTTCCATACAATTTTTAATAAAAGATCAACCAAGAGTCAGTGAAGTCCGTGTTAAGTCAGTGTTTCTTAAATTAAATCAACAAAAAAGTCCCCTAGAGCAACAGACTTGAGAGCAAAGTCTCTACCCAGGTTTACAGCCTTGCTGGTGGTTGTGGTGGTGATGGTGGTGATGGTGGGGGGGCAGTGGTAGCTACAAATTTTTTTCTACCATCTCTTTAGGCACTATACATGATGATTTTGTTTGCCTAATGGGCATAGAAGTGTTTCCTTTACAGTTTTCTCTGGGGTGGGGTGGGGGGCACAAGAACACTCCTGTGAGTCCCTGCAAATTTGTCTTTCCTTTCATTTTTTTTTAAATCTTCCAAAATACTTGGCCATATACATGGCAGACCACTCAGAGGATGATGGTGAACCACAATTTGAGAAACAATGAGTGATGTTAGAGATGAAAACAACATGTAGAGAATCAACTTGAAAGTCTTAATTTTAGATTCAAAAATGTGTATTGACCCCAGATTCTCAAGTTTGTAGTTGTTCTGTTTTTGGTTCCAGGCCAAAAATGAAGAATGGCCTAAAGCCCTTTTGCCGATTTCCAGACTAGCTTTTGCGACCGAGATCATGAAACAGCCTTAGGAGTTCAGTTGATACTGTCCAGCACATTTCTGTGATAGAATCACTGATGGTGTGGGAGAAGGTCAAGAGTTGCTTTATAAATGAAGGTGTACCAATGCATCAGTTCATGGGTTGGCAGAGATGATCGTCTAACCCTGGAGTTCAACTCACAGTGGTGAGTCAGAGATTTTCAATTGGCTTTGGAAGAATCAATAAGTCCATTCGTTTTATTTTCTCTCACCATAACGCTAGAGGAACCTGCATTTCTCAGCAGAGGTGGCAACAAATCACCTTTTTAGAAAAAGTTAACTGAACAGAATGATTAACACCTGGGCAGAAATTTGTGTGAGGAGAGTTAACTTGAAGGGGTGGGATTAGTGACATTAAAGCCAAGGAGCTCTAAATCTTTTGGCAAAACAAAAACAAACATTTCAGTAACAAATATCTTTAGTTAGACAAAGAGTTGTGCCATTGAACCCTGATGACATTACAGTGACATCATGAGATTTATTTCTTTTACTGGTGAGCTCCTTCAGGGCTGCAGATGACATTATACATCAGATTATCATCGCTCTCCTTGTTGAGTCAGTGCATCATCATAGTAACAGTAGTTCTCCTACTGATGGCAACAATTAGAAAGGAGAAGGTAGTTGCTGCAGTAGTAACACCGCTTGTGCTAAGTCTACTATTTTAAATTTGACAGATTGTCTCCCACACTTTGATATAAATACATATATTCTTTTTATTTTGCTTAAAAATAACCCTTTGGCAAGCAAACTAGATGTGACTCATCTATGTCGAAAAGGTGTCTGAAATTCATGCCAGAAAGTTCTTTATTCAGGTTGCACTCTGGCCAAGGAAATACTTTCATCTGAGCTAAATAAATCCACCAGAATAAGCATGTGGAAAAAAGTCAGGACACCCTGACAGAGAAAGGCGAGAAAATATACAGAACTAATGCTGCACCTCTATGTTTTTATGGAGGGTTCCTACCAGCTGGTGTGTTATCACACTATCGCTGTTATTTAAAGCAAGCAGTGACCAACAGTGATAGGATCCCAACATGACGTGCCTGTGCAACATCATCTTTAACCATGAGAAACACAATCACATGTTACGCAACCAAAATCTACAATGACAGGAACTGAGACAAAAAACAAATGCATCTCTTAACACAATTAGGAAACCAGACAGCAAGTCTGATACCAAAAGTCATGAGACAAATGCCTCATGGGAGTTACGTCTGATTTATTTTAGGACACAATAGCATCTTAACAATTGTAATTAAAGCTGTTAATTGTTAATGAGCGTGCGAGAGGTCTGCAGTGTTTAGGAACATGCTCTCAGTGAGAACATTTCGACTCAACAGATGACTCAGATCTCTTGAGTATCAAGCCAGAAATGTGTGTGTGAAAGCTCCTCTGTGTGTTTGTGTGTGAGGGAGTGTGTGTGTGTGTGCAGAAATTTATCGAGAGGATGAACCCGGGCTACAAAAGCCTCTCATCCGACGGAAAGCGTGAGCCAATTATTCAGACTGGAGGTAAAAGGAGGTGGTCAGTGTAAATCTACAGAGGCAAGGATGATGTGGCAAACACGATGATCTGACCCAAGCTGGAAATTGGCAGCTCATGCCCAGACCTTTCCCAAAATAACCGAGTAAATGTCAGCTGTACAGCGCGGCCGTGCACTGTGATGATTTGTTATTTTCCAGGGACAAGGAGGTGATGTTTCTCATTAGAAATGAGGGCGTCTAGTGATAGATCAAACGCTCCGAAGGTTAAGGGGACAACTCTTAAATCTGGCTAGTTAGAAGCTGATGAGTGTTTTATGGATATAAATCTGAAAACAGTGAAACAGATTCTTGTTGCATTCTCTTAAATATAATTCTCAGATATTATTTCCATGTAACCTGCATGCTTTTTGAAAGATTAGTCAAACTACAATTTTCACAGTCAACAAATCTGTTTAGTCTTCCTTCCTTTTTTATCATTAATCTTAAATCCTCAAACTTTTCAACTGATGCTGGTGATGATTCTATGTAATAAAAACCTTAAAATACCTTTTTCTTGTGGCAGTAAAATGCTGCTCAATCATTGATGCAACAGTATTTACGACTGAAGAAGGCATTTATAGTGTTTCATCTCCCACCCGTGACATTTCTATGCAAAATAAGTTCTTTTACCCTTGACATTTAAAGGAAATTACGCCATTCATGTTATGTTCTTTAAGGTGGATTTGTATGCAGGGCTTGTTGCATGTCTGAATTGTTGTGTTTGCATTTTTACTTTGTTTTAGAACACATCTTCCAAAAAGTGTTTGCTGCAACTTAAGGATGAAAAGCAGCTCTTTAAAAGCAGTGATAAACCCTTTATTGGGTGTTTTTTCTCTTTTTTCCTTTTCAGTTCCCCCTCAGATTGCTACAAAGCCCCGAGATCAGATCGCCTCCCAAGGGAGGAGCGTCACCTTCCAATGCGGCACCACGGGAAACCCTCCACCTGCCATCTTCTGGCAGAAAGAGGGCAGCCAGGTAAAAAGCTGGAGCAGGGAATAAGAACTCCTCTAATCCTGTAGCAGCAGACGCATTCAGTGCAGTATGTTCCTGTTTTTCATCATTGTATGGTTACATCTGCTCTTCAGCGAGCCCCAGGTTTTATAAAACCTTACTCATACACTATTGCTTCACACCTCCTTTGTTCCAAAGGCGAGAAATGCTCACTGCTACATGAACAGGTTTTGTCTGATTTAATCCTACTTTTTTTGACACTTTTTTTTTTCCTTGGGTTGCCCACACTCTTTAAAACACATTTTTTCAACGGGCGAGAGGCGAACGAGAGAGTGCAGCACACATTTGCATTTGGCTCAAAGATATGAGGAGAGACAAAGAGTTGGAAGACATTGCAGCATTGCGTTGGCGAGAAATATTTCTCCTGCTTGCGACCACAGAGTAAAAGTGTTGGGATGAGTAGAAGCGGGATGAAAAAGTAGAAAGGAAGGAAGGAGGGAGGGTTGGCAAGGAAGTAAACCAGGTGTGGAAGCTTCTTCTTCAGGGCGAACCCGCAGAAACACATTGTCCTCTTTCCTCGCTGTGCAAAACTATAAATACCCTGTTGCTCAACAGCAGCTGGGATCACTGACTTGTAGAAGCAGCTTCAGATATTTTTCCAGTAGCCAGTCTTGGTGAAAACTGGAAGTTCAGCCACAGATTTTGTGAATAAGCTTCAGTGTGCAGGATGGTTGCGGCATGGCTTGGCTGTTTGTCGAGCTTTTTGCTGTATTTGGGGGATTATCTGTAGCCTTATAACCTTGTCCCTACACTGAAGTCTAAGCCTCTTAGAGGAATGAAATGGATGGCTGAATGGATTGATGTGCATCCCTTCCCCCTTGTTCACATCCATCCCCTTCATAGAGAAAAACAGAGTAGGGAAAGCTATAAAAACGTCTTTGTTGGCGTGATCTAAAGCCATCAAAACAACCCAATCTCTGGTGGTCCTGACCTTTATCATAGCCATGCTTTTCAAAACATCATAAAAAATGTAAAGAAATCAATCAGAGTCAAACTTTGCCACCAATGTTTTTTGATTTCAAAATGATGCTGTTTCCCAATGTTAAATACCAGGTCTACCATTAGGCTAGCAGTCTCGAAGTTGTTATATAGATTTTCCTGAAACTTGGTGGCAATATTGACGGCCACTTACCTTTAGAACGGCATTTTATAGATACAACAACTTTTATATTAAAATCCAGCCAAGAAATGTCCGTTCTATCAGTCTAAGCTGTACTTTCTGTTAATAAATTAGAAAGTTTTAGCATTCTAATCGATAAAACTTATGTTGAACGAGCTGAACATTTAATTTGCTCAACATTAATACAACCATTAGCATGTAAGCACTTTTATTAAGCTAGGGACAAGCTTCAGCATTAACATGTTAGCACAGTGCTGTTAGCATTTTAGAGCATCCTAGAGCTGCTTATGTCAGAGTTATAAATGATTTGTATATAAGTAATGGAATAATATCCAAAAACTGAAATAACAAACAGTCACCACAGGGAATATCTCATAATAACTATACATTTCAAAATAAACGCCTCTGTGTAATCAAGGGGCAACATCATGTTTAAAAAAGAAGTTTGTGCAGAATTGCTAAAACAACATACACACCACGCCATAAAAAAGATTTTTATGGTATTAAAAAAACCTATTTACAGCCTGGTTCAAATTTTGGCTTGGGTCTGAATAGTTTATTTCTCCATCAGGACACACTGTTCTGGGGTGTTTTTTTTTCTGATTCAGCAAATGAGAAGGCAGTAATATCCTGAGTCTTGACCTTGAGTCAGCATTTCCATTGTGGCCCCCACCAATGACTGGCAGTGGAGACTAAGTCCATGTACCATACAGTCCAGGCATGTAACATTACTCATGTGAAACTGGAGAATTTCAAAAAAATTGGCCTGTGTTGGTCTTTTATGGATAATTCTTTGGGCATTTTATTTAAGAAAACTGACCATGGAAACATAAATAGAGGACGTCAGTGATCAAAGTTAGTGTTCAGTGTTGCTCTCAAATTATAACTTTCTTGTTCCAATGATAAAAGAAATTATTAAAATGTCTATTATTGGTGAATACACAAAAAAGCTGTATCCTCTACTTTTATTGTGCAGAACAATCCTCTTTTTTCATTTTTTTTTTCTTGTGTTCTGGATGGATTTGAAGATACCTCCTTGAGGCAAATTTGGAATATTTCATCACATGGCACTAATTGGACGTAGACATGATGCATCCCTTGACTATCATTATTTCTGGTCTCATCTGTCATAGATGTTGTTGTTTCCCGGTCAGCCACCGTCACAGTCTGGACGTTACTCTGTCTCCATGAGCGGGGAGCTTTCCATCACAGACGTCCACCCTGAGGACTCGGGATTCTACATCTGCCAGGCCATCAGTGTGGCAGGAAGTGTGCTGACCAAGGCGCTGCTGGAGGTGGAGGGAGGTGAGGCTGCACAGTCATGTTTTGAACCTCGGGGAAGTTGATTTTGTATTCTGCACTAATAGGAAGAAAACATATTAATTACTAAGTAGGAGCATAACAATAAGGCTCATAAAGACTAAGAAAGGAGTCAGTTAGAGACCCCATGCTGGATGAGCAATGAATTTCTGGCTCAATGTTCTCCCCCAGGCGGCTTGTAAGCACCAGATTTAAGCTTTTTTTCTCTCTTTGTGCTGCCTTTTGTTTTCTGCCTACTAAGCAGCTAAATTATTTTCACCCTTTGCACTCTGACGGCTGGCAGCTTTGTAATCTTATTTTCTATAGGCCTTCTGTTCTTCATCCAAGTACGTTTTCCCCCCTGTGCTTTCCCCCCTCTGCAAAGCTGATCAACATAATATTCTACCTCCTCTGCCCTCAAAATGCCAGGTCCTTCAGGTCGTGTCCCACCAATTATTCGCCAGGGCCCAGCCAATCAGACGGTGTCTGAGGGTGCAACGGTGCAGCTGCACTGCCGAGTGATCGGTGGGCCTGCAGTCAGGATTTCATGGGAGAAAGAGGGAGAGAGGCTTCAGGGAAATAAACCTCGGGTGACCTTGATGGAGAATGGGACACTACAAATCACAGACATAAAGGTGTGTGTCTGTGTGTGTATGTGTGTGTGTGTGTTTACTCTAAGTGAGGGTCATTTATCGGATAGGGAAGGGAATTGAGGAGTTTCGACGGGTGTTTGTCCTTAAACTTAAAGAAAACTGACTCTGTGACTGATGGAAATTACCGAAAACTTTCCCGTCTGATCTCCGGCCTTCTTTGACTTTTCTGCAGCTTATGAGGCCACATATCTTTTTCTCCTTTTCCCATTATAAATTCCTCTTTTTGTTGGTAAAATGAAGGTGAGGCCGGGTTTCAAAGACCAATCTCTCTGAGGCAGGCCATATCTCTCCAATGCAATTATGTGCTCATGCGGTGTGTAATTGTAATGTTAATGAAGGTGCTTGTTTGTAAATGCTAATGTGTTCTGCTTTGATGGAGGAGCAGTCAGAAGCCCCCTTTGTGCTATAACCCCACCTGGAGGTCAGTGTGTGCAGGCAGGACAGAGCAAAAGAAGCAACATTTCTGTTAATTGACTGGCGATAGATGATTAATCACCTGACCAGCTTTTAATTAAATCTCCTGCCCGGGACTGTATGCTTATTCACTTCCTTCCTCATCCTGTTTCTCCCGCTGTGGTGCTCAACAAACTTGCAGAATTAAAGTTCAGTCCGGTGCACTTCTGAGGCGGGGGAAATCTGCCATGCCAATGTGCTCAATGGAACAGAAGAGATGCATTAGTGTGGCATCAAGGGGGCTGACAAGGGAGGAGAAATATGAGGGGAAATGGAGATGACGAGCGAGAACTAAAAATATTTACCCTGCTGATGCCCCCACCCGCCATCAATATTTCAACGGTAGTTTGAGTCATCTAAAGAAGTTCACCTGCACCACCCATCGAGCTGTCTGTCTGTCAGCCAGAGGTCAGCGCTGCGGAGGATGATCTCATATGGTCTGATGATGGTTCCGGCAGACTGGCTCTTAGCCAGGGCAGGGCTGTGAGTGAGCACCGACCAGTCTCAGTGAAGCATGCAGGCGTATACTCTTTATGATGTAAACAGCGGGGCAGGTACAGTGGGGGGAGATGTGCTGCCTCATGGTTTGTAACAGGGATACTTTTCGAGCCAGTGATGCAGAGGTGATCAGGCCACTGAGAGAAAAATAGCATTATTTAGGGATGCATGATATACTTTTACTTTAGGACAGGACTCAAGGAAGACAAACACTGAGCAGAGTAAAAACATTCAGCTTCTTCACATACACCTCACATTATCAGAATCCACAGCAGATGAAATACATTAGCTATTTGACTTAAGTGAAACACCCAGCAGCCAAAGATCCATCTGTTTCCTAAATGAGTTGGTGGGGACTAAAAACAGAGCAACACGGGGGAAGATGTCAATGATCTGCCATGCGTCACATCACAGCTGCCTGAAAATCTTTCATAATGTAAATATAAATAATGTTTTGCAGCCAATTTCCACCAGTTAAAAATATGAAAATGAAAAAACAGATTTGTGAAGCTTTTTATGCCCTTATTGAGTCAAAATGTTGAGATTAAAAGTCAAATTGATGAAATAAAAAGTTTCTACTCTTTATCTCAAAATTTTGACTTTTCTCATAATTTTAACTTTATTATCTCATAATATCAACCCAGTTATTGACTTTTTATCTGAGAATTTTGATTTTTATCTCAAAATTTCAACTTTTTCTCTCAAAACTTTTTTTTATCTCATAGTTATGACGTTATTTGACAACATTCTGACTTTCTATCTCAAAATTTTAAGTTTTTCATCCCATTACCTTGACTTTGAAATTGGGGCATTGGAATAATGCAAGTAGCCCAGTACAGTGCTATATTTTACATATCAGTGGTATTATATTAATGGTATAATTTGACAACAAGAAGAGGGGGGGGGCATGTCCTGGCAGAAATGGGTGTTTGATCATTCCACTTGAGGGAAGTATTAGGAATAAAAAGTTCTAGTAGGTGTAGGTGGGTGAGTAAAGGGCCTCTGTGGGATTGTTTTTAACAGATGTAAAGCCCTTTGCGCTGCATTTACTTTATGAAAAGTGCTTTATAAATTAAGTTTTGATTGATTCGATTGATAGTATTTGCATGACAAGATGGTGGACGACAAAAATAAAGCTTAAAATTAGTTATTGTATATTGCAGTAACAGCCATCAAGTAGCAAGAACAGTGACTTAAATGAATGGAAATGCTGCAGCTGTTTGATACACAATTTGTGAATAATTGATTTCAAAACACTTTGCTTCTGCTGTGCAGGAAGTTTTAAGTATCAACAAATGTTGTAAATAAACATTAATTGGCTTGTGGTTAAGCTGTTCTATGAGGTGTCACTTCCAGAGAAAGTCTAAGTCAGAGTACAGCGGGAAAGTAAGGAGAAGATTTCCTAAGGAGTACATCTTCTAAAGATAAATAAGTAATGAAGGCCTCATCAGGCTGTGAGGTTTTACATTAAGCCTATATTTCAAAGTAGTTTCCTCCATTTTAATAAACTCTTACCGTACAGTTAAGATCAGTCTTACCTTATTAATTTGCTTTTAAAGTTCTGTTAATGTACAGTGAGTGAAATGTTTAAAATTTAAGCAAAAGGGATGTAGGCGTTCTTGCTCCAGTCTGTCTCAAAGTTGTTGATGTTGATCAAAACTATCAATCAAAAATGTAAGAAGTGCTCACAGCAGCTGTTCGCAACGTTCACGACTTCAGAGGTTTCGGTTCTAAAAGTTGACTTTTGTGTAACAGGACACGGACTCGGGGATGTACACGTGTGTGGCATCAAGTGCCACAGGGGAGTCGAGCTGGAGTGGGATGCTGACTGTCAGAGGTACTCACACAACTCGCACTCACACTCTTGTCTCTTTGTTACACTTCACACTCCGTCACTCTCACACACTACACCTCCATGTTCAAGAAACTACTTACTGTGCCAATGTTCTTCACAAGAGTCTTCAGCCATAATAAGATGAAACCCACTCCAGTTCAGCCCAAATGTTCATCACAGTCCTTCCACTCTTGTGATGTAATAAGGCTGGTGTGTTTTTCTGATGGTTGTGTAACAGAGGATGGAGTTTCATCAGTTTCAAGGGTTTCTGAGTTCATCCAGCTCCCAGGGCCTCCGCAGAAACCTGTCGTGACTGAGGTGACCAAAAACACCGTCACCCTCACCTGGCAGTCGAATCCACATGAGGGCGGGGCGGCCGTCACCTCCTACATCATCGAGGCCTTCAGGTACACAGTGACACACGTCAGCGAGCTGAAAGTCAAGTCCCAGCTGGTTGCTTGGGTTTAGTATTTACAGAAAGTTTTTGGTTTGTTGACAAAACCAAGGTCAGACATTTTTTAAAAATATGCCATGTTGAGCGGCAGCAGGACATCTGACATTGGCCTGGTAGAAAAATAAATAAATCACTCATGTTAAAAAACATTGATTTTTTTTTCATCCTAAGGCAGTGGAAACTGTTTATGATGAAGAATAACAAACACTTTTATTTAATTTCTTAATTCTGAGTATTAAAAAAATACACTCTGTTAGGATATCCAAAGTTTTAAGACCATTTTCTGACCTGGTGACTTAATTGATTTTATTAAATCCTCAGGGAGATTTGCTGAAACTCAAGATCAAACAAATGAGTAATGAAAGCACAAAAATAAGGAAATTTGAACTGGAGCCCAGTGTATGGCATCGGCAGAAGTTGTGGCTAATTTTACATGAACACAACCCATATTCTCTGCTCTGCTGCTCATCTCACAAATGCATACTGCTAACAAAGTAGCTTTATTTAAAAGGGAAATTAACAGGCTTTCCGATGGTGTAAGATTTATTGGTAAGATTTTTTATGTCTCTAATTGGAGCAGACAGGACAGTGGATGGAGCAGGAAAGGATGCGAAAGTGGGGAATGATGTGGCTTTACAGGATGTGGACGGCAAGGCTAAATTGTCACCATTTTTGGACATACATTTAGAAAATTTAATTGTTTTTGTCACTCTTCTTTAGAAACTGTTTTTTTTATAGAGAATGATAGATACAAAAACATTTGATGGAGTCATTAAACTGAAAAAAAAAAAAACAGGAAAGTTACGTCCAACAGAAGTTTGTACAGTTTTATTATTATAGCCCTGTAGATTAGAGACATACAGTCAAAGTATGAGACCTAATTGAGATAATAGATTCTTAAATTTATTGCAGGATTAACTTTGAAACTGTAACTAATAACTCTTCTTAGATCAACAAAATATGCAACTTCATTTTGCACCTACCAAGAAACTCCATCATGAGTTTTATTGCCAAAAGAAGTGAATAAACTGATGCAGCAGAAGGTAGAAAATTCAAACTCTTAGCCCCAAAAACATGCCAAGATCTGAAAACAGAGCTCATCAAATCTGTCATTGGACTTTTTAATAACTGGTGAACACCCACACATTTCATTTGGACATGTACCTTTTGAAAACATGGACTCAATCACAAAAATAACAGTAGAAAGTAATTAAAACAATCTGAGACATGGTGGCCAGAAATCTGTCTGTCTTTAACTCTGCAAAAGAAGAGAAGGGACTCTTCAGATTTTTTAGGATATTTATGAGGAGGAGCATCAAAAGAAAATGCAGATTTACTGAGCTCAGTAAAAGCTTGAGGGAATGAGTCCATAATTCTCCTCATTCCTTTTTCTTAGCAACATAGACCACATACAGAAGTTTTTATAAGCTGTGTAAAGCAAAGAGTCTTTATTTTCCTCACTTCTGTGACATTTTCAAAACGCCCTGCAGCAATATTTGTTCGACTGGTGGTCCTGCTAGTTTGTTGGCTGAAAGAAAACCAATAATGAAATTTATCCGTGTCACTGTCTTTATGTATCCACATTTCACTTCTGGCTGAGTTTAACCAAGACAGTCTGAACTGAAGTGCAACACTTTTTTACACTTTCTGCCTCACAGTTTTAAAAAGTTTCTCCCTCCTTTCTTCTGTTTAATAATAATATGACTGTTCTCAGATAATGGAGTCTTCTTCATTTAGCCTCATTAGAGTGAAAATGACTCATCTCTGCCCGAGGGAGACACAGTCCTGTTAAGTGACGTCCTGAAGTGAAACCGTGACACTCGCTGCATCAGTATTTAGACGTGGCATCCCGAGGAGAGCCAGAGCAGCTCCTAACAACCGACCGGAGGCTTTAGTGAGGCAGACAGTGAGTGAAGGAGGAGACAATTACTGCAGTGGTCAGCTCTGTCCTAGGGCACCAAAGGAGGAGGTGGTGGTGCCGGGGAGGAGGAGGGGGTAGCTGCCCAGTTGGAGAGTTCACTCATTATAGGAGAAGTAGAGAGGGTACAGAACAAGACACTTACACAAAAGTCCAGTTAGCTCTGTGTGGGTGTGTGAGTGTGTGTGTGTGTGTGTTTTGTGTGTGTGTGAGTGTGGACTTAAGCTTAGTGAGGTAGATTTGCACGCTCAACCTCTCACTTTGGCACATTCCAGCACACCCCTGCACTGAGTAAAACCAAAAATCTAGCACTTTCTCTGTATACAGCAAATAACATGATCGAAATTTGTGTTGTAAAAGAAAAGGGATCTTGCCAGACCAACATAAAAGCAGTCTGTGTTTTCACTCTAATTCCATTAAAATCTGCTTTTGGAAACATTCAAAATCTCTATTTAAATGGCAAACTGTTTCTCCGAGGGAACATTTAGTGAAAAAGGTGACGGAGAAGAAATCACAGAGGATGTGAAAATGCTGCAGCATGCATGTTGTAATTACCTTGCCATTTTCCCCTCTGTGGAGTTGAGGAAAATGTTAAATTGTGCTCATGCTGTTTGATAGTCCTCGTTCCCATGCAGCACCGGGGCTGTTGTATCCTCACCGGACTCATTCAGAAACCATCCTCATAACCTGCTGCAATAAAAAGAGGAAAAGAATAAAACTTGCCATTGCTCCGTTGGCAATCTCAGAGCAGCTATGTAGTTTAAGATGCACTGAATCTTTGGGTCCCAAGAAGCAGCTAATATACTCATTTAGTCTTCTACACTCACCTCAGTTTAGGTTTTTTTGTGGGAAACTCTTGGTTACTCTACAAAGTGAACCTTCTTTTTATCACAGAGTTAAATGAAGAGATTGATAACTAACTGTTAACGAAGCCAATACCATGATATGCTAGCTTAGTTTAGCTTAGCTTAGCTAGCATAATTGAGATGTTTAAACTCTACTTTTTATTTGGATTACAAAAGACATGTTCAATTTTAGAGTTAAAAGTTCCTCTGCTGTCACATGGAGTCAAATCATCTAACTTTTAAGCTTTCGGTCTTTGTGCTAAGCTAAATGTTAGCTTTTTGTAGATTTATATTACCACATAGGTTGTATAAAACAGTGTAATCTCTGTGGCATCATCCAGCTGTTTCTAAACTGCATTAGAAAGCTTTATCATGGCATGGTGCACTGATGATGCACTTTGCTATGCCAAAATTAATGAGTCATATAAAACTTTCCCCAAGTTACAAGTCACTGGGGGTTTTATAACTTTTCAAAGATAGCTTTTTAAGTTTCAGTTTTATAAAGGAACTGTTTCAATAACTGCCAACCAAATTGATCAACAGAACTTGTGACCCTATTGTTAGAACTGGTTTTGAATAACATGTGATGCTTTGTTTTGTAATAGTTATAACATTACGCTATTGTGATATTCCAATAAAAATAACCTCTACATGCAGTTAAACAAACACACCAGATTAGACTTCTCTTTATGACATTGCTGGTTCCTCCTTCATCCGTCTGTTCCTATCAGACGATCAGAAAAGGGCAAAGAGTCGGGATCAAATCTGTCGTTATCTCAAGATGACATGATAATGAAGCTGAGGCTCTTCAGATAACAGGAGTGAAACAATGTGGCCGTCACATTGACACATTTACCTTTTCGAACTTTTAAAACCTGCTGAACATTTTCCTGATTAAGATCTCGACTCACTCTGTCAGTTGACTTTCCTTGAAAACTTACAATCCTTGAATCATGAGCGAATTCACTTGTTTGATCCAACTGTAAGTGTAGCAAAACCATGATCACAAGGTGTGTCCTTCTTATTTGCAGATAATTCAATGTTTTATTAAGATGAAATGTGTCCCCTGTCTTCCTTTTCAGTCAATCAGTGGGCAGCACCTGGCAGACGGTAGCGGACCATGTGAGGCAGGAGAGACACACAGTCGTGGGACTTTTCCCCAACACGGTCTATCTCTTTATTGTCAGAGCTGTTAACTCTTACGGCCTCAGTGATCCCAGCCCCATATCTGAGCCAGTCAGGACGCAGGGTGAGTAACTCCAGTCAAATAAAAAATTTATTTTTCTCACTCATATGAGTCATCCTTCACAATCTGTCTTTCGTTGTGCACTTAAAAAGCAAGAAATTAAAGATACAGATTGTACGGCAGGCACAAAGATAATGCGCTTCATGGTTTAGAAAAACTTTGCATATGAAGTCTGGAAACTAATTGCTTTCTCAGTGTGATACTCTCCTGCCCTAAGCCATGTTTAATTATATCAAAAAGCTTTCTTTTAGAGATGAACGTTCAGCTGTTTTTTAATCCTGTATTGAATGTTTGTCTTTGTTGCTGCAGATGGGAGTCCCACAGAACAGGGTGTGGACCACAGACAGGTCCAGAGAGAGTTAGGAGAGGTATCTGTCTACCTGCAGAAGCCTGTCGTTCTGTCTCCCACCAGTGCCAGGATTTCTTGGACTGTGAGTCGAACACTTGGCTGATGAAAACGTCTACTTTTCAAAGTCAGCTTTTGGATGTGCGGAGGACACGCTAATCTCTGAACATTAACTTCAAAACCTCTTCCAAATATTACGTGACACAAACAGATTAACGCTGAGTTCAAACGCTGCCAGTTCTGCTCCTGATTACTGATGTAAACATTAAACTCTGTGACTGTAGCTTTTTTTTTTGTCTTTCCAACATTTTCCAGGTCGCCCGTCACTCACGGTACATTCAGGGTTACCGTGTGTATTATCGGACTGTCGGCAGCTCCTGGACAGTCCAGGATGTGGAGGCCACTGCTGATCACAGCACCATCTTAGTGGATCTGAATGGCAATAAGGAATATGAGATCAAAATACGTCCATATTTCAATGAGTTACAGGGACATGACAGTCTCATGGTGCTGCTGCGAACGCCTGAGGAGGGTAAGAAATATTTAACATCAACATGAAAACATTATAAAGTGTCAGATAATGAAGTTTGTTTGGTACATATGATACTTAAGGGAAATAGGTAGCCTGACTATCAGAAGCTTCTCTGAGCTCACTAATCAACAACTTTTAACTTCTCCTTCACATGAGTATCAAAATTACTTTTGACAAACATCAATTCATGTTGTTTTCTCAACATTAGTAAGAATTCATGTGGTGGTGTTGAATTTCCTGAAGTATGTAATTATGTGATTTCCATAAAGATGCTCTATCAAAATAATACATACTGAGGAAAGTGTCTTGAAATTCTTTGTGAGCTGACACTTAATTCCCTGCCAGTAACTTTTATCACCCAAATGAATAACCCATCAAGAAGTGTTGACAAATACATGATTACAGTCTGACTCTGCAGTTTGTGGTCAATCATTTGGTCTGACACCAATCCGGCCTAGAGGGGTTTCAGATGTTATAAACAAGACTCCAGGAACAGTCCCCCCCCCTTTTGATGTTTTTGTTTGCATAATATGGGCCATAAAGACACATAAGTGTTACTTTGAGACTGTTTTAAAAACAGCTGGAAACCCCTCACTGGAGCTTTAAAATACATATAGGGAAACATTCAATAATGTCAGAGCTTCTGGTGGTAAATATTATGTGGGTGACAAAATTTGAGATTAATTCAGGTGTGTTTTTATGAGCTATAAAAAACAAGACCTTCATTATAGAAATTCAGAAAAATTGATATTTTGATTTTAAATGCCTGAAATCTTTTCCGAGGATAGGCTTAGTACAATATTTTATTCTTCAGTTTTCCTTGGTGATGTTTTTCAATGAGTTATAAATCTTGTTTTTTTTTTTAAAAAAAAGCAGGGTGAGAAAAAAAAATGATGACACCAGAATATGACTTAATACAATGTGACATTGTGCTTTAACAATTGGGAGCACCAAGTTTAAGCTTCTTTTTGTGATGGAAAGTGTAGAGATGCACATTGACACAAATACAGTAAAAAGTAAATGGGTAACAGGACAGTATTTGGTTTTTATCCCAAATAATAGATTTTATGTAATAGTCTTTAACTACTGTGTCTATACCAGTTTGTGACAGTCTGTATATAATTTCCTTCTTATCTCTGTCTGCAGTGCTAAGTGCAGCTCCACAGGCGGTGTCTGTCGTTCAGCTCACCAACAGCACCAGCATCAGTGTGTCCTGGGAGCCCCCGCCTCACAACACTCAGAGTGGGATCATCAGAGAATACAAGGTGAGACTGCAGCTTTCAGAGCGAGAGTTCAAACAACTCCCTGAACAACGTCTGACAGTGTGTTTCCTTATCTAAGCGTTACTTCTGCTTTTAGGACGGTCAAGCGGTGACACAGCTGCTGAAAGCAGAAATAGAGTAGAACAAATTGGTCCTCTAATCCAAAATGTTTTTATTTGCATCCGCAGATTTGTTGTTTGGACACTCATGAGAAAAACTGATTTTAATTAAGCATTAGTAATTACTCATTGACTTTTATCAGCTGCCAGAACACAAAAGAGAGTTAATTTTGTCATCAGATTCTCGACTAAACGTTGACTGTACTTGTCATCCAATCTTCTCTGTGAAAAACACTGAGTTCTGATTATCTGTCTCTTAGCATGAGGACAGCGCTGATTACTAATCATCCAGCGCCTATTCCAGTAAAAGAAGAAGGAACACGCAGTCCTTTTGTTTTGATTTGTTCTCCCAGTCGGCGTGGGGAAAGTTTCAAGGAGTCTGATCATGAAATGGCAGAACCATTTCTGTATGGGGAGGCTCAGCAGCCGAAAGGCAGGATCACACTTAATCCCCTTAAAGATTCAATTTGCTGAAAACTTCAGCCCCACAAAGCCTTCTGAGGCTCAAATGTCAAAAAATGAATTGTTGAAGTGGTGTCTTTTTGTAATGCAGATTACACTTTCATAAAAACTTTATTATTTGAAAGTTTGTGCATTACATGAAGCAGAAAGTGACCAGGAAACTTTGCACCTAAGTATTATACTAATTTACATTCATCTGTAGTGTTAGTGACCTTTTTAATGACTCACTGTGGCTTTAGTAAACCATCAGTATGAACAGCAGCTGAAGTTTACTTTACAGCGACCAGCTGACACATTATAATGCTAATTTTCTACATGAGTGCTTTTATTGTGAAAGCTTATTGTGCTGTTAATTTTTTTAAGTATGCAGCTCTGCAGCTTTTGACAAAAGGAAGAATTTCATCATCTCACAAATGTATGGCTGAATTAATAAACAGTTTTTCATTACACTGAGAACAAACACAGCTTTGTTTGTTCTTGTGTGACGAAGCTTATGTAAGTTAAAGTTGGCAAACTTTTAAACAAAGCGAGCTTGAATAACATCACTGAGTTCACTGACTTAGATGGACCCACTTTTCATGTGTGGTTTATATGCAAATTTACTTCATATGAAATAAAGGTGAGGTATGCTCTCCACACCTCAGGCTATGACATTTCACATAGGCTCATGGAAAGGCAGGAAACTCATATTACATGTACATTTACAAAACGAAACAGCTCCCAATATCACCCAATCAGTCCTTTTGTTAATTAAGTAGACCTGACTGAAATCAATTTTTGATAGTTATTCTTCTTTTGATGAGTCTGACTGGACTTTCGTTAGGTTCGTTAATTCTGTATCAACACTAACAATAGCACAACTTTACCACATTTCTCTTCTCTGCAAACTTTCTCTTCTTGTGCTCTAAGCCATAACAAAAATGTCCCACGCTGTTAAATGCAATTTGTTGCTCTAACGTAAAATATAATGTGAAGGTGCTGCCGTAAAATTTTAAGGTTAATCAAAAAACTTTTTTTTCTAACACCAACAGAATATCTTGAATGGAATCTTGATCTTGATTAAATTAGATGTTTTGTGTCATCCATTGTGTCATTGTCTTAGTTTGATTGATTTAGACCTATTCGTAAGCTCAACTTCTTCAGGTAGTTGTTTGAAACAATCAGTTTTAACTCAGCTACACTTTTCAGTTAGGTTAACCTTTTTTTTTTTACTCATTTGAATTGTATTTGTTAGTTGTCTCAACTTCCTCAAGTAGTTGGTTGAAAAAAAGTATCTTTTCCATCTTTATCAAAACCCTAAGGTTTGTAAACCATAGAGTTCAGCTGTCTATCTGTCTGTTTGTCTGTGCCTTGGAGCTTAGACAGTCTGTGCTGTCGTGCAGAGTCAAGTACAGCAGGGTCTCTTATCGGGTAACATTTCCTCATCACCCATGGCATAACAATTAGGTTATGATTCACAGAGGCATTCTTGGTATTTCTTGAAAGCTGTAGCTTTACTAAACAGCTGGGAGGGGCTAAGGTGATGTTCATGTTGACATGCATTACTGATTTATTTATACAGAGAATTTCAAGTTGAAAAATATTTTGTCGTTGGGATGATGCCAACCTAGAATTAAGTGTTATCACAACAGCTTCAGTAATCTTTGCTTACATTGACATAGAATAATAGACTAGAATAACAAATGTGCAAAGTTACGTCTTACAGTGCATCTTAATTCTAACTTTGCTTGGTAATTAGAGATTTGAGCTGTAGAAAACAATACAAGTGCAGTTGCTGTGATACTTTCCCGATGTGATTTATTGTCTTGCTTGCATTTGTTCAATCGGTCTTCCTCAGCTGTACAATATAAGTGATGATTATGTCAGCATTCACCAGTTAAAATGATCCTGTGCTATAAATTGGCTAACAGAGAAACCTTCTGCATAATATGTCACTTTGTTTTAAAAACTGTGACTACATTTTGCTGTGAAAGTGTTGGGGCTTTCACAAATGGAAAGCTGATTTGATAAGCAATAAATCTAACTCTAGTTCACTTTAAAAACCACTCTGCAGTCGCAGCCTTTCTCAGTCTAACATGATGGATGCTGCTGTAGAAAAACACCACAGAGTCAGTGAGCTCGTGATGCTGACTTGATAAGTCTTTTTGCTGGGGCAGCCTTTGCAGGACATTTTAATAGTTTCAGCACTTAACCATTATCCATAATACGTGCAGTAGCCAAAGTAGTTTCTTTTTATCAGGTTTATTCATCAGATGATTTATCAAGTTAAATCCAGTCTGACATTTCCTGAGAGAGAATAGAAAAATAAAGCTCAACATGAATTTGTCTTTCCCTTACATTTGACCTCTCGGACAAAGTTGTGACTGCTTTTACTTTAAAGAATCTGAACATTTTACCCGCCGCAGGATTATCTTTAAAAGAAACCCCACATCTAGGGTGAAATAAACAAAATGCAACTCCACAATTTGGATTATAACTGTCATTGCATTTATATCCCTTTCTCATTTATCTCAGCTGTATCTTTGTTGTCATTTCCCTCCCTGTACAATCAGATTAGGCTTTAATACCAAGAAATAAGTCTGCATGAATCGGGGCTAAATATATCTCCGTAGAAATGTGTGGACATGTTTTAATATTCCAACATTAACCCTTTTGTGCGCCTCTCTCCAGGTTTGGTGTCTGGGCAGTAGCTTGGAACCAGAGCATCAGATAAACCGGACAGTGGACGGAGCGGTTCTCTCCATCCTGCTGATAGGTCTGCTTCCTGACGTCCAGTACGCCGTCACCGTGGCTGCTGTCACCAGCTTGGGCGTGGGTGCTCAGAGCCCGCCTGTCAGCCTGCTCCTCTGTGAGTCACTCAAACTGTTTCAGCTACTACACGCAGAGAAATATGGCGAGATGAGCTCTCAGCGGGCTGGCTTTCCCACGGGTGAATTATGGATGTGGAATGCTGATTCTGTGGTGTGAATGATTTAACAGAGGCATCATCAAAACTGATGTTTGGAGTGTAAAAACATGGGAAAGTGTTATTTAGAAATTTACACGCAGGTGTTTTTTGTTTTGTATCCCTGAGGTGATGTGTTCCATTTGATGTTTCCTGACAGATTTTCCTCTGTGCTTCTCCACCTGCTGCTATTTTTAAAGAAAAGATTGATTGCACTACTGAAAAGGGTTAGATTGATTCCGTTCAAAGATAACAAAAAGCATATCAGGAGCACAGCATGGATGTTGTGCATCATAAAGAACAGTAGGCAGCAAATTGTTTGTTTAAGCTGGGGAAAAAACTAAGAGGAAATGCAACAATTTACCACAGACACAGCTCACTTTCCTCTTCTATAAACCCAGTTCTGACATTTTTGCTGGTTGGTAGTTTACTGCACCAAATCTGACATCCTCATAATAGTTCTGAATTCCTTCACCTCAACAGCTTCTGCCTTTCCTTCAATAACTCTAACCTCTCACCCCAACCATACTGCCAGAACCTTGGAGTCAACTTTGACAGTAAACTCTTCTCCTCCCAATACATAACAGCAGTCAAAAAAAAACAGCTTTTTAATGCCTTGTATTTTCCTGCTGTTATTTCACTATTTTGTTGTATGCTTGTACTTGTTTTCAATCCCTCTTTTATACCATGTAAAGAGTCTTTGAGTTGCTGAAAAGTGCTCTGTGAATAAGCTGTATTATCTTTATTTGTATTATACACCTTGCTAGATGAACATATTGGGCATTACTTTTTGAATTCAAATGAATAAAACAAAAAAGGTTTGTCCAAATCCACCAAAATCATGAGAACACCCACAGCCCAGACTGACCCATTGAGATCAGCTCATTAAGCTTCAGCTCTTTCTGTAATTCATTCCAAGCAAAAAGAGCAGCAGATTTTAACTCCTTTTCACCATCTCCCAGCATGCCCAGCCAAGTCTCACACTTTCATCCTTTCCTCTCAGCTCCCCCGATGGAGAAGACCTTTACGCCTGTGAAGAAAGGCAGTAACCTCAGCATATCAGAGCAAATCACGAGTGTCATCCGACAGCCAGCCTTCATCGCAGGTTTGGGTGTAGCTGCCTGGATGGGGCTGATGGGCTTCAGTGGTTGGCTGTACTGCCGACACCGCAGGAGGAAGCAGCTGGGACACTACACAACATCCTTCGCATATACACCTGCAGGTAGGCTGGAAAAGTCTTGATTTGTGTTCCCTATCTAGATCTTGACAGCTGCTGGGTGTTCAAAGTATTAACAGAATATATATCATAACATATCATACAGATGAAGTTTGGGGATGTGACATTTTTTGTAGATTCTCTGCACCTTTAGGTTTTTTGATGTCAGGAAGATTTCTTCTTGAAGAACAAACTGTGAAAAGTTACAATGATGGGATTCAAGATGATTCCCAGACACTCTCAGATGTACTCTGTCACATCTGGTTCATTATGTTTCTCTTCTTCACAAGAAGGAGAAGTAACAGAGAGGGGGAAATGGCTCCAGTTGTGATAGAGAAAACCGTCAAATTTAGTTTTGAACAATTTGTGGTGACAAAGTTCTTAATACACCGCTGGGGGTGTCTCCTGCAGGGATAAATGATTCCAGTTTAAGTTGTATCTGGCAGAGAGGCTCATGCACTCTCACTGCATATTCAGTTAATTAAAATGTATTTATCCCCACTGGGGAGGAATATCACTGAAGCAAAGTAAGCACAATGCGGTTTATTTTAGAAGAAGCCCTTCGGCACATAAACACAGTGGTTGTTTTCTGACTCTGAGAGATATTTGCTTGTGGTTGCAAATACTCAATGGATAGCCAAAAGCTTAAAGAAGAAGAATTCAGTTTTCTGTCCATATTTTACCACTGCATCTGCTCTCGTTTGCACAAGCACAGATATTATTTGGTATAAATTTCATCATTGTCATGATCATTAAAAAAACATAGATTCTAGATTCAAAAAGGAGGCTGTTACAGGTTTTTGAATTCTGTTGATTAAAGTGTTTTTTCATTCTTTAGGTGCAAAGAGTGTGTGCAACAGATCAATAGTTTATCTTAGTCAGATCAGTACAGATGTGCTCTTCTGACTCCTACAATGTATTTTTCTTCTGGTGTCTTTTCCTCATTTCATTTAAAAAAATCATCCAGCTGTAAAAAAGATTAGTACCTTCTATTACTCTAAAATTCACTTGCATTACACATGAAATAATTGTATTTGATAATAATCTGGGTTGATCGTCTCTTCCAGTTGGTTTTGCTCACAGCGAAGGATCTGGAATCATCAATGGAGGGTAAAGTGAACACTGAGTTTTCATTAAAATCATATCTGCTTTGTTGTAATTTTTCTTACATGTGAGATGACTTCTTGTTTTCTCTTTTCTTTTCAGCCCTGGCTTGTTAGGATCAAATATGGGCAACTGTCCCTGGCTGGCTGACTCCTGGCCAACCCCAAATCTCGCTCACAACGGGAAAGACTCTGTTAACTGCTGCTCCGGCAAACTGGACTCAGAGAGATTTTATAACAGTGAGAGCTGTTTGGTTTTCAATATTTCATCATCAAACTCTGTTCAAAAGGCATAAACTACAGCTGTCTGTCTCATTTCTTATCCAGGCATCATGAATTACCCAAACCAGACAGAGAAACGCAGCACAGCATCCACAGACAGTCCCATCTACAGCACCATCAACACTGCCGCGGAGGACGACCTGCTGGCGTACTACGACACATACTCCAGCACCTCCTACAACCAGGGGCCAGACCCTTACAGCAGCAACCCTGTGCTGTCCAACGGGGGGCTCGCAGGCCTTGAGCTGGACCTGGACCAATGGACCATCCAGTCTGGCCAGTCTGGGTCTGAGTATGCCAAACTGCAGTACACTAAGAAAAGTAATGGTAAGAGTTAAAGTTGGTAAGATACTTTGTTTTCCTTTTGTTACATATTTTACAATCATTTGAAAAACTGTGATGATGATGTTTACCACATGTTTTGGGTATTAAATGACAAATAGTGTCGCAAAAGTGTTGAAATATCCTAAATTGGTTACTCAGCAAGACGTTGAGAGAAAAGCTGTGATGGTTATCCCTGCAGGCAAACACATTCGGTCAAAGAACATCATCTTGAAATAATTTATTTCTTCAATGGCTCACTGAGTGTCTTGTAAAATAGCATAATCGTCCCTTCAGAGATCCTTTTTTTGAGTTGAGAAAAGTTCTTTTCTTTGAGCACAATCAGCCGATAAGTTGCAGACTCAAACACCACCAGATTTCAGTCAAAAAGACGGTAATTTTACCTGCTGAAGAATGGAGTCGCTTGTCTACGTCTGCCTCATTTTTCCTTTTATGTTTATCTTTTACAAGTGGTTGTTTTGTGAAAGCAGTTTTACGTCTAAACAGGTGAAAGAAGAGAGGTTTCAGCTCATACAATTAAAGAGGAAGGTAAAAAGAGGACAAAATTTGAAAAAATGAGATATTTTGTTCATCTTTAATACATGTTTTGATCATTCTTACTTTATTCTAAGTGATTTTCATAGGTGTTAGCGTGTTTGTTGTGATGTTTCAGGACTTTTCACATGATAAAGTGCAGTTTAGGACTGTATGTTTATGCCTGCAAGCCTCATGTAGTCATGAAGTAAACCTATATGTTGCTGCTCATAGAATAAATAAGTCACAGCTAAATGCTAAATTTCAGTCCAATTGTCAAATGTGAAGAATTTAAGCTGAAACCTTTCTCTTTTTTTAGCTGGTAGAAATAAAAAGCCTTGTCCAGGACAGATTTCACAAAACATGTGTAACACATAACTATCAAAAGTAGAAGTAGACCACCAACTACCATGTCAAGCTAAAATGAGGGTTTTTTTTTTTTTAAATGAAGCCTAGTGGCGTTTAAGACAGCAAAATAATAATGAATGAAATAATGCCCAAAGAAAAGATTTTATTCTAGCACAAAAGGTTTCTCTGAATAGACCATTATGTGGTTTTAAGGAACCTTTATTAAACTAGAGGAAAAATAAATTTCTTTGAGCTAATGTTCTTTGAATGATGCGTTTGCATGCAGGGTTAACTACATAACCATCACTGCCTTTTGCACAACTTTAATTTGAGAAAATGGAAAAAAATAGGCCATCATGATGTCAATGGAGAACATGCAAGGATGAAGAGAGTAAACAGTTGCACTACAAGGAGGAAGAGGAGTATGAAATGATGATATGGATACCATTCGCAGACTCAAAACTTGGACGATGAAATACAGTGACAGCACACCAAACATTTTATTGTGTTTTTTTGCCTTTGTAGATAAACTAGTGAAGCAGAAGTCCAATGCATCCATGTCAAAGACAGCTCCTCTCACATGGGTGGACGTTTTGTCGCTGCCTCTTCCTGCTAACAAAGAAAAAGGTCACACAAAGACAGGAAAAGAAGAGGATCAGCACAGGTGAGACATCAATTGCTCTGAAATATTCCTTCAAGTGTTAAATCAAGTCTTTTTTTTGCCTCCTTAATGAAGTTCTGTGTATTTAATCAGTCAGTTTATTATTAGTGCGAGGACCTCTGACTTCACCTAAATGACAGAGAGTGTTAAGGCAGATGGAAATCAAACCTGCCCTGTAACTCTGCCAAAGCTGTCAAACAGAACTTTAGGCTCTGGGAAGCTTTCAAATTAACAACACTTCTGTCTGCAGGCAGTGAGTAGATTGCGCTCAGGGGTTATGTAGGGGGGGGCGTCTCCTCTAACGAGTTCTGACAGATAAGATTGCGGACATACAGGGGTGGGATCGGAGGGCTGTTCTGACTGTGCCGTGTCTTTTGTAATGACATTAGCCACCATCTGACAGCTTGGATTAGTACTTTCCATATTCAATGACAAGTCCATCATTAAATTAGCCCCCAACAGCATTGAAGTGACAACTTAAAACACAGAGGAGGTCTTGTTGTCCCTGACTCTGTTTTGATTCCTGCTTTTAATTTAAACTCCATAAAATGTCAATGTTTATTTTAGTCATTCCTTTATTTTTCTCAACTCCAATAATTTTAGCCTACTTGGCAGTGCATCTCTGTCTGTGAGGAGCTGCTTTGCTTGTTTTACCATCTCACACAGTAATTTAATGAATCGCAAAGAATTTGAACAGTTACTCATGTTCACCTGAGGATGAGCCCTTCTAACTTTTCTAAATACATGACAACTTACGAGGATGCCAGTATTTTGTTAAATCTCTTAACTGTTTTTCCTTTGATTTCCTTAAAATTTGGTGAAAACATTCATGTTCACCAGAAGATTAACCCTACTTGCTATTGTGATTTCTCAGACCCAGTGTTAACACCTACTGTCCAATTATCATATCAGATTCTTAGTAGATCTCAAAATGAGCCACTGAAGAGTTTTTTATTCGATTGTCATGAAATTAAGAACAACTTTTCATATTTACCAGAGGATGAACCCTGCTTTTGTAGATTTCATTGTTAGTATCTCATCATAATGGGTTTTGGTAATGTTTCTTTTGATCCCCTTGAAATTATGTTGCATCATTTATGGACAGCAGAGGATGAACCATTGTGACTATTGTTTATACCTGAAAACTCCTCATAAGGTCAATGAGGTAAATTTCTAAAAGGGGACACTCAGATTTATTATTAATGCTCCCCAGAGGATGAGCCATATGTTTTATTATTAACACTTGATGCCCCAGTGGGATGTCAATGTTTTAATCCATTTCTGAATAATTCCTTCAAAAGCTTTCTATTTCAATTACTTGAAATATGATAACTCCAATTCATGCTCCCTTGGGGATGAACTGTCCTATCTCTTATAAATACCTGATGCTCTATAGAACATTTTTTCAATAGTGCGTTTCAACAACAACAACTTGTCTCTTTATTCCTTTCCAGTTTGGCACCACTTTTCGTGTTCCTGGATAAATGATTCTGAATGTGACAACTTCAAATCTCTACATTGAATGAATAGTTGTTCAAATTTTTCATAGAAGCTAACGACAACATTGTGGAATTCAAAGTCTCATGGTTATCACAGGATGTGTCCTGCTTTACACGCTGACTCTCCAGTTGGTTTGACATTTTCTAGGATTATTCCATGTTTCATAAAACTTTGGATGGTTTGCTAATGTATTGCACAAAACTTTAATAACCTTCAACGGATTATTAAATACTGACCTTGTAATGTCAACTTAGGCCTCACTTGTGCCATTCCCTGAAAGGCCTCATCAGCTTTGTGATGAATTTGTTAACACTCCAAAGGCTGATTCATGTTAATCTTTATGATCCTCTGACTTTGCATATCTTATCGTCACAATTTGCATAAACAAACAATTGGGCTTTTATCTGGCAAAAACAGTTAATATAATAACTGCCAGTATTTCACTTTGTAAGCCTTATTAAACAGCATGAGCATACAATGAATATGTGTCATAGTAACCTCATCAGCTCATAGCACCTTGCTGTAGCCTCTCAGAGCACCTGGTATTCCTGTGTGCTCCCTGTCTTGTTTACTCTTCTTCATGAAAAATAAGAAGGTTTTTCAGGGTTTCCCTCTGAGATACACACTCATGCTGATGTTACTCATTGTTTTTCCTCCAGCTTTGAGGAGGAAGATGACGACTGGTGTCCTCCACTCCCAGCCAGAACCTACCTGATGGACACCTCCAGGGAGGAGCTCTCCAGCCTGCCCTCCAAACCCGATGAGCCGTCCTACACACCAACACGTGTGTCATCCCCACAGCGAGACACACACAAGCCTAACGACAGCCCACGACTCCAGCACTTTGACCTTTTGGCCCGTCACCAGGTCTCCCAGTCCAACCCAGATCTGTTTACCAACACCAAAATACAGGACGTCAGCGAGGCGTACAGCACTCACCAGTGGGCTGACGGCTTGAAGGGGGAGAGCCTCGGCAAGGGTCAGTTTAAATTCATTTCAACTTCTAACATCTTTGGAAGCAGCTTCCCATGAGGCAGCACAACCACACAGTGTCATGTATAATTTAGTGTATGAAGTTACCTAACAGAGAGTATTTGTACAGGAAAATCATGTCGCATTTGCTCAAAGTGCTGCTCGGTGTTCTTTACTTTCCTCTAAGTTTCCTGAGGATGACATCAGTGTGCTTTCTTGTCAGGACAATCTTTGGCTCCCGCTGCCGAGTCCAGCCCCACAGCACAGACACACAGATCCAGAAGTAAGAAAAGAGCACCTAAGGAGGGACAACTCAGACGAGAGCTCCACATCCAGCCAGGTATGACACTCTGTTTCTAACACGTCTGACGTCTGTTTTAAATTTGGATCAAAAGAAAATGGAGCTTTACTATTCATAAGACTCTTCCACCGCTCTTCAAGCATTGCCAACCACTTCAGCAGCAGCAGTGGTTATGAATTAATTATCACAACAAGAATTAGATGGAAAATTTTGTCATGTCACCCTCGGGCTAAATTATTTAAGCTTTTTTGATCTTCTAATTCTTCATCTGGAGTTAAATTTTGAGATCCACGGTATGTCTTCATGCACTGATGACACCTTTAAAACCTGATCAGCCTTGTCCGTGTCTTGGTTCATGGTTCTATGCAAATATTCAAGATCATACCTGCAGTATTTTAAACTAGCCCTATCACTGTGAACATGCTAGCATGTGTTTATCTCAAGCACAACCTCATAGAGCTGATAGTCGGGCTGTTTACTCCCAGATGCTAGATGGATTTTTTAAAGGTTAGCATGGAACTAGGCAAATCTGTGGAAAAGTAAAGCTTTAAGCATGCCAGACCCAAAGGTGGCAGTGTTCATCAGACACGAAACACCTGCCAGCCAATCAGAATGAATCCCTGTTATTCTGTCTATTCTGCTGGAGAGTTAAACACAACGCTGGTATCTTTTGTTTGGATCAATTAAGAGGTTTACTTTTTAACATAAGTAATAAGATACACTTGGAAGATATTAGAAAGCAAGAAGTGTTTGCATCAGTGGTAAAACTAACACACCTGCAACATTAATGCTCTACATAACTTTGGATATATGTGACATCGGTGGCTTTTTCTTGTTGCAAGGTGTTACATTTGAGAACCAAGAACTCTGGTTACCAACGTATCATGCAGCCACATGGTTGGTAGGTCAGCGATAGAGGCAGGCCTCTATCTGTCTTGAGGAGCTAGAAGTAAATGCTTAGTAAACCTGTGTTCAGTTTCAGAGAGCTGCTGTGTTGCTGAATGGGTTCATTTCTGGCTGAAAGATAACATCTGTGGCCCACATGTATCCATTAATGAGTGCTGAAAGACAGTAACATGAGTGACAATAGAAATATTTGGGAACAAGTATTTGAAAATATAAAAATTGCCTGAACGACTGAAACTGTCACAGACCCCCTGCAGTTCTTCTACAGACCTCTTATTGAAGGCCTCTGCTGTACAGGATAAGTTCTGAAAACTGATGAATGGTTCAGCTCTGTCCACAGGAGGCATCAAAATTGACACAATAGCTTCAACACATTTGTATTCATCTCTACCAGCGTGTGTCAAACAAAGGCACTTTGTATTTTCCTCTGAATGTCGGATCTTTTACTTTGATAGCGGTGTTGTCCGTGGTGCTGATCCCCATTGACAAATCATTTGCAGAACTCCCCCCTCCGCCCACCCCTCCCCCCGCAGATGATTCTCTGAAACTCCTGGCTGATGTCCTGAGCCGCAGCAGGACGGACGGTGAAAGGAAAGAGGGGAGCGACTCGCCTACTCTTCAGAAGAGGGGAGATCATTTCTCACCCCAAAGGAGAGGTCCTACGAAGTGGTCATCGGAGGGTGAGCATGAACGTGACCCTCGTTATCTTACACCTATCAACAACTGACAATAAATGAGCAATTTCTGAACACACATCTCATGCCATCTTGCTTCAACAGCTGAAATTCAAACAGATGCATTAATACTATTCTGATGCTTCGTGTAAATCCCTTTAAGCTTGGAAAGAACCAACTGCCGCCAGTTCATGCACACTTACACTTAGCTCTGCTTTTAGCTGCAGGGGGGCTATTCCCAGTCTGCTCTGTCACTCAGGGCTTAACCTATATAAATTCAGCTGTACCTTTGAGTGATTTGTTTGTTTATCTGCAGATGAGAATGTAATCCCATATGGGCAGTCCAGCTTCCTGCCGAACGTCCAGATGTCAGGCTACGGGTCCCTGGGTGGCGGAGTCTTTTCACGGCCCTCCACTGCTGGCCGGAGGAGAGATGAGGTATGTCTGGACTTCTAGAAGCTGCTTATGTCGGCGTAGCTTGGGTCATAGCCAGCCCAGCAGTAAAACGAGGGCTGTTTGAGTTCTCTTTCAGCCTTTTTGAGACAGTGGGTGGAAAAAGGATGCAGTGGTTTTGAAAGACTCTGAGGTTATTGAACACTGTGACTCAACGCAAACACAACATTGTAGGTTGATTCTACTTACAGGCAGTTATGTGGATAAAATGTTTTCCAAATCCCCAATATGATACACTGCTAAAAACTAACCTAAGCAAGTGTCTACGTCTCATTTTTAGCAAAAATTGTCAGGATTTCTGAATTGCTTGACATGAGTAAAAAACATCTGCCAATCGAGTGAGAAAAACTTGATGGTAAAGTTTCTTGAGGTTGGAATAACATCTCAATACAAGAGACTTTTTCCTACCCCATTTGATCAGTTTTTTTGCGAGTTGCAAGCCAAATGTGGCATGAATTAAGTCTAAGTCTACATTTTTTCCTAAAAATAAGACATGAACGCTTGCTTAGGTTTTGCAATGTAAAGAAAAAAGAGCCCCTATAAGGTAAGTTTAGGAAAAATATGCTCATGCTTGATGTTAATAACATGACTCATTGAAGTGGTACTCTATATAATGACTTAAAATTGCCTGAAACTCACTTACCTAAGGCTTCAAAAAAGTTGTAGTGTTCATAATGATGGAAGTTTTGACTGTAACAAGCTAAATGTGAAGGACAAAAGATATAATACCCTCCAAGCTGAGAGGAGGCATAAGGTCGACAAATACTTCAATTCAACATAATCTCTTTTTGTTATCCACTGTCATTATTCATGTCAGTCTAAAAGCTTATTTTGAAACGATGGTCAGGCACCTCTTTTAGAGATATTTGTCACTTTAGCTGGCACACTTGAAGAGAAATAACCCTGATATTTAATTTGCATCCACTTATTCATTCCAGATCAGTTAAAATTTCAAAGGCCTCTTGAAAGGTAATATTTGACATGACAAAAATGTGTCACTGCATTAGTTTCTGGACTTCTGTGTCAACGCTGTCCGTGATGTGAGGTTTGTTTTATTGCTTCTCTCAGATCTGATGCTCTCTAAAACAAACTCTGTACTGTTCAGACTGGATGCCAGCTTTGTGTTTCTGTATGCATCTCTCTCAATGACTTTCTACTTGTTTCCTTTCAGAACCTCATGTAAACAGATGCAGACCACAAGACACAGGATTCTCCGTTTTCATCCACGATTCCCTGTCTTTGCAAACCATCAATCTGTTGCCATGGTACCCTATGAAAAGCTTAAGAGTGAAGGGAAAGCGTCAAGGCTAGCCATCTGCCTTTTCACCAACTGTTTTTACTTCATCTCAATGATTGAGTCTTTTATTTTTTTGTGACTTTCTTCACTCTGTCTTGGTGTAAATAAACATCTCTACATTTTTTAAATAATGTAATCAGATAAATTACATAAGATGGATCTGAGGTTGTAAAAAATATTCAGTATTTTTAGGCAATGGGAGGTAAAAGTAACTGACATAAATGTACAGCAGATTAATGAATGTATCTTCTTTTTACTCCTGACTGTGAAACGTGTGTGTTTTACGAAAGACTGGAGGAGACATGAGGTGGAAAACATGTTAATAAACATCATGTGGTCATGTGTGCGTATGTGTGTTTGAGTGAGTGTGACAGTGCATGTGTGCTGTGTTTGTGTGTGTTACAGTTTTGCTCTCTCATCTCTGTGTGACTGTGTACCGTGGTATTCCAGTAGATCACCCATGTGTTAGTTCTGTCAAGATTTTTAAACTGAACAATAAAAGATTTTTAATGAACAATGACTCTGTCTATGTGTGAATTATATCCCAGTTAATTCAAATAGATAACAATATCTCACCTGTGATATTCATTCATCTCTCTAATTGATGTTAGAAAGATTATTTAATGAGTTAAATACTTCATTTAAAAGTAATATTCCTGCACACAAACAGCCAAAAATTCATTTCAAATTATTATCACCTCAAAAAGATAAATAAGGTGAGTTGTTCACTTTCTGACTTTTGCTGTCATTTCATTTCAGTAACTCATATTTGTTGCGTTTAAAGTGGGGGTATCGTCTTCACTTGAGGTTTAATATTTTCCTGCTGGCACCTTTGTTGAATCTTTACATGATTGTAGGCTCAAGAAGATTAGACTTTTCTCGGATTGTTGTCTTTGAAACCCTAATTTTAGCCTCTGAAACTCTTGATTCCAGCTACTGTCTCTTTAAGACTCCCAAAACATTTCAGAGCTCAATGTTCAGGCAGTCTCCTTACTGTAATGTTTCCCTGCAACAAAACTGGGTTTCTCTTTTTAAAATGTCAATTTATCTCTTTTAAGCATATTCATCAACCTGTGATGACATGATCTGAGCCAATCTTTTGTGTGTGATACCTCTGAACAAGCTTGGTTCAACACTCATGTATCACAATTTGTGTTTGCCCAAATTTTGTATCGACATCCAACATTTAACTCAAGTTCTTCAAAATATGACAAAAGCACAATATCTTCTCTTTAGTTTTATTTTCCTTTTTGTTGACTTTATACAATTGAATAAAACCTGTTGGCGAAATAAATTGAATTTTTTTTTTATTTTTCAGTAAGAAAACATTACCAAAATACCTTTGCTTTGAAGAGTTATCAACAAACAAAACCTGTTTTTATTGCTGCAGAAAAGATAGTGTCAAGCTGTTACACTGAACAGACAAAACTTCAATTATTCATGCTGCTCTTGTCTGAGTAATCTGTTTGGCTACGAGGCATTACATCTGTTGCTGTTATTGTGTATAATGACACGAGTCTAATATAATTGTCTTCAAAGAAAATTAAAATCAAGCAAATTATGAAATCCAACTTTCCAACACGTTGTTGGATGTGTGCAGGACAAATGGCCGTGTTGTTTGGCAACAGTTCAGTTCCACTTCAGTTATGTAACTTATTTTTGTCATGTGGGCCAAAATTTTATGCAACACCATTTAAAGTGAACACAAGGTACTTATGCTCTAATGAAAAGGATCATTGTTCAGTTAAGAAATCTTTGCAGTCATTCCCCGACACCAATATTCCTGATAGTTACAAAGTTTCACAGATTAGATTTTTATTTCATTTCCTTATGTTTCTTGCGTCCTGTTTCCTGTTTAACTTGATAAAAAATCCTGTCCCTAATTTTAGGTTAATTGACTGACTGCTCCCCTTTATTACCTCAAAATTGGTTGCAAATCAAGAGGAGTGCAAAAAAATTGCCCATAAAATGGAGGAGATTGTGGCTCGCCAAACTCCACCAGGTTTTCCAGGGCACCAATCTGGACAAGTTTAAGTTTGTTCACAGCACATGCAGGCACTGATGCTGGCATTGATGAGACTGAAGCATTTTGTTTCAGCAACCTTCCTGTCTCATTCATTCATTCAAAGAATCAACAGCTTCTGCTCCAAGGGTGTTCATTGATGCCAACAATATCATGTTTATTCAAATGAAACCACTTGTAATGTGGTCAGAAAGTGAAGGGTTGGATAAAAACATTCCAATAAAATTTAGAAAAACATCTTGGGCTGTTGTTATTGTTTTTTTTTAAGATTTTTAATACACTGCCTTGTAGTTAGAGGTTAAATGTCCGCAAAGATAAGAATTGGCTGAGAATCTGCAATTACCTGTAAATGACATACTAACACCAGCATGTTCACATTTTACTGTGGCAGTGTTGGGTTTTTAGCCCAAAGCTGAGCTCTGTTGAAGTATAATGAAGTTACAGGCTCATAGAGCAATGTGTCTCAAATTGAATACTTACGTAAATGCACTCACATCGAGTACACTGTGTACACTATGGAACTACTAATGCAGTGCACCAATTTTTACAGGTGAGTGTTGCCTCAAATCAAACACTTCATTGTTCCTGCTGTAAACACCTTATCTTTTGTTGTTTAAGTACATATACTCTTTGCACAAAGTGAATAGATCTTTCTCTGTATCATGAAAATAGATGTGGGCTTTAAGTGCTGTGTAACTCGGTCACCTTTTTCAGCCAAGACAGCTCAAATTTTCCATCAGAGCAGAATGTCTCTGAGGTCTAAGTGAATTTTGGGTTTTCTCATTCCATGTTCACAGTGAAATGACATCTCTGATAGAGGATACTGTGTAGGCTAAGGTTTAATGCCTTCCTCAGCTTTGTGAGGAAGCACTTTTGTGAATACAGCTTAATGAGAGATGTGCTCATTCTCACCATACGACTCCTGAAATGTGCCGGCAAAATGAAAGGAGTAGAAAAAGACTCTCCATGCTTGCACCTTGATGTGCTGCATGAGCCTCTTGTGTGCAGATTTCTTTGCTTGGCACTTCAGTATTTTGGCAGGCAGGCTAACGGATGCTCTGGAAAGTGAGTTGGACTCAACTGTGTTTGGCATTTAGCAACTGCATCCCACCAGACTTGGAGGATAATAGTAATCCCATGCAATTTGAAGGGGTTATGCAATTTAGAAGGGTTTGACAATTTTATGCTTTTAGGGCTGCAGCCTGGATTAGTCTCTGAGGTTTACAAAGCCCCACCCTGGCCCCAGACCGACGACATGTAACAACAAATGCACTCCATTAGATCCACAGTTATTTTTGCCTGTAGAAACTTGTTTTATTAATGTGCTCTAGCTGCCATTTAGATCACTTCAAAGACACCCTACAGACTTAGTTTTGAAAGAGAAAAAGTCAGTTTTGAGTGAAAGTTTTGAGCTCTGTTTTCGTTTTCCAGAGTATTATTGTTCATTGCAGGTTCAAAAGTTTAGCCTTTTTCTGTACGTCTGAAACTGAGCTGTAAGTGGAATGGAAATAAACCTCTATTTCACAAGACAAACGTTGAAAAAGCCCCCTGTTTCCACAAGTGAACAGCCACTACAGTAAACAACAGAACTGTGTTTTCCAATTTAAGAAAGACTTTAAATTCAGTACTGCAATAAATGGATGGAAAAATTGTCCCATGAATGAGATCTAAGTCCTTGTCATTGTCAAGGGACTGTGAGGACTTTATGAAGAATGTTAAAGAAGTCTCATATCCAGATACATGCCCGATCATAATCCCTAATTTAAAATGAGATTACCGGTGCTAACAATGGTTATTTTTAAATGCTATTTCCTAGCTCTCCAAATCAGGTTGGACTGAACCTTGGATTAATTTACAGCAAGCCAAAGTCCATATGACAACACCTTGGTGGGGAGTCAGGTAAGAGCATGGACTGTACAAAACATGGACGTAGTTTCTGTGATGTCACCCATCTGTTACTGCAGCCCCGTTTTGAAGCAAAACGGCTGACACGGTGATATTGGAACTGGGGCGGGTGACGAGTGCCCAAACTCGTGGGTGGCCGTTGTCGTTACCTGATCTGTACCGGCAACCCAATCTGTTCTGTGCATGTACACAGAACAACCGCTCGTCGGCTTAACAACCCATTTTACGTCAGCAACACATCAGCAAAAACCCTTATTTACCCTATTACCCCGAACACTAGCCCAAAGAAATTAATTTTAAGACTGTATTTGCTATATCAATATGCACGTGACGTCACTATATTCGCGAGTGGCGGAAGCAACGTCATCAACGCACATGTGGAGAACGGATCGAGTTGCCGGTACGGATCAGGTAGTGACACTCATCAAATGTGATCTGAGCTGTGGCTCTGATTGAGCAAGCTCTCAATCCTACTATCTTCTTATTACCTAGGAAAAAAATTACCCCCATTACAGTGTGTGCCTTTAGCAAAACTAGCGATACGGACAGGAAACAGTTTTTGAACCAGGCTGTAAATATACTTACTTCAGCTCTGAAAATGTTTTTTTTTTTTTTTTTTTTTTTGGCTTGGTGTGTACGTGACTTCCGGTACTTCCGGAGGCAGCCCCAAGCGGTCACACGAGGTACAGCAGCTTTTCTCATTTTTGAGACCGGAGGTTGCCGCTTGGGGTACATGCAGTCGGATATGCAGAAACACCGTATTGAGTGTCTGGAAATGTTTTCCCTGGATGGACGCACGTGGTATGTGCCGCGGATGACCGTGGATTCAGGCCCGGAGGAGGAGGCGTCGTCATGACGTAGAACGCCGGTCGTAAGGTAATACTCCAATACTGCCTACCTTTGCTCAGCTGACGACTAAACTATTAAATGGTCTATGGCTTGAACAAACAGCTTGAGCAAGCCAGCCACATATTTCATACGGACTCTCCTCATTGACACTTTAAGTTTGTCATCAGAAATTTAAAATAAACTTTGTAAAAAACAAATGCTCTTCATGCCGTTTAGGGGTCACGTGAGATCGATTAATTTACAGGAAGTTGCATGTTTGATTACGGTATTTTTTCCAGTTTGAGCAGATTAAGTGTGTTTTTCAGTCCTGGTCACCATGACACAACTGAAAGGGATTTGAAAGTCATTTTAAAATGTACTAAAGATGTGTAGAAGATAATATAAAAAAGGGGGAAAAAACTATTCTACAAAACAATTTAAATGCAGGAAAAACAGAGACATGGTAGTCAAAACATCTCCGTTAAATGAGCTGAAAAATCACAGGGCAAGTATTGTACATCAATAAAAATAATTTAGGAGACTGATATTATCTGAGAAAGTAAAATCAGATCATTAAAACTTTGTCAGAATACGAGAAGAAACTTTAAACTGATGATTCACTCTTTACATACAGACTTAATGAACGGCTCCATCTAGTGGTTAAAACTGAGACCTGCATGTTTACTTTGAGACCAGTAACTCCATAAACTGGATTTTGTTAATACCACACTGTTTCGAAACTTCAATATACAAGAAGCTTTGATAGTGCCAGTTATATCCTTTTAGTCAATATACATAATGCTTTCTCGCAGCAAAATGAGTTTAAATCTCTCTGGTTTTATAACTTAAACATATATTTTCTGACTTATGTACTGTACATCTAAGTATATCAACTATTCTTGGGACTGGGTTCAAATGTGTTATGTAAGTCAACATAATTACACAGCTGTGTTGCTTTTGACCAATCAGCTTGCACACCTGCTGTTTCATGACTTCACGATGACCCTGAAGTAATGACAGAAGAAGATAGCCCTGCACACTTACCAAGTGTCAGAGGAAGTGAATTGAACCCGCAACATCAACCAGCAGTTTCTTGAAGTTGCTATGATCATCTAGCTGTGTGTATGACCCTTTCCTTTTCCCCTCGTGCTAAGACAAAAAACTTTTTTGGATCTGGTCTCCTTGATTGCTCTGTTTTCTCAAAAAAATCTCTACAACTTGCAGTATCAAAGATAATTGATAAAGTTAAGAATTACATTTTTCTCAGCCTTTAATTGCCTTTTCAACTCCTACTCACTGTTCAAGCTGTAACAAAGAAAAACAATTTTATTGCAGCTTTTTTTTTTTTTGTTGCCTAAACTTTCCAAACCCACAATTTGATCAACCACCCACCTTCATTTCATCTCACTCTGTTCCGCCAAGTTAAAGTAACGTTACGCAACTTTAATTTTGTGACTCAAATGAAGTGTAAAATCAATTTGATGACACACACTCACGTATACTGTTAACTGGAAGAATGGAGCCTCCTAATCCCAGCCTGTTGTTGCTCTCTTTAACTTGTAGTGAAGCAGATATGACACCCCAGGAGACACACAGTACGCCTCCGTGTCAGGAAGCTGTAAAGGAAAACTTCTAGTTGTCTCGTTTCTGTTCTCCCCACGGACAGCATGACTCAGGAGGTCAAATGGAAGTGAACCATGTGCAGGCTTTTAACAGTTTCTCAAAAGTGTGTGTGGTTCAAAAAACAACAATTCTTGCATCATGCCTCTTCATATCTTTTGGGTTTTATTGAGCTATGAATTAAATTTACATGAACAATTTTTCATCTTTACTAAACAAACTCCCTTTACTTTAAAAAGCCAGCCTTCAAAAACAACAGAAAGTTTACAAAATTGGGGGTATTTTACTTAAACAGAGCAAAATTATCTGCCATTAGACCAAGAACATTTGGCTTGTCAAAACTTTCCAAAACAAGTAAAAATATCTAACTGCAGTTAACCCAGAAATACCTTAAAAGTAGTGTATTATAACTTATAATGGTTCTTTTTGTATACACAAATACAAAAAAATTGATGTCTTTTCTCAATGCTGGTGCCAATTTCTTGACAAACTGAAAAATAATGCAAGGTATTATTGCTTGTAATAAGCAAAAAAATAAAATGTCAATGGCACAAGTGAAAATTAACTTGGTAAAATACATAAAAATAAGACATTAGATATAAGCTTTAATAGATGAGAGAGACCTCGAAAATGAAGGGGAAAACTCATTTTAGCCATATTTTCTTGTATGGAGAAGTTTTGTTTCATAGATGCATATGATGACCTGCAGATTTAAATAAAGCTTTGTTTTCTCATTTCAAGCTGAGTCTATTTCGTGAAACAAGATGTTTTATCTTTAATAAATATCTCAGAAGCTTAAAAACGGTATGATAAGTTTAAAAAAAAGCTTGTTGCAACTAAGAAATGACTTACATTAATATATTTTTAAGATTGTTTCACTTGACATGATATTCAAGATGATCCGCTGAGAAACCAGTTCCAGTATATGGCCAAATCTTTTTGTCTAACTGTGTCTGACATTAAGTGAGATGAGATATTTTGACTAGAAATTAGAAGATTATACTTGGTTAGATATTGAGTTTAGCACCATGATAGAACTGTTGATATTGAGACTAAATCATGAATATTACACACACTTTCACCCCTAATGAAAACTGGAGGTACACTAAAAGAAAACTGTGCATGCATTTTCCTTCCAAACCATTGGCCTTTAAAAAGCTAAATTGATTTTATGTAAATGAGCACAATACCCAATTTAAATTATTAGAACAGTCTAGTTGAAAAAAAAACCAAGATTTTAAATGCAGAGTGACCTGAAATGTTAGAAAATAATGACACATTTCCTAACTGCGTAATAAGCAGAAGGATTTACCCAAAACACCTGATGTGAAATCATCTGAATGACAATAGCACACAGATTTTGACATGTTTCACCATTTAAAGTAATCTCCTTTCCAGCACCGACATTGGCTGAGCTTGTTTGAGGCCTGTGATTTTTCTGTGTGGGGTTGTGCAGCATTTTGAATGAAAACCTCTGTGTCATCACTATCACAGAGATGTGCACAGCGCTTTAACAGTTTTGTATTTTCAGCAGATTCCCCAAAACACAAAACTCATCCTCTGTGATTGGTTGTGGCTCAGCATGCTCCATTGTCTCCGCGGGCCGTTTGTTCGCTCAGTTTCCTATGCACAAACAAAACTTTCTGGCCACACACGGCAGTATTGGGCTCCTCTGTGCTTTCACAACCCGAAATATTGGAGAATCTGACTTTTTCCGAGGATAGAAAGATAAAGGTAGGTAACAAAAATGGATAAAAGGTATGAATATGTGTCATATAGGATATAGTAAGTTTGTCTGCCATAGCTAGAATTTGTTTAACTTGTAGAGTAAAAAGACAAAGTTGCTTCAAAATGAGGTGAAAAGTTTTGAAAAATATTGAAAAGACTAAAAAACCGATGTGTTTATCATCACTTTACTCTTTGTATTGCTGCATTTATGTAATAATAATGATAGAAATCTTGTGGTTTTAATTGGAGCTAAAAAAAAACCTGTTTGAATCAGTTTGTGCTAAAAAAATGATGTGTCCTGACATACTCTGACATTACATCAAATTTATGTCAGAAAACTCATGCCATCTTGCTGTTTTTATCTCAACATTGTTTTTTTGTGTGTGTTATATCGGTTTGTTTGCCCTCCTCTATAAAAAGGATGGTGTCGTAGGTGCCCGAAGTTGCGAGGCCCTCACTTTCTCTCCTCTCTTTGTCAGTCAGTGTTGTTTGGCAGGATGTACAGCTTCATGGGAGGTGGGTTGTTCTGCGCCGGGGTCGGGAACATACTCCTCATTGTTTCCACAGCAACTGACTACTGGATGCAATACCGTCACTCAAGCAATTACATGCACCAGGGCCTGTGGCGGTACTGTGTGCCTGGGAAATGCATGACACACACAGACAGTATCGGTAAGACATGCTGGGGGTGTTCAAAGCATGAGCACTAGGAGGGGGAGGAGGGCTCATTAGTGTTTAGACAATCGATCCGTGACAGCGCAAAACCGTATCAACCCTGGGGTTACTTCCTGTTGGGTGTTTGTTGACAAGGACATTCAAGGGTATAGATGTTGGAAACTGTCATTCAAATTTCCATAAATAGCTTTTGTTATTTTTGTGACTTTAAAACAGAGTTGCAAAATTCCAGGAATTTTCAAAGTTTGAAACTATCCATGGGATTTTTTGGAAATCAATTTTCTTGAAATTTTTTCTGAATTTTGATGAGCTGCATTGACCTGTTCATATACATGTGTAAATATTAAACGTTTTGGTTTGTTATAAGGGGACATGAATGCAAACATGTCTCAGGGAGTATATAGAAATGCCATTTTAATGAATTTTAAGGGAATTTTCCCGGGTAATGAATATAGGCATAAGTACTTGTCAAAAGCGAACCTACATGAACAGATGCCTGATACAACATCTATAAATCACACTGAGCAGTTTTTAAAACAGTAGAACTTCAGTGATTTCATTTATTGAGAAACAATAATCGGTTAACCCAAAGAAGTAATCCATTATCCACCATTTCAAAAATAACAGAAAACTGGCCTGCTAAGCTTGAGAAAAAAAACATTTTGATAAGTATTCATTAGATTATCTTAAATGTGTCTATTACTTAAAGTTAAACCATCCAAATAGATATATATTTACATCAGTGCTATCATGGAAACTTAACAGAAACATGATCTCAATAGAAACACGATAGGCTGAGATAAGATAAGACAAGATAAGATAAGATACGTTACTCCTTTATTCATCCCACAATGGGGAAAATAACATTTAGAACAGCATTGCAAGAAAAAGTATAGTGAAAAAAATGACATTCAATATATTCATGATACACTGTTGAATTTGCATTCAGTCATTTTGTTTCAACCAATATCATTTTTGAAAACCTTATTCATCTGATAAAAAGAAAAGAAAAAAAAGAAAATGTCTGAGCTGAAATTCCCATTAAATTTCAAGGAAATTTTCCATAAATATTCCACCTTCCACCCCTTTGCAACCACACTCTAAAGGAATATTTTTTTAGATCGAAAGTCTAGTGTGTCATTTCTTTTCCCATGTGCTTGTATCCTCTCTGGCAGCCTACTGGGATGCGACCCGGGCCTTCATGATCCTCTCCCTGCTGGCTTGTTTCATTGGCATTGTGATTGGGGTCATGGCCTTCATCCACTACTCCTCCTTTGACGGGTTTGACAAGACATTTGCAGCTGGCATCCTCTTCTTCATCTCCTGTAAGCTCCTTTCTCAAAGACACAAACAAGTCTCTCTCCTCTACAGAGCTGTTATCTTAATGTTCTGATAATTCATTCAGGCTTCTTCGTGTTGCTGGCCATGGCCGTTTACACTGGAGTGACAGTGAACTACTATGGTAAACGCTATGGCAGCTGGCGGTTCTCCTGGTCCTACATAATGGGCTGGGTGGCTGTTGTGCTCACTTTCTTCTCAGGTAAGAATCAAAACACACCAATGATTAAAAACTCATCCTCTTTTGTGCTGTTTTTCATATAACTATCATATTATTCTCCCTAAGGAATCTTCTACATGTGTGCCTACCGGATGCATGAATGCCCAAGAAATTCAAACTCACGCTGACCTGACAAAAAGATGCAGAACACAAAAACACATGCATGCACCAGCACTGGTCAATTAGGACGGCTGAGAGGAACTAATCAATGAACTTTACAACCACTTCCTGTTGACATTAATGTTCATGAATATGCTAAATAAATGAGATCAGAAGAATTTGTTTTTTTTCCTCTCTTTGTATGACTTGCATATCATTAACTTTTACACGGAACCAGAGCTGATTCAGCTCCTTGTGTTTGGAAAAAGCAATTACACCTGTCATTTATTGAGCCACAGCACACAGGTATGAATGTCATATTTTAGAAAGAAATATCAGTGATGGAGGGGTTTATTTCAATTTTTTTTTTACAGAAGAGGGTTAGGACCAGTAAAAAAAACAAAAACAAAAACAAAGAATGAAGGTCCAATGATTTTTATATATTTTAATCTGAGAAGAAATATGGAATTCTGAGTTAAAATTCAGAATTATGACTTTTTTTTCTGCAGAATTTTGAAGTTTCTTTCTGATAGTCAGGGAGAGTGTTACCTTCACTTTTGGCATGCGGAAGGAGCCCAGCAGGCTGACTTAATGTTGGATTTAGGAGACTTTTTACGCATCTGAGGGGAAGGGGAGGCCATTTCGTGCCACTCTCTTTGACTGTCAGGAGAACAATAACTTCAGAGTTCCAAGTCAGAATTCTGACTTTGGAACTCTGAATAAAATATGAAATATATACATTTATATTGGACCTTAATTTTTTTTTCACTAGCCCTAATCCTCTTCCTTATGTTTCAGTTCAGCCTCAAAGACATTTTGTATTAACAGCTTCATTAACCAACGACTGATGGGAGTAGTTTTGCACAGGAATCTTATGTGGGGGAGAATTGTTTGGATAATTCAAAGGTCCCATGACTGTGAGGGGCTTAAGTATTACAATATTTACAGTAGTGAAGTGGTGAGGCTCAATGTGATGGTGTATTTTCTCCAGGTAGCCTCCCATGTAAACAATCAATCATTTTGTCACTCTTCCTGAAATCTGTTACCTCATAACATAAAAGTTCCTGGTTAGAATCAGGTGTGTTCTCATTGACTCCTTTAGTACACATTCTGACCAGGTTTGCTCATAATATCAGTGTGTGTAAGTGTATGAATGGTTTTGTACATGTTAGCCCTGAGATAGACTAGGTGATATCACCTGTACTCTTTGGGTTGACTAACAAGTGCTCATTGCTAATCTTGAGGGTGAATGGTTCCCTTCCAGTCAAAAATGAGACAAATGGAAAGAATGCGAGGAACTTGGCATGAAAAAGATATGCTGCAATTGCTGCATATCTTCATAAGTGTCATTTAAGGGAAAAAAATTAATTCTTTGACTTGTTCAATCCTTTAATTTGTTGTACCTTGTATATTTTAAGACTGTAAATCTAAAAATTTCATGAAAGCTGATGAAATAAAGTGCAACAACTCAAAAGTTTTCTTTAATTCTTTTTCACAAAAGAGAAGCAGAGTAACTGTTCTCTGAGGCAGAAACCAAACAAGAAACAGTGTGGCAATGCGAACATTAAATGAGTAAACAGAACACAGTACAGTCACCAAAAAAGACTGCCAACTAGGAAACCAACAGTGCAAGTGCTTTCTTAAAGCCTGACGTACAAAACTTATCAAAACATTCCCAAACAAAGCTCATAAAAGTTTCTGAGATTGACAGTGTAGTAATTTGTGTGATAATAAGAACCTTCACACCCAGCTTTGAAAGAGGACAGAGAGCGAGCTCATGCATGTCTGATCAGACTCCAGTTTAGTCGACCTCCTCGATGGTGGGGCCTCCACCTCCTCCAGGAGCAGCACCAGCTCCGGGGAAGCCACCGGGCATTCCTCCTGGCATTCCCCCCGGAGCACCTCCAGCACTCTGGTAGAGCTTCGTCATGATGGGGTTGCATAGTTTCTCGAGCTCCTTCTGCTGATGCTCAAACTCCTCTTTTTCTGCAGACTGAAGAGTCAAAGAGGATTAAAGTTAGAAAAAAAAAAAACAGAGAACAGTCAAAATGATACTTTACATCCCTCATGAATCATACCTGGTTTCTGTCCAGCCAGCTGATGATCTCATTACTCTTGTCCACAATCTTCTTTTTGTCCTCATCGCTGATCTTGTCCTTCAGCTTTTCATCCTCCACAGTGGACTTCATGTTGAAGGCGTACGACTCTAAACCGTTCTTCGCCGTCACCTTGTCTCTCTGCACATCATCCTCAGCCTTGTACTTCTCAGCTTCCTGGACCATACGCTCAATATCCTCCTTGCTCAAACGACCTGATGGATTTTATTTCAGCCAAACATTAAGCTTGATGATGGAGATACACTGTTAAATAGATAAATAAATTATAGGATTTTTGGGTTACCTTTGTCGTTAGTAATAGTGATCTTGTTCTCTTTCCCGGTGCTTTTGTCCACAGCAGACACATTCATGATGCCGTTGGCGTCGATATCAAAGGTCACCTCGATCTGGGGGACGCCTCTGGGTGCAGGTGGGATTCCAGTCAACTCAAATTTCCCCAGAAGGTTGTTGTCTTTGGTCATGGCCCTTTCACCCTCAAACACCTGCAGATATCATATTTGGTGAGCTACTGTTTGGAGAAAACAAGCTCTTTTTGGCAAAACTCTAACAGTCGTACCTGGATGAGCACACCGGGCTGGTTGTCTGAGTAGGTGGTAAAGGTCTGCGTCTGTTTCGTGGGGATGGTGGTGTTCCTCTTAATGAGAACAGTCATGACTCCTCCGGCCGTCTCGATGCCCAGAGACAACGGGGTCACATCTAGCAGCAGCAGGTCCTGCACGTTCTCTGACTTGTCTCCTGACAGAATGGCTGCCTGCACAGCTGAACAACAGGTGGGGTTTTGAGCATAAAGAGCAGCTCACATCTGTATTCATGTTCTAAGACTTTAATACGACACTGCTATGAAGAAAAGAGGGTATACCTGCTCCATAAGCCACTGCTTCATCAGGATTGATGCTCTTGTTGAGGTCTTTTCCGTTGAAAAAGTCCTGCAGCAGTTTCTGGATCTTTGGGATGCGAGTGGATCCTCCTACCAGGACGATGTCGTGGATTTGAGCCTTGTCCATCTTTGCGTCACGGAGAGACTTCTCAACTGGCTCCAGGGTTCCTCTGAACAGGTCAGCGTTCAGCTCCTCGAAGCGGGCCCTGGTGATGGAGGTGTAGAAATCGACGCCTTCGTAGAGAGAATCGATTTCGATGCTCGCCTGAGTGCTGGAGGACAAGGTGCGCTTGGCTCTCTCACAGGCTGTACGCAGACGACGCACAGCCCGCTTGTTTTCACTGATGTCTTTCTTGAACTTGCGTTTGAACTCTGAGATGAAGTGGTTGACCATACGGTTGTCAAAATCTTCTCCACCCAAGTGTGTGTCTCCTGCTGTGGATTTGACCTCAAAGATGCCATCTTCAATCGTCAGGATGGAGACGTCGAATGTTCCACCGCCCAGGTCAAAGATGAGGACATTCCTCTCTGCACCAACCTGTAGATTCATATCATGTTAGTTATCTAATTATTGGTCATATTCAATTATTTCAGAGCTTTAAAGAGTAGGAGTAATAAAGACTTGTGGTAAAATTCACAATTAAAAATAAGTGCCTGTCTTAAAAAAAAAAGAAGAAAAGCTGTATCTAACTCCTGTTTCACCTTCTTATCAAGGCCATAAGCGATAGCAGCAGCAGTTGGTTCATTAATGATTCGAAGGACGTTCAGGCCAGAGATGGTCCCGGCGTCTTTGGTGGCCTGGCGCTGAGAGTCATTGAAGTAGGCTGGCACAGTCACTACAGCGTTTGATACGGTCTGGAAGAAATGTAGAGCAGAAAATAAGACTCTGAGCATTATATTTACAGTTTAATCTTCAGGGTTTTTATTTCAGGTTTTGTGACTATATTTAAGCACAGAAAACTGGTTCCTTTTTTTGGAAAATTGTTGACCCCTACATGTAATATGAAAAAAGTTTCTTTAAATTTTGGTGTAAAGTCATAACACAGGTGTACCTTTCCGAGATAAGCCTCTGCGATCTCCTTCATTTTTATCAGCACCATGGAGGAGATCTCCTCAGGGTAGAAGGTTTTGGTCTCACCCTTATAGTCCACCTGAACTTTGGGTCTTGAAGAATCATTAATGACTGTGAAAGGCCAGTGTTTCATGTCAGACTGGACAACACTGTCATCAAAGCGACGTCCAATGAGACGCTTTGCATCTAAAGAAAAGAAAAGAAAAACAGAGCCACACATTAAAAGACATCTCTCCGTTTAAAATAATCAAACATTAGATCTGGACATTTAATTACAATTGAGATTAAATTGCAATATTGTCTGCTGCAATATTCTAATTGTAGACAGTGCAAAATTTCTTCAACCTCAGATGTGTAGGAATACCAGATACGTTTTTTTAATGTTTTATGGTCTGCTACCCTGAACTCAACTATGTTCAACTGACGGTCCAAATAGTTGAAAACTGACTTTGTAAGAGCGACAATTTAGTGCTGGAAAGCGGCAGAAAAAGCAAGAAACTGCCATAAAAACAAGTTCAAGGTGGCAAAAATGGTCAAAAGCAGCAAAAGTGGGTGAAAAGAGTGAAGATTGGGAGAAAACTTCTGTTTAAAATACCCTTTTGTATTGTTCGAATGTAATATTCTGATTTTCGCAGGCACTGAATTTTGTGTTTTCATTATTTGTAAACCATAATCATAAACATTTCATTTTCAGGCTGTATGTGTTTTTCTTATTCAAAATGAGAATGATTAAAAAAAATAGGATTGCAACCTGAAAATGATGGCACGAATAAATCACAATTGCAATACAGGGAAAACTAATTGCAATTTGATTATTTTTGCATATCGCTCAACCCCAGCAAAGAGGTCTCGTAAATACAATTATTTCTTACCAAATACTGTGTTGTTTGGGTTCAGAGCCACCTGATTTTTGGCAGCATCCCCGATCAGCCTCTCTGTGTCTGTAAAGGCAACATAACTGGGTGTGGTCCTGTTTCCCTGGTCGTTGGCAATGATCTCAACTTTGCCGTGCTGGAACACACCCACGCAGGAGTAGGTGGTGCCCAGGTCAATACCAACTGCTGGTCCCTTGGACATGACTTCTGAGAAAAGGAGGAGGATCAGCTGTTAATCTTATATTGGCAAGAGAGTGAAAATCTGGATGTATTGAGGAAAAACAACGTAAGCGCTGTAGGTGGCATCTGTGATGCACATTTGTAGTGTTAGTGATGAGGCTATTATCAGACTCTGAGCAGCTCGAACAGAAGTGGAAACAAACTGTCTGAGTGAAGTGAGGCTTCACAGCACCTGTTTTCAAGCCTCCCATGTTTGACAGCTTGTCAGCGGACGCTTTTGTTATGGCAACACTGGACAACGGGGGAGGGGGGGCTTTTTATAGGATCAGGTTTGATATATGGTTGATGATCACAGTTAGACCTGCAGCTCCATAACTGTTCCATCACTGAGAAGAAATGATAGTCACTTTGTGATGTTGGTAGAAAGCACACGGGGTACTTTGATTTACTATTGATGAAACCTTTGAATATATTTTTCATGAGTCAAACTTTGTTATTAAGAATGATCTGATTGGCTGCTTGACTATGTGTGTGATGCCTCACTACATGCATGCATACTTGAGACAAAACTAAAATAACTCAAAAAAACCTATATAAAAAAAGACTGTCACCTAGTTTCAACAGGACGGTTATTCAACTCAGATGACTCAGCACAGGACTTAGGTGGATCCGCCCTGTGTTTACTGTTGCTACAGTAGCAGAATCAATAAACTGTAATGTTAGCCTATTAGTAATCCACAGGGGAGGTCATGACAACTAATCTAAGCAATACTTCTCATACTTGGGGATTGTGGTGCAGCATCCCCTAGTGGAGCATAAGGCTACTGCAAAGGACAGTGACTGAGAGAAAAATATATTTAGAGATTCTCTCATCTTTGGAACTGTTTGATAGAAGTAAAAAAAAAAAAAAAGCCTTTAAATGACAAAAGTGCATTGATAGACTTTGATCTGGGCTTTGGGAACCTCTCCAAAGTGAATTGTACTTACCTAACAATACTTTTTAATTCAAATGTTTGTCTTTTCATTGAAAATACAAGTTTCTAACAGAAAAAAAAAATATCTGCATGGCCGATGCTGCTTCAAATCCCCAGTTGTGTAACTTGTAAGCAGATAAAGGGTTATAAGATAAAGCTGACAGCCTGAAAGTAAAGGGTTAACAGCGCAGCAAGTTACACTGCATCATTAACTATCTGTCAACAGCAGCCTGAATACAAGAGGGCGTGACACCGCATATTTCTGGAGGCAGACTGAGAACTTTCCAGACTGGTCCATTCACTTTTTTTTTGCAAACAAGACGCAATGTGCAAGACGTTGTATAAGCTGTCATGTAGATCTGTTGAACTTTCACGCAACTTTATTTCTAATCTTTGTAAAAGCACAAGCCTGTAGAGACGGCAGCAGCTTGAAAGCAGCACAGGATTCAGTCTGTGGCTCGCAGCATCTTGTCAAACCTGTTGTTAGCCACCTTCTTCACACTAATATCGATCTCAACACTACGAATATGTTAGTTGAACATGCAGAAAAGAATTATAAAAATTATATCTGATGCATTCCTTATGAGTGTGGAAGATAGTGAAGGCTGAAATGTGTTTCACTATGTCAGACACGACAAGAAAAAAGGGCTAACTGTTAGCTTTAAGCCATAAACGTTAGTTCAACCAACGGTTAATGTTAGTGACGCAGCCGTTTTTCGAATTTAACCGTTAAAGAGTAAACGGGCAGATGGACGGTTAGAGCAAGTCTCATAGACACCCCAAAAAAAGTTTCAAAGGAACATTTTTCACCAGGCTTTACTCACCTCCGTTTGTTTCTGAGAGACTCTATGTAACGTGGTGTCGATAAAGTGCCTCTTTTTGATGCAGCACGCCGGCTTCACCCTGGGTGTCTGGGTCTGTCAGATTCCCGGTCCCCCGCGGTCTGTGACTGAGTCTGGGAGTCTGGGAGCGGCCGCACCTCCTCGGGTATATTCCCACTGAGAACACTCTAGAACGCAGGAGGAGCGATGCTGGCCAATCCTCTTCTATCATATCACAGCCTCAATAAACGGTCCAATAAAAATGCTGGTTGTTGAACTGAACAGCAGTTGCTATCAAGATTTCAAGATTTAGGGTAAGACCGAGGAATCTTATTACACTGTACACAGTCTTTAACTAAGTTGGGATTGGGAAAAGTTCAAGCAGACAAAAAGGCAGCAACATACACTTTGCTGACACAGTTACTGACAGTGCATTTTTGACTACCCCAAAAGACAAGATGAGTTTGAGGAAAAACCGAAATAAAAATTAACAAACAACTATGTTTACTCTTTTTTAAATCATAATGACAACAGAAACTTCAAAAATGACCCTGTTCATTTTTTTATACACACACACACACACACACACACACACACACACACACACACACTGATCACAAGCAAATAGATCACAGGTGAGGATGGTTACCTTTAGTAGACATCCAAACACATTTGTGTTCACTTTTGTGTCAACTTTTGTACATTTATCAGGCCAAAACCACCTCATTATGTTTTAAAAAGAGTAAACTAATTTTTTTTTTTTTTCAATAAATGTCTTCACCCAACCACTAACCATGAGTGACAGAAATGATTTTGTTATCATTCATATTTTGTAAAAAAAGGCCAAAAAAAATCAGAAATTCTGCCAGGGGGTGTAAACTTTTGGGCACAACTGTTTACCTGCTTATTCACTTTGGGTTTGTTGAGTGAGTTTGACGGAACGTTTATTTAATACAAAAGTCAAGACACACCCCAAAGTGAAGTTCACTGACATTTTTGAACTGTTGCCATTATTCAAGCCAGAGCAGGCATGTAGTCCACAACGTCCTTGCCCTATCGCTCTTCAAAACACACATTTAACTTGCTGATAGAAAAGCAGTCCTCAGGTCTACAGAAGAACAATTGTTGTGGCTGGTAGGAGCAGATAGTCAGTGAAAAGTCAACTGTGTTAGGCACAGGGTGATCATTACTGTTGTGCAATACTGCAAAAGTTGGTATCCTGATGCCAAGTAAACATAGGACCAGTATTGCCAATGTCATTGCATATCAAGACTTTGTACATAGAAAAGAAGTATGTCAAAATTGATCAAGAATACCAAAACCTGCAACACTAATATTTCAGTTTCACATGAATGAAATACTAATTACTAATTCAATTAATCAATAAAGTGAAAAAAAAGCTGTGCTTTTTTTCTGCTTTTTTGAAAAACTAAATTCGAATATTCATGGATATAAACAAATAATTACCATATTTCAACATGACATGTATCATTTCAATTAAACAGCCGGCACATACATGTAGATTAACTATTACAGAAACATAATACTCTTTACTAAATTAGAAATTTCTTGATAATTTTAAGTATTGATCTCATCATACAAGTCTTGATCAATGCTGTTACCAACGTTAGTATTTAACTATTGAGTCCTATAGTCTAGATCGATCTGCCCACCACAGTGACCATATTCTGGAAACCTGAAAATAGGAGTCTCTACCCTGCCTCTCCAAGATGCTGCAAAAATACCCCAAGATTTCCAAAAACAACAAAGCAGATTAAAAATCATACCACTAGAAACATTCCTTTTCTGTTTGAAGTGAAAATTTGCTTTAAAGTTTACATAAGTGATATCCCACAACTTGCCTAAATGAGAAAAAGAGATGTAACCAATTGCTTGTAAGTATATGCCTCTTGTGCAAAAATATTAAGAATGTCTCAAAATCTAAGTTAAAGAAAAAATAAAGATGCATTTGGTCTTTTTTTTATCTTTTGTAAACAAAACAAAAGTTACTTCATATCTTTTTGTCTCAGAGCAGCATTGGCAGTCAGAACATGTTTGCTTTTTTTATCTGATTAGTTACAAAACAATAAAAATGACATTTAGTGTAATCAGGGACCAAAGCATGTGGAGGGTTTTCTTTTTTTGTCAGGAAAACTCAAGTTAAGCATGTGCAGGACAAGATTAGAAAGAGGAGAGGTGTACCAGTTTGTCCACACAGGGGCACCAAAAGCCACACGAACATACAGATCATCACAGGAGCTTTAAACGTCTGGCCTGTATGTTTCAGATGCAATACTGTTGTTTAGTTGATTTCCTATGGATTGCCATGGACTGGACATTTATATGATTCAAGTACTGTAGAAAAAAAAAGAACCTGTCTGGTTACCTGCTGAGCACAATTTAACAAGGACTGCAGACACACCAGTTAGCAACTCTGTGGCTAAAATGACAGCAGTTTGGAAACACTTTAAACCAAAAAGTCAAAACAACCAAATGCAATACAGCAGTTTTTTGGTGTAGTGGGAAGAGAGCTGTGTTTGATACATTAAAAAACTTATATTTCAGTTGAATACATATGGAGTAAGCAACAAACTATGGACTTTGAAGAGGTTAAAATCTAGTTGTGATTACAGAAATCATCTTGTTCAAAAACAAACCCATCTCTATGGTAGAAAACATCACTTTATCCAAAAGTGTCTCACAAAAATCATGACAACATGAGGTAATCTTAAACATAGACCCCTGTTAGTTTTAAAACAGAGTTCTGACATTTTTACCATGTCATGGCAGACCCTTACTTGCACACAGGATTTTTTTCCCTCAACTTTTGGGTTTGCAGTCGGCCTGTTACGTGGTCTTGGTTTTGTGGGTCCTGAATACAAAAAACAAAACAAAAGCATCTCAAACAAAGAACTATCACATCTCTCACAGATTCTTTTGACAAGGTATCACTATAATGCTGCATTTTAATCATTATTTCTAAAAAATACTGCAGATTTTGAACACATGGATGGTTATAGCCTTTATTTTGCATAGTAAAACATTGTTATCACTTGGGGGAAGTACAGGGAGACACACCTATTAATTCTGTCCAAGTAAGTCATATTAGATGCATCAATTAAAAGTCACCTGAAACCTCATAAAAATCACAATCTGTAGTAGAACAGCGTATACTCATTGAAGAAAAGATACCGATACCAGGGCGGTATCCCTGGAAGTCAAATATAAATGGGTCACTGATCATCAAGTTTTCTACTCAACTGTGGGATAATTTTACCGTTTACAGCCCTGTGCATGCAGGCACTGTGTCCTGATGTGACCTTAGAAAAAAAGGCTCCTCCTGTGTTACTGTCTTAATCTGCTATGACACTACTCAGGTGTTGCATTTGCTTGATAACGTGACTCATTGTACAGCTTGTTCTCATTTCAGTCAACAGGTATTGGTGAAAAGAAGTCTGCTGTAATGGTTAAGTCCCACATTTGATACCTTAAGTTGATTTGACCTTAAATAGATGATGCGTACAAGGAAGGGAAGTCAATGTTCGATAAATGAAACCAAGAGTTACCTGTAACATGTTGTAAAGTATTTTACAGACCTACCTGAACCTTTGCAGTTGACGGCATCAGCAGGTCTGAACTTGAAATGGCGACAAGATCAGACAGAATAAAATGAGTATTATGTAATTTTTGGGCTTCCAAGTAGAAACCATTCTAGCCTGGCAAGAATTTTCACTTCCAAGTCTGTACATGCCAAGAGGCTTAGATAGAATTGCTGTGAACGTCTTTTTGACAAACATGACCGTAAAAACGTGATTAAAGAAAAAACATCAGGTGTCATCAATTGTGTCCGTAAACGTGTCCTTTTGTTCTGACGTTGAGGCTGCTGATGAAGAGATTTCACTGTATTTTCCCACTTGACCATGGATGTTAGCTGAATTGCTTAAACTGTCACGCATCTTTAGAGACTGGACTCTTGTGTTGTCATCTGAGACTTGCATGATCAACCGCCATTCATGTGTCAGTGTAAACATCCATACCTTCCTTTGTTCTCATTGAGCGTTTACAAGGTCGCTGATACCTCACATTGCCGTGAGTCACATTCATAAACACATGAGCATGTTTTGTGCTTAGCCTGGTATTGTTGTGAAGTTTTAAGAATACACATTAACAATGGAAACTCAGATTAATCCTGTGAGGCACATACATTAAATAGAGCAGGCCCACACCAGTAACAAATTAATCAATGAAAAATAAGAATTGAAAAATTAAATTGTTTTCTGATCTTTTCCAGCAGAAATAGCGGTCATGTTTGTGAAAGGTAAAATGCTATTATGTAGTGTTATGAAGCAGAAAGAAAAAAAAATAATATATATTTTTTTTACCTTATTCATTTTCTTTATGAAGGCAAACTCAATGAACTAATCGTCAATCCCTCTTGGGTTCCCGATAGTTCGTCACAGATGCTGACCTAAAATGTTTATCACAGTAAACTGAGAACTGATATTTCCACTGGTTAAAAAAACTAAATCACATGCAGTACCCAAGCTTTGCCACTTCACTTGTATAAGAGTCTGCCATGCCTCTTATTATTGCTCATTTATGCATCACTTCTACTTGTCTTAGCCGGGAATGCTTTCTTTTAAAGTACAAACTTTTGCCTGAATACAAAAAAACTAAAATGTTGCTCAAAAATCAGTGCATCCCACTGAAGCTTACAAAACATGCCCCAGTGTTCTTGGCGACATTCCCATTCCTACACAATACAATGCTAGTGTAAAAGAATCATCATATCTGTTTTCATTGGTTCAGATATTTGATGCCCTAAATACATGTATTGACCTATATTATTGACGTATTACATTCTTGGGTTAATTTAGGTTAAGCCAGTGCTTATTGAGTTACAAGAGCAACTTTTATGTGAGCAGAATCTGAAAGTCCTTCAGGAAATAAGCTGAATCCACTGCTTGTGATCATGTGTTCAAATTTACGTCCGCCTCCTGACTGAATCTAGTGAGTGTCATTCATTCTCTTTAGTAACCATTTTCAGTTTTGAAGAAATGTGCCTCACAGTTCCACCAGTGGCATGGCTTGCAGTCAAATGCTTCTTCAGACTACAAAGGAGAGATTAAAACTGGCATTTGAAACTGGATATGTCTAAAGTAATCTACCAGGTACCTTTTTCAGGCTGTATCCTCATCTGGTATTGTAGTCCTGTTCTTCAGGGACCAGAGTTACTCAGGGGGCCCTTTCGTGTCATGATGCTTAACAAAAGACTTTGTATTTATCTCTGATAGGTGTGTCTTTTATTCCCATACTGTACAAAACAGCACAGAAATGTTCTATTTGCAGTCTTAAGCCTGAGGCCATAACAAAAAACGATCGATTTCAAAACTTGCACTGTGAAGAACAATAATGTGACTCTTATCACATCAAAAGATCTCAGAAAAGAACATTTGTGATCAGATCTCTGATCCCACTCTTTCATCTGCTTATAAAGAATAAAACATTGTTTTTGCGTATACATCATGGTTTCTAATGTGACACTCCCTCTGCTCTGACTCAGGACAGTGTTGAGTGTTTTTCCATTTCATAACATCGTCAAGAGCCATGAAGTCTGCATCATCTAACACATTTGGTTGTACACTTAAATGGCTGCTAATGCATTACTGGAAGTTTAAAGCTGACTATTTGCTGGCTGTAACTGGATGGCATTTTAACCCCAAAAACAAATTGTGGTTGTCATATCCTTCCAATATTTCTCTTTATAAGCTCACTGAGGGTTTGTACAAGGTTTCACAGAGTGAACTGGCCAAGAGATAAACAAAGCAGCTAACTTTTGTTAGTACAGTGACAGAATATTTCAAACTGAAAAATCAAACCAAAAACGAGCAGAATACACTCAGGTTTAAACCTTTTAGAGATATTGAAGATCTGTTACCAGCAAATCATCATCTGACAGCTGGTGTATGATGTCAAAGATATTTCAGAAACCACTGATTTAAACAAGTCAGGATGAATTGAAGTCGCCACCCTGAGCTGTGAGAAAAACATGCTCACTTTGGGTGAATTGTTATTCAAATTGATCTTTTGCGTAGGACATCCATAAAAATGAAAGATGTAAGAGGCCGAGCTCATGTTTCTCTATTGTCTGCAACTTTCCCTCACACACCTCGTGTGGAGGGGACAGTATAAAAAAGAGAGATCTGGTGGCCAGTGGGAGACGCAGAAGACAGCAAGGTGAGTCTCTCAAATCCATTCTTTACCTTTTTGTCTTAACTTTTGTTATTTTTAAACTTAAGACACTTTGAATTTTTTGTAAAAGTATTTTTAAGTTGATTAAATGTTGGTTATTGACACTAATGCACAATCAAGCATTCACTTTTAGATACCACTGCACCAACAGTACAAGTTGCACTTGTGATAAACTTTAAATATAAAATCAAAATAAATCATTTTAGATGTATCATTTCACAGCCCATTTACCAGTATATGTATAGCTGCTAGTGTTATTTGTAAATACAGATTTGCATTTCTAGTTAGATACAATCTGAAAAGTTTAATTTAAACGTATTAAATCAAAACTCATCTAATCTAAGCCATCTTTCTTATGATATCAACACTTTATTTGGATGTAATACGAGGATTTGAGCTTCATAGGCTAAACTTTTCTTACTATATTGTTAGTGAAACTCTTACCTGGCTCCAAGACTGATTTGGATTTCAGTCCAACTTAACATATGAAACCATTCTTGAGCTCTTGTTGATTAGACAATACTAGATTTGGTCTGTTTTTTTCCACAAGAAAGATGTTTAACCAGTCAATGCTACCACTTGTAGTAGTACACTTACTTGTAGTACGACTACTACTACAACTTCTAATGATAATAATAATGATATTCAGTCATTTTTATTTACAGTGCTGCCTTCTCTGCTTATACACTTTTTCTTTTTCCTCACATACTGGACCTGTCCTCTCTCTGAGTAGTTTTCTTTAAAGCACAAACATCCTGAAAGAAGAACAGACATGCTTCGTTTCTCATTGCTGATCTGTTTTCTTACAGGTCCACACTCAGAACAATGAGACAAGTCATCCTTCTGTGCCTGCTTGTCCTCATTGTGAGGACTGAGGCCCAGATACCAGCCGCTTGTGTTACAAGCACTACAAACAGACCTCCGGGTTGGTAAAATGAAAATGTTCTAGTTTTACTGCACTCTTTAAACTTTTTTAATAGGTTTTAATTCTTTTTAATTTCTCCCAGAAAACTCAGACATTTCTGTAGTCTGTGGCACCAATCACATGGACCTGGCCATCTACATTTGTCCCATGTACCAAGCCCTTTACAACGAGTCCTTGATGGCCCTCAACAGTCTGTTTGACACTCCTGAGTGTTACGGCATAGCTGACTGGTCTGTTGACCCACCGGTCTTGAGATTTAGTTTCCCTTTAAACTATAGCATATGCGGCAATATCATAAAGGTATCTATATACACATTTTAACAAACCTTTATATTCTTTTGTACATTTTGAGATTGTTGTGACTAATCACTTGTATTGTCAAGATATAGTATCACCTAGAGATGTGATTTCATGGACCTTTTATTTCCTGAAGATAACAAATGAAGTTGGGAAAGGACCTTTTTCAGACATCTCAATGGTCCAGAATGCCAACATCTCTGGCTATGTTGGCTCAAGAGACCCGTCCATGGGCATGATCACCTATCGGCCCCAGATCCTTTACAAGTTCTCTTGCTACTACCCCATGCAGTATCTCCTGAACAACACTGAACTGGCTGTGTAAGTATGGCACTGGATTCCTTGATTTAAGTTGTGCACATTGGCAGCTGATCAGCTCTAAAGTCATTTTGTCTTAATCTTTACAGATCAGGTGTGAATTTGGCCATAAACGACAACAATGGCAGCTTCATCAGCGTACTCCGCTTGGAGCTCTATGAGGTAAGACCTCCACATGCTTTCAGTTGCAGCCAACATCTTTTAATAGTTAAGATATTTATTTTATTCTTCCTTTTTTTTGGAATAGGATGAAGCACACACGATACTTCTTATTGTACCAGAGAATGGATTAAACCTTAAGACCAAGATATATGTTGAAGTTAAAGCTACAAATCTCACAGACAGGTACTGAAGCTTGGATAGTTTACTTGAGAAAAAAACACTTTTTTTTTTTTTTTCAAAAGTAAAACAAAAAAACAATAATCCAAAATCTTTCTCTTTCTTCTGACAGGTTCAATGTGCTGCTAGATAGATGCTTTGCAACAACAGAACCATATCCCAACACCAATCGTTCTTATGACCTCTTTGTAGGGTGAGGCCCCTCAGTGTAATTCGACCTTTCAGCATTACTTTTATGTTCTTGTTCTTTGTTATTCACCACATGGAGTCACGCTTTCTCTTCTCCCAGGTGTAATCGGGATGAACAAACTCAGGTGGACACAAACGGGGTCTCGCAAGTCGCCACCTTCTCCTTTGAAGCCTTCAGATTCACGGAGCACAGCAATCTGCAAGTGTCAACTTTCTATGTGCACTGTGTCACAAGACTATGTGAAGTAGCCACCTGTGCCGACTTCTTGCCTGTGAGTAACATCTATTTAGGTCCTCATTACTTTAAAGCTCCTGTGAATATTTTTGAAATTAACTTAAATTCGTACAGCCACCTCTTAATGAGCTACAGAGGCTAGAAAGTTAATAACAGCCAAGATTGGTTGTTTCTAATTTTTTTACTGCCTGATACTGTCTCTGTAGGGCAAGTGTCAGATGATACAGCACATGCTTTCTACAGTCTTTGTATAGATCTTTCGAGGCAAAAATACACAATGAGAATTACATTTGACAGTGTTAAAGTTTGTCTAATCAACACAAACCAAAAGTAACCCACATGAGCTTTAAGATTTCACAAAGTGTTAAATGTCGATGGTTATTCATTACCATCTTTCCCCTCAACAGGACTGCTCACAGTCATTAAAAAGGAGGAAGAGAGAGGTCGAGGTTGACCCCCCTATTACCACAGTCTCCTCTCCAGCTATTCGTGTGGGGAGCAGTACGAACGGTGAGTCTTTACCACAGGAGTGTAACAGGGACTTTGGATTAATTTTTAAAGCTGTTATTATCCGGCTTATTACACTTTAAATCAGAAAACAGGGCAGTGGAAAGAGCTGGAAACAGGACGAGAGTGGAGAGTGACCATCAGGATTACATTTTGATCAGCTAATTTATGGATTTTTTTTTTTTGACTTGATAAACAATCTCGTAAGAGTCTCCTCGTGAATACCTCTTGAAATCTTCCCAGATGCCATCTAAAAAACTTAAACTATGGTTGGCTGTTTGCCTTGTCAGAGGCAAGGCTTGTGCCAAAAGCAGCTACTTGTAATCTGACTGTGTTGCAACCAAGCGGCAACCTCAGGTCTGAAAATATAAGACAATGTAGAAGTGCTAAAAAAGCTGGCAACTTCCGGAAGCACTGGAAGTTATGTACACACCAAGCCAAAAAAAATGGTTTTCAAGGCTGAAATTAACATATTTACAGCCTGGTACAAAAACTGTCTCCCGCCACTCGCTTGCAATTCTTTAAAACCATGACTCTAGACATATACTATCCTCTTTTTGGGTTTTTAGGATCATGCTTTCAAGAACATAAATTTTATCACTCTACTGTGCCTCGCCACCACTGCAAAAGCTAGTAGGAGGGCAAAAAAGGCAAGTGGAAGTAGCATAGAAAGAAGCCAGATTTTCATTTTAACACAGACATTCAAAGTCCAAAACTACCTCTTTCTCCAATTTAGATTTACATTCCATGTAATGACAAAGGCCATTCAGATTCTGATTCATTTTTAAGCAGTAAAGGATTTGGGAGGTGGTAAAGTTCTTAAACAGAGCTAATTTAGCCGTTTCCTTTTTGGCTGCAGTTTATTTTAAGCTATGCTAACAGACTGCTAGCAGTGGCTGAAGACATGTATAAGCTGGAAAGGTATTTTGGTATCTTTCACTCCATTAGAGGAGTGGGATTGATTGTCTTGGACAGAGCAGACACTTTTGCTTCTATATGTGATGTAAAGTTGAGAAATGACTGGTTTTAATCAATGTCCTTTTTTTTATTTTAGGAGACGCCCAAACTTTTTCCACCTCTTACAGTAAGTGTAGTGACTATTATTGGCTTCACGGCAAAAGAGGAGGAATAGCACATTTATGTATATAACTATACTCTGAGTTAACTATAGTGTGCAGAACAATGTATTAAGACATCTCTTCTTTTTTTTTTAACAGATGCTTCACCAGAGGGTGGCTACAGCAGTCCTGTGGTGGCTGTAATCGTTTGCCTCGTCATCCTGTCAATTATGTTCTTTGCCGTGTCTGCTTACTTTATGTTTTACATCAGAAGAGGAAAACCAATCGTGCAGTAACAACACTATTACCCGTCTGCATGTTTTAACCTCCCAAGCATGTCTGCCATGTGCGCTAATACAGTCGAACTTTCTCATTTCACAAACGTGTAACAACCATTTTCTGTCCTCTGGGGATTGTATAACCTTTATAACATACATAGATTATGAATGTGGATGTGAGGGCGCACAAACTGTACAACACTTGTGTAATTTTGTCAGTCATGTTAAGGTATTTAATATATGGTGTCATCTCTTGTAACCTTTACGCTCTTATGAACTTTTAAACACTGTAAAGAGAAATATGAAAAGGACTCATGGATTCTTTGATAAAACTAAGATAAAACCTTTATATTTAACCAACGAGTCAAGTGGAAAACTGAAATCAAACAGATCATTTGCACTGATCAGCTGTTTGGTCAAACCTAAAGAAAAGTGATTTAGCTCATGCAGCATTTTGTGGACATTTACAGGACAGTTTTACAGAGAAAAGGTGACATCAAAGGAAAAAGGTGAGAAACTTCTAGTAAAATTTAAAACTGAAAGGGAGGCTAAGACTTTATAGTTTTACTTCTGAGCAGAAATCTGCAAATGGAGCATAAGATGTTTGACTAAATGCGCTTTAAAATTCACCTGTTTGATCCAGACGAATGCCACACAATGAGAGGGATACTTAGCACTCAAACTATCTTGACCTTTTTGTGTGAAGACTCATACTTAAAACCACTCTGACACCCAAGCTCACCCTTTGTCCTCTTGCGTCTACAGACACACACTTTCTTTCCCTTAAGGTGACACACAAAGTTCAATGAGACGTCCCAAGAGACACACTCCTCCTTTGAGACCTTCAGACGAGTAAAGCGCACCAATTAGACAGTTTACGCTTCCTGTGAGTCGTCAGCCTGCAGCACCTTGATGTCATAAAGTTGAGTTGAGCCAACAAACAATTTGTTTCAGGATTTATTTTTATCTACTTAAAAAAAAAACTGCAGATGGAGAAAGTGAGAAAAAAATCTTGTTATGCAAGTGGTTGCTTTTATGAATTTATCCTGGGAAGAAATTGTATCTGAATTGTTTTTGTGGTTATCATTTGGCTCTTCTTAAAGAGTTTGAGGATCAAATTCAACTAAACTTGACGGTAATTCATCTGATAGTCAAACCTCATGGTGGCACTATAGGTAAACTTGAGGGATCACCAAAGAATATCTGATCACGTTTTGATACAAATAAAATATACTAATTTTATCACATTTGTTGTAAGTTCCTGAAAGTTGTTCATATTTTCAATGCTTTTCATCTTAAACTTTCAAAATATTTAAAGAATTTAAAAAACAAAATCAAAGGAATCCCAAAGCTGTATTTGTTGAAAATGTCTTTAATCCCGCCTCTTTAAAAATATCTAAGTGCACTTTATCATTCAACCTTTCAACAATACTGTCAAGCTAAGTGTCTTAGCAGAGTTTTCAATGGGGATAACAGATAAAATGTATAAGATGACAGTAGATAAAGGTAAATGTTTGAAATGTCTGGTTCAATAAAAATGCATCTATGGAAATGTGCAGAAATTAGAGCCAAAGCTGTAAGGCTTACATCTAAAATCTATACAGAAGGTATATGCACAGAAAAGTGAAAGTAAGTGCTGAAATGGTCTCTAACTTAAAAGAAGAAGAGAACGTAAATGGGAGTTATTGAAAATTGAATGGTACCCTTTATAAAACACACACAAATAAGTCAGTTTCTTCTTTCAAAGTAAGAAATCTATTCATCAACTCTGATGTTTGTTAACATGAGCCAAGTTCATAATGTTTACTTCTCCAGAAAGCTTTTACAGACTGATTTTAAAGCAATGCTCTGAATCTTTGGAACAAATTCTCATAATTTAAGCTTTTCAAAATGTTCTTTTTCATACAGCTTTGAAGTTGAGTTACTTCAAAGCAGTTTTAGCAGAGTTCAGCATTCTCAACGGGAGAATTTCCTCCACCCATTCATTCGGGGTGGCCTTCATACGATCCCAAAGAGCCACCTCATCGGGGGTGGAGTCCATCCAGTCCACCACTGAGCCATAACTTCTTCCTAAAGGGAGACACACAAATCATTAAGGATTGGAAATTCTGCCACCTCATATTCCCGCTCCTCTGCTCCTCATTGTACCTTTTAACAGGTGGAATCAGAAATTCATTAGAAATTCAGAAAGATATCATAAGTGCATCACATTTTATACAAGGATAAATAATCTCAGTGACCTGTCCCAGGTCCAAGTCTCAGCCCCCCCAGCAGGTTGCTGGCCAGTCTGTCCCTGTCCCACACAGTGAGCTCCACACAGGCCTCTGCTAGATCAGCCTCTCTGATCCCATCGTAGACCATGGTGTGGTTAAACACCGGGTCCACTGTGCGTCGCAGCACACGAGTCTTCTGACGACTCTTCCTGCTTGTGTCTGGCAGGACAAAGCTTTTGATGAAAGGGGAAAAGAAATGTTGATTGAGATGGAAAGAAGAAGTACAATATGAACATATTCTTGGGTTATCCTCAGAAATACAGAAAGTAACAGCAAGCACTCTCTAAAACGCTGAGCTGTTTCTTGAGCTGAAATGGATTACCGTACCACTTCACATATGGGTCAATGGAGGCTCTGATTAAAGGAAGGTTCTTGCATTCTTTCACCCAGATGTGAATCTCTCCAGTGTTTAGACTGTCCTTTGCAAATCCTAAAATAGAGAAACGACAAAGGACTCTCAGAATCTTGTTGATTAAACAAGTAAGAGTGCCTGAAACTGAAATATCACCCATTCTCTATCCTCTTCTATTTTTTCTGAATCAACAATAAAATTGTGCAGACCTTCACTGTGGATGATCTGTGGCATGAAACGTATGGCTAGTTTCATCTCTCCTCGGTCGTTGGATGGCGCTAGAGTGGCCGTCGTCTACAGTGTTTAAGAGAGCATACATTACATAAACTGTGGATCCAGACAGAAGCGACAAAATGGCTTTGCACACAGGTTGGACAATGTCGACAGAGCTTGTGATATAACCTCAAACAGACAGCGGGTTAAACAAGCAGACTGACCGCATTCAAAACAACTCTGCAGCAATTTGATCAGAAAACAAACAATAACGAAGCTTGTTTTGTCTTTACCCTTGCTTTCAGAGCTAAGTAGTTCATCTGGGTGTGGTCGAAGTCCCACTTGGAGAGGTCCACATCTACCTCGCCCAGGAAACTGTTCCTGCCAAAGGTGTCGTTATGCCAAACGGAGAGAATAAGCGTCTGGGTTCTGAGATACTCCATGCGAACTCGATACTGTGAGGACAAGAGAGAGTGAGCTGCTTTTGTTCGCTTACTGCCAAGTGTTAAATGATACACTTTGGGAAAGTGTCCGTGAAGATTTCAAGAAAGTGGCGTTATAGTATATGTGGATTCTTACCCTGAGGATCTCGTTGAAAGTTGGATTGAGTGTCTTCTTTTTCACAGATGTTTTCCTCTTTCCTAGATTAGCTTTATCGGGCGCCAGGTAGCTTTTGACATACCTTAAGAAGCAAAACCCAAAGAAGAATTCAAAGTGCTCATAGTAAGAAGACAAACTGTACTTTCAAATTTAAAATGAGTACTCTTAACTAAACATTTCACACACAGGCATCTTGAGGGCGCTGTCTATTCATTTTGCCCCCAGAATGAATCTGACTTGAGATTTAACGCTTTTTATTTTATTTACCACAGTCTTCATAAGGAAAGACTGATATGAAATGGATCCCAAAGTATATTAAAGTTCATTACTCACGGATCTGAGCGGCCCCTCTTAGGATCGACTGCAGCCAAGTCTCTGCACTCAGCGACAAAGATGTGAAACTCTCTGAGCCTGTGAACGTAGTTGATGGAGAACTGGATCCTTCCCTGGACCTCCACATTGGCATAGTCTGCGCTGTACATGGTCATCACACTTCCACTCAGCTGAGAGAACACACAGAAAAGTAAAGTCAAGGTTTATATTTTGGACTGTAGTGGAAAAAAAGTTGTGCTTTGTTAGTTTCAGGCTGGTGTGCTGATAGAGTGAGAAAGCATGGAATGAAATCATGCAATTTTTGGCTCTTGTTTTCTGATTTTGTAATGTGGTTGTACCCACTCCAGGCATCGTTTTGGTTGCATTTTCTCAACTTGTTTGGTGAAGGTGGCTCCCACTGAGCCCGATAAGATGTTTTTACAGAATTATTTACCACTACTGTCTGAATCAAACTATTTCTAAGTGATTACTGATTGCTTAAGGTGACAACCAAAACTGAATTGCAAAAAAAGCAAACAAGCAAATTAAGAGCGCTGTGTTGGAGTGAAGCGTGATCAAGCGTAAAGTGTGAACATACAGTAGAAGACAAAGATGCCCTGCCAGAAGAGTTGGTGAGGTTAGTGAAGGAGTTGCTGCTCATGAGACTTCCTCTGTGGTTACTTTCCCCGCAGTTGGAGTCAGTGTCAGTGCCAACATCCTGAAACACAGAAACACTGCACAAATCGCTCTGTGCACAAGCTTCTGGAGCTACTGGGCTATAAGATGTTTAACCGTGTTACCTCCTTTTGTAGGAATGAAGGAACTGATTTGCTCATCTTCTTCAGGTGCTCTGGGTCAGAGTATAAAGAAGAGGAGGGTGATGGTATGGGTGAAGCTAAAGGGAGGAAAACAGGTGCAAAATCTTGACACATTCTGATTAACTGAAATCATTTGTGATGTAAAGAAGCAGATGAGTTTTACCATCACCGATGCGTCTCTCAGTTGGATCTTGCCTCTTTTCTTGTCCTGTAAGAACCAGTCAAAATAAATCACACTCCCCATCACGATGTGTGGACATTACTGTTTAAGAGCTCAGAAAAGACTTACTTGGTGATAAAGATCCTGTGATGTCTTCCATACTTTTAGCGAGGTTTTTAGGCCGTGTTTCTGCTCGCCTCAGCGCCTTCCTCACAGCACTTCGGTTTTCATCCTCATTGTCACCTACAGAACAAATCAGAGAGAGAATGTCACATCTTTGACGGCTGCACGCTGCTTTCAAAAAGTTCACTCAAGTTATCCAACACGAACTCAAAGGCTGTAAAGTTATTATAGTTGCATTTTTAGAGACGGTTTTGCATATCAAATCACCTAGTTTTATTTTTCTAGCACTCAAACAAAATGTTATTATTATTATTTTTTGTGCCAGCCCAGCATCAGAGAACCAGCACCATGCAATTCACAGAGATAGCCAGCTAGAGTCTGCACATAAGAGAACCTGAGTTTGGTCAGGTGACAAAAGAAGTGTTTTTTTCTTCTAGAAAATCGAATCTCTACTTGGCTCTCTTTGCCGAGGAATCTCCCAAAAAAACTACATAAGAATGGCAGCTGAAAATTATCATGGAATATGACATGAAACCCTTTTTTTATTGCCTAGCTGAGGAAAAGGAAACTTTTCAGAAAAAGAGGACACAATGCAGCTCAATTAACTTCATTTCACTGCAGCATATGGATATGAGAAACATTTTTTTGAGGTGTAGGTGTTTTTTAAATGTTTGACCACAGTCGATTTAGAATACAAAGGGAGATAAAGTTTTTGATCTTTACAGCAGCCAGTCACAATAGAAAGCAGTTTTTTGTGGTAACCTCCCTTCAAGCTGAGAGAGATGACACCCATTTTGTCTGTGGTTTAGACTGATATTGACTCACATTTTTGAGTTTCAGTCATTCCAGTAAATTGTATCTAGTACACTTTCCCTCTTACTGAAAGTTACAACGATTGAAATCAAGCTTCAAAAGAACCTGCCATGGTTAATGGGTCTCAATACCTTTTTTAATGTCTGTGTGGTATGTAAGAGCTACGTGTCACCCATCCCACAAATTAAATATGGGCAGCTAGTGTCATTTACTCACAGTGTTTACAGAGATCTGCTTCTGCCAACACAGATAAGCTGACACGGACATGATCTAGAGGAGACTGCAGGGTACAGCCCAAACTGGAAGCAATAATTTCAGAGTCTGAACAGAACAGTCTGAACAAACTTTAAAACCATTTTCCCCCCACTTTTTGTTTCCTTAAGACCCCTGTGAGGAGTTTTAAAGTGGTTACAAAACAGACTGAAAGTACTTATATCATAGCTTGGGAACAAGCTACCCAGAAATTATGTGACAAGATTTAAGTTTTTTCTTTTATAATGCAAATATCCACAATGAATTTTGCATGTAACTAAAAGCAGGAGGAGATATCCTGTGACAGATTACCATAAAGTATATATTTTTCTTAATTTTACTTATTAAGATCAGCCCAACATCATCTTTAAATGCAGTTTTCAAAATTCATCAAGGAATTTTGACACTTATGTTGCAATGATAGTGGCTAATTCAGACTTAAACTGAGGTTTCTATTAACTTGGACTTACTGAGGGGTGAACAGCTTTAGTCAACCCACTTTGAAAACTCACGGTTTGAGCTGTTCCTTGACCATGTTTCTGACAAACTGCTCCCAGACTCCGGACCGGTGTCTGAGCTGTAGCTCGTCCACAGCGGGCGATGATTCGTCTTACCGCCCCTCCTGCTGTGACGCTCATCAGAAGCCAGTGGAGTACTCGCCCTCATCGGCCCACCCAGGTCCAAGTCATACCCAAACTTCCCATCTGACCCTTCATCCTTTCCATCAGGAGCAAGAGATGTGTGGACGTCCGTTGAATCTGTCATGCCGAGATAATGCCGGTAGTCTATGGGAACATACGCCCGGGCCCTCGGAGTCGGGGACCCAGTGTCCTCTGAAGACCGTTTTGTCATGGCACCATCTTCTGTATTCTGCCTCAGCTTCCTGCTCTGGGAGTGGACAGGACTGACATGCATTTGATGTGCTTTTTCATCAGGAGCACTCAGAGCAAACATACTAGTGGCGCGGCGCATAGAGCCACCACGGCTTGAATTTCCAAAGCTATCTTTTCGATTCTTCGGAGAACGTGTTTCTTTCCCCGAACCACTCGGTGGTTTTGAGGCTCTCTCTTCTCTGTTTGAGTCTTTTGAGCTCCTAGAGAAGTTGTTTCTGTCATTGCTTCCTGCTCTTGATCCTGTCTGTCTCTCCTGAGGAGACTTGGATCGACTTTTAGAGGGGGAAGATGCTTTATTGGTGCCATGGTTGACCTCAGAGTCACCACATCTTAACTCCTGTGATGTGAACCCAGCACTCATTGGCTCTTTTCTTCTGGGGCTTTTGGGTTTGTCAGAAAATAAGGATCCTTTGCTTTCTGATGTGGCCTCATCCCAGAAATCACGTAAAGTTTTAAACTGTATTCTGTTTGTGCCCAAGCTCGGAGACGACTTATCTGTCCTCTGATTCAACGGAAGAACTGTGAAGTTTGGATTATTATTTCTATCAAAGTCTTCCTCATCACTGCCAAATTCATCCCCAACTGATGTCAAGTCAAACTCTGATTTTGAAAACTTTTTGTTCAGCTTCACTCTATTTGCACCTCTGGCGACTCTGCCTTCCCCAAAAGCTTTTGATTTGCCGGAGTAGAACGAGGGCTTTTTCCTCTCCTGCTCCCAAAATAACTTCAGCTGTTTTATCTTCTCTGCAGTAACTTCTTGATGTGATAAACCTTTTTTGGGTGACTGAGGACTAACTCTGTCCTTAACAGGCAAAAAATCGTGACTTTCCCTCATGTGTGCATTAGTTTCTGTGTCCAGCAGAGAGATAGGTACAGACCTTTGGGTTTCGCTTGGTTGAAAAACATCATTGAGTTGTGGATTTAGTTTGACAAATGATATAGTCTCAGACTCTGGGTGAAGTTGGGAATCTAAGGATTTCCCCTGCTTTAGACCCATTTTGGTTCCACTGAGAATCTCTGAATCTGAGCCACTTCTGTTGGCAACTTTGTGATTGGTGGCAAACTTCAAATTCGGGTTGTATGTTGGGTCATGATTGGTACTTTCCCTTGAGGATTCCAACATCGGACTGTTAACTCCCTGGCTTTTGATTGGGCTGTCTATCAGAGAACTGAGAGCCAGTTCTTCTTCTCTTTCAGCCTCAGAGTTTGGTGCATATTTGTTTGTTCCACTCACATCAGTCATATTGGAGCCTCTGTGTGCTGCGTTAATTTCCTTCATGTCTTTTCCTTGATGTGTTTGTCTGTTGTCACCTGGTTTGACTGTTTTGCTGATGAGTATTTTGGGCCCTGAGTTGTTTTTCTCCCAGAATGACTTCAGATGAGAGATCTGGGGTGATTGATCTTCTTCGTTATCTTCATCCGTCCTATCTCTGATTTCCTCCTTCATCACTTCTTGTGTTGTAGTCACTTCCTTGTTGCCTTTCACTCTTAACTCTTCAGACTCATGGATGTTTCTCTGTACGGGACCGCCCCTCTCCTTCACTTGTTTGCTTTTCATCTCTCCAACATCCTCACTTCTAGATTTGCTAACTTCACCACGCTTGGTAGAACTCTTCTTCACCTCTGGGCCGTCATCTGCGTCCAGCCAATCATTGCTGTCCGTGCTGCGGTTGAACCAGTCCAGCACTTTTGCGATGGAGTCTTCTTCATCACCAGTGGGGCTGGTAGCCTGGGTGGCTAGTTTAAATTTGTCATTCTGATTCGGTTTTGTTTGCAAGTTCAAATCTGACTTGTCAATGAATTTGAGATCATAAGATATTGGAGGCTCTGGAGCTGTGAAGAAAAGGATCACAGAAATTAAAATACACAAGAAAAATTAGAATCAGAAATCTTTAGCTCCAGTCTACCTCGGTTTTGCTTTACTGGTCACAAATTATTTCAATCCACTCGCAATTTAATTCATTTCCAACAGTTAACTTTTTTTTAAAGCCAAATAATCAGCACAAACAGATGGATGAAAGATATCATCTGACTGTTGTTTTCATCTGCCTTGATGAAAGTAGGAAACAAGCAAAGCGATAAAATTTTCTGTTAGCTCCTAACTTTGCATCAGCGCTAATACACACAGGATAAATAATAGAAATAGAAAAGCATCAACAAAATAATAACTAATTATTTCTATTGCAACTTTTATCTGGCTCACTCTGATCACATCTCTAAAATCAGTGGGATTTAACAACCTGAAGACAGTAACATGAGGATCATTCTTTCACCTGTGTGTGACCTCCTGACACTGAACTCACCTGCTCCTGTGCTCTGAGGTAAACTCATCTCTCCCTCTCTGGTGGATGTTCCCACACTGCTGCAGTTTTCTTGCTCCGAATCCTGATGGATGAGTTTGTTCACTGCAGGATGAAGTTGTGTCTGATCATCCTGTTCCTTGCATTTCTGTGAGATTTTTCTCTCAGCTGATGCATCACTCTTCCCTGATGACACCTTACTGGAGCTGAGCAGGTTTTGTGTTGCAGATGAAGGTTGTGAGAGTTTCCTGACATCTTTCTGGTCAGAGGCGTTATCCACAGACTCTCCTCGTCTCAGAGAGGGCGGTTTTCTTTTCCTCTCCTCACTGGTGTTTGATGAAGCCGGAGAAATGTTACTGCTGAGTGGCTGCTGTGAGTTTTCGTGGACAGATTTGGATGGGTGATCCAGCTGAGGCTCTTGATGAGGGAGCACGCTCTTTGGTGTTGTTTCATTGACGATATTCTGATTGGACTGGTCGGAGCTGGCGCTGGACCCTCGCTGGAGACTCCGTCTTGGGGCGGGGACAATCCCCGCTGGCCCAGCCTGAGTGAGTGATACTGGCCCATTGTTTTCTGCCTTTGTCTGCCTTGAGAGGAATGTCCTCTTCTTCGGCACCGGTCTGAACCCGACAGAGGAACCTTCTGATGTCACTGAGTCCCCTGAGGTCTGACTGGATTCTGCTGTGGGTGGGGGGCTCTTCAGTCGAGGAGCAGACTCTAGAGGAACACGGAGACAAGTTTCAGCACATTTCACAACTTACTTGAACAGAAATTGTAGAGTTTTTTCCACACCTGTCTCAAACTGCTCCTGCTGTGGACTGCTTGCTGTGTCGATCATATATTCAGGCGGCTCAACCACAATAAGGGAAGCGCGGTTGAAAGGGTTATGCCTGGGCTGAAGAAAGAATAATTCTATGTACATAATATTCGCAATTTGGCTGCGACAAGCTTGGAGTGACAAGGAATGAATTTAAGAAATACTCCTACCGTCCTCGGAGATCGAACTGCTGCATTCAGGTTCTCTTTTTCTGCGTCAGAGCTGGAAAAACAATTGAAGAAGCAAAAGAAATATATAAACTTCAAAGAGGAGGTCATTCAATATTTGTCTTTACCCAGTCATCCTGAAATGTGCATGACTGGGACTTGATGGGTCGTAAATAAGGGTGCTATCAAAGAGGAACACACCCACCCTAAAAAACTAACCAAAATAGGAAGTGAACAGATAAGCTCACATTATTTGGTACTTTGTGGATGAGCAAGAGGATTTATCCCTTTTTTCAATTTACACATTGTATGTAAAATGCCTATGATGCAGGTTGAAGAGACAGGAAAAGAAACTGAAACTTCATGTCTGCAAACGGAGCTGGGGCAATAACATTCTTGAACTTCTGGTGTGTAAAAGCAGTATAGTCACTTGGCAAAACTAAATATTGACCCATACTGTAACAGAAGGTTGTTAAATGTGCCTCAGCTACAATGAAAAGATGTTGAGTAGTGATAGTAACCATCCAGTGAGTCTAGAGATTGAGCCACCGCCACAGTCATGAAACTGCAGGTGATCTGCTGGTCATTATCCAGACTCATTAGCTGCAGTAGCATCAACTTTAGCAGTGTCCTTACTTCAAACCGTCTCACTGTGATTATTAATGAGCCTTCTATTGAGTAAAACATTTTGTTCCACTGTCAGTCTTGTCACCCTAAGTACATGAAACCACATCCTGCAGTGTTATGAGAAACCACCTGCTGCCGGGATAATAAACTACCATGTTCACAGTTAGCACCACCTATGTTTACACAGGCTGAGTCACAAGACAGCACATACTCTTCACATACAAGTATACAATGAGAGAGACAGACAGAGGCAGAGGGAAGCTGCAGAATACAGAGTTACAAAACATTTATGTAACCTGGCGATGGCACAAATAGTTTGATATTGGTTGAATATATTTTCAAAGATCATGCAAACAGAAAATAAAGAAAATGGTGATATTTTGGGGAAAAAACAAACAAAGATTCACTTGTTCTCCTGTGGATGCAGTGTATCCAAGCATCTGGCAGGTTTTGGTGGACCAGTGGTGTCTGAACCGTGACTGCTCGGAGTCTTGGATCGTTCGATTCTCGGAGAATCTGCAGCAGAGAGGTCATATGGTCAAAAATTCAACATTCTTCAATTAAAGAGGGGGTACTGTTGTTTGTTTTGCGTTCCCTTTGGTACAATCCCATAGGCTTTAGCAAGAAAAATAAATAAATCTCACAATGGTGTTTTAGAAACCCTTAGTCCAGCCTTTGTCTGAAATGCTTTTTCATAGCTTCCATCTCTTTAAATCTCTCTGCACCACAACTCCCAACCTCTCTGGCTGGCCACCCTCTTTGGTGCCTGTCAGGGTCAGAACTGTGGAGTTCTTGGTGTTTGAGGCCCACCCCTCCAACATGTCATGAACCAGTACTAACGTCAATTTTAGGAAGTCTCATGAAGATCTAATGAAGAGCTCGTGAAGCTCTCAGAAAGATCTTGAGCTATTGCATTGAACGGATTGAGTAATCAGTTTCTGGACACATTAAATTATTTCTTCAACACATGAACATGTCATGGTTTGAAAACCAGCACAGATTTAACCCCAGGGCACTATTGCCAAAATAGTTGCACCATCACTATCATTGGGTATCAATTGCTCCATATGAAATACCCAATAAAAAATACTTATCATCAAAACAAATCAAAGTGGGACAATACATGGCAAAGTGGAGCTCTCTACTTTTACTTTTCTTTATATATTGTCACTTAAAATGAAAAAGGCAAAATCAGCAGACCAAAAAGGAAGTCTCTAAAATTAGTGAAAAATCAGGGAGTCATGAATGAAAAATGTGTAAAAAATATAAAAAATAGAGCTGAGTACTTCTTTCTTTGGTCCACTCATTCATTGGACATGTGAGCCTTGTCCAGAGAAATAATGATTAAAATATTTTGGGCTGATACTTCTTTCTATCACTTTGACTTCAGCCAGAATCAACGTTAACTAAAGATTTTATCAAGCAGCTTTTCTTTGCAAGAAGAATTGATTGTGAAAAAAATAACTCATAATCCATTGATGGGATGATTTTGCTAAGTTATTAAAAGCTCTCTGGGTGAATAAAGCTTTACGTAAAGCAACATTTACATCTTTTAAAACTGGCCAAATCCAGATTTTATGTGAAACTTGCTGCTTGAGAGAAGGCTTAAACGTCACAGGGTAACTTTCAGGGTCTTAAGGTCACAAATGGAGCTGCAGTCTCGTCTTGATCACAAAATGTGGGAGTACAAAAAAACCCTTTGTTAACATTGCAAGTTGAACACACCTAAACCAGCTTTCCTGGGTTTCATGGAGGCCAGGATGATTTCAGAGCCGTGGATTTTGTCCATGTGCCTGCGAGACTTTGCCTCGTAAAACCATTCTCCTGTCAGGTACTTCTTTTTGGAGTCTGGCTGTGAACCTGTGGACAGGATTTTCTCCAGCTTCCTGGATTGGAAAAGAGGACACAGAGGTTTCTCATTTACCACTCATTGTCTTTAAATATGCAGAGATGAATAAAAGTTTTGATAAGGAAATAGGATATAGCCTCTGGTGACTCAGAGGTGACTCACTTATAAGTAAACAAATAGAAAACAATGTTTAGTTTAAGCTGCACTGAATGGAGAATCTGACACTGTTTGACTTTGGTGTAAGCTGCACTAATCTCTTAAAATGAGAGAAATATGAACCCAAAGAAAAGCCAAGTGGAGAACAACATCAACTGTTGTTCATATTGCAGGCACACATAAAACTCTCTGCCCCAATTAAAACGCGAGATTGTGTGCAGCTTGTTTTAATTCTAATCTGTCTTCTCCATCATGCTTTACGCTTTTTATGTCATCACTTTCACACCGTATATTTTTTTCCATTCTTACTTAAGCTCTCCCACATTCCAGCGCTTCATTAGGAGCCTTATATAAGAGCTGCACATGATCTTTCTAAAGTAAGGAATTCAGGAAAACATTTCCATCAGGTCCGAAATTGAATCACAGGCATTAAATGAGCACCCATCTTTCCTCTTGATGGTGGTCATGTGAATGAAGGGTAGCACATTATTACAGGCTGTTGGCTTAATCCTTTTACACTCCAGCAGTCGGGACACTGCGAACATTCAAAGAGGAAAAGTTAGCTGGCTGTTTCTTTAATAGTTAATGAGATGAACATTGTTTTATGTCAAGTTCTGAGTCTTGAAACACAATAAAACAAAACTTCAAAGTAGGATTTTGTAGTTTCCATGCATGATTTGATTGGGATTCAGAGTTTCTGCTTTGGTTTCAGCACATGGTGAGAGGTCAGAGGTCTTCGGTTTATCTTAACAAGCCTTGGACATACACTGAGAGGAATGTGGGACCGCTCCCACAGGTCCAATACAGAGCTAAAAAAGCACATTTGAGTTGTAACTTTTCATCACAGAGAAACTCTTTGGTTTCCAGCTCCTCACAGATGAGGTGTCAACCGTCATCAAGGTCTTTAAGGGTTTCTATTTCTGTCCGTCAGAGCAGCATGCTCCTTTCCCAGGTGTGTGTGTACATGTGTGTGTGTGTGTGTTTTGCTCTAATCTAATCACCCGTCTCACACCGAGGCTCCTCAGCGGCCGAGCCAGTGTCTGTATCCGGCCAACCTGTTATTGTGTTATTCTATTACCATCAGTATCATGTTCCACAAAGGCCTCTGTTCACAAAGCAGGCGATGGGCGCCGCTTATTGAATCAATAAAATCACATTAGCTGAATAGCAAGACATTAGCGTAAATATCAGCTGAAGCATTTCTGCTCATGTAAACCCCCCCCCAGATTGCACATTTTCATATTCCTACCTGATTCTCTCCTCCTCAGCCTTCTTCAGGTCAGCATCTCTCTTCAGCACCGTCATGATCATGCCCTGCTCCTCCTCCGTCAGGTGACTCAGGTCGATCATGGTTGCTTCTTGAGGGTAGAAATTCAAAGGGATCTCGGACAAGAACACTTGTTGCAAGTAATTTGCTCTGTTACATCCTGAAAGAAAACAGAAACTCTGTTGATTCCAAAGTTCAGTGAAGCCGAGAATTTCCGAATAAATTGGCTTTACAGGTTCTGGTTAGCTTGGCTGATTGAACTTAGTTTGTTCACATAAACACTAAGTTCTTGGTTCACACTAGGGATCAACCCATATGGGATTTTTTAGGGTCAATGCAGATACCGGTATTTTTTTTTTCCATCGCCCTTTGTTGTTGACTGTTACAGGCTGTAGATTTTCTTGGGCTGCTACTGCTTTTGCTCTCTCAATTTATATAATAGAAATGACACAATGATAACAAATGTTGTGCTTTCAAACAGCAGGAACAGCTTCATCTTTTTACAACTTTATCAAACACATACTACCACATTTGATAAAGTTATGAAGCTGCGTCACTCTGCAGTCTGCAAGCAGGGGAGGAACAAGGCCTGGTCGGCACATGGACTGTAATGTCCCCCAACAACACAGAGCTGTCCGTGGATGCTTGTCTGTTAATTATGCAGGGAAATTAACATATCGGCAAACCTACAGATGACTTAAAAAGTGAAAACCGCATAAGTCTGTACTGACATATTGGTCTATCCTATCCATGAAGATTAGCAACAGAGTTCCTCAAGGCTCAGTTCTTGGACCCCTTCTTATCATTTTATATATAATAACTCTTGGCAGTATTATGAGGAAATGCTCCTTAAATTGACACAGTCACCTTACGTCAAGACCTGCAAATGTTTTTGGAAAATGTCTTGTGACACATTTGTTGTAATTCACCGCTAGACAAATAAAGATTGATTGACGTAATGACCGATTAAACTGTGACTGCTCAGTGACATAACACTGTTTCTTCTACTTATAATATGGGTCAGAGTTAAAACAACATAACTACAAACATTTTAAGCTGAATGATGATGGCGTCCACAGCCTTTACCAGAAGTCATATTTCCCCCAGGAAATTCACGTCACATGAGAGTCAGTCTTTAATATTTATTCAGTAGCGATTATAGGGATTGTTTTATTATGGATATACTGTTCAATGTCCCTGTTTTGATCTTTGTTGACTGTATTTTCACAAACCTAAGAAGGAGAATGGTTACACAGGCAGTTGATGGGTTGTAGGTCCATACTCTACCTACCATGTGCGGGTTAAAAGCTCTTTTTTTGTTTTCTGTTTGCACGTCTCCCACTTTTGTTGTGTACATGTGACTGCATTTGATTATCATTTGTAACATTCTCCAGTATCAGTAAGTGATCAGCAGTGTACTTTTTGTCTACCTTGTTTGTATCTCAAAAAAAAAATTGTATGTACAGGTGTCAAATGTCAAAAGGTTCAAATTTGACCCACTCAGGATGTAAGGGTTAACCAAGGTTGGATTTTTCTGTCCTGTTATCAGCTTTTTTCTTTTTATGCAGAAACTTTATATTAAGCAACATTTAAGCTTAAAGAAAAGATGTACACAACTCTTACAAAACCTTCATGCCCTAACTTAGATGATATGGAGCCAACAGCTTCCTTTCAAAAGTATTAACTGTTGTGAACTCTGAAGTGTCAGAATTACTCTGTATTTCATAAAAATTTTGAATGAAAATATCTCATGTAGCAGGACTTTCTTTCTTCGCTCTCCCACTGCTCACCTCACAAGCCCTCAGATCTCCCTTGTAACCCTTCAAGAGTCCTGCCCCTCCTTCTTGGGAACCACTGGATAAAACAGCATGTCCTTTAGTTGACAGCTATATAAACAAACTGTCTGAGCACTTATTTGTTTGCCTTTGTCACACAACTCTTAACAGAAAAAAAAAAATGGGTCGAGTCATGTGAATCTCATTGCGGTTTCTGAGAAAAGTAAATGAGATGCTGAAAATATTTCACCATCAACAACTTGTTTTTAATGGTTGGCAAATAAAATTTCATTTTATCTTTGTATCTTCACGAGTTAAATGAGGCTTGTTAATCAAGCAAAAATGTGTCCTTTTTAATAGCTAAGATTTATATCAATTTTGTCAAACTGCCATAAACCAAAAAGAAAATGCCTCTCTTGTACCAGTGTAGCTCTAGAAGATAGAGGAATGAAAGGGAAGTTATTGCTCAAGTATGATATAAATTAAATTACCTCTGATATTTTGGCCCAAACTTGAGCATTTTGTACTTTTTTTTTATGACACCAACAGCACAACTCAGAAAACAACAACAAGAAAATAAAATGCAGGAAAAGATGAGGAAATAGTTCCAATTCAAGTCGCAGAGATGTTAAAAAGAAAATAAGAGCGTGAACAACAAGACTGACTAATTCAAACTAACTTTTCATTACTGAAACTCCTGTGAGCGGATAGTAACAAGACAAGATGGTTGAAAACTTACCAGAAAACTGTCTTCAAACTTCTTGCAACAAATTTTCATACTGAGCGTTATTTTGTCAGTTTTAAAGTAAGTTTTATTGCCAAAAATTTTAACCCTTACGTATTAATATCCTCCTGTATTATCAGTGTTGGGCAGAAATGCATTGCTATGAATGTACTACGGTAATCATTGTACTTTTACTAGTAACTCCAGCAAAAAAAATAACTTGTTACTGCCGCTACAGTTAAGTAATGATTAGAAAACAGCAATTCACAAATTCATTTCATTTCAGCCGAGCAGCAAGAAAGTTCACCTCAGGGTTGCCAGGTTTACATTTTTTTGCGGAATTGAGCAACTTTTAGACGCTGGTGCAGATAGTTTGTTTTTGGCCTGTGGGCTTGTTTTTTCAGTTTTCATGCACACCTGGAAATTGTGGCTAACTTGAAAGATGGAGCAGTACATGTTCACGTTTGGCAAGGTAAAAAGAAAAGTAATACAACCAACAGTGCAGTCTCCTACTTTTGGCAGAGAGTGAGGTAATAGGTAAAGGAATAAGATCACTTTTAAAAAGAGTAACAAGTAATTCGTAATAAATTACTCTTTCCAGTAAGAGGCCCAACACTGTGTATTATAATATAATAATGCAAAAAAGTATTAAATGCACAAGCAGTAGCTGGTTTCTGGAGTCAAGGAACACTAAGTACAGTGTAGAGAACCTGTGGTCAGACCAAATATTTTGGGTTGTCATCTATTTTTCAAAGTCAAATGTTAAAAGGTATGGAACACACTTTGTCCACAGGGGGCGCCAGAATTGACAAAAAAGCAAAAGTTCCCGACAGTAACTTTATTTTAACATTATCACTGGCTATGATTACTTGAAAATTTGAACTGTATTATGTATAAGTTTACAACCAAAGCTTCAAATGTGCATAATTTTATGAAACATCACCAAATGTCAGAGGCTTGTTTTTCATTCAGTTGAAGGTGTTTGGTAATTTCCCAGCAACTGGATGAACTCTTTTTATATCTTAATATAAACTTTTTAGAACCACATTTTTTCACACTTTATGGTTCTTCCAACAAGGGTTGACAAAATGAATGACGAAGCATTAAAAAAACTCAGCATAGGGATGATTATTTGAAGAAAAAAAAGTTTTGTAGTAAGTTACATTATTCTATTTCAGTGAAATAAAAACTGTCATATTTCATCATAGTAAAAAAGTACTCTTTAGTTCAATTTAGGTTCATCTCATTGTCCCGTTAAGTGTTAATTTCTAACTGTTGTTATTCAACATGTCTCCTACCTCACAGGACCTGCAGGCTCCTCTTAAACTGATCAAGTTCCTCCCATCCTCTTATGTTGGTTAGAAAAAGATAACACAGAGAGAGAGCAGAGGCTTTCTACCTCCTCCACAGGTCTGCTACTGCTCCTCCTGGATGAGTTGGAGTCAAAGGACAGCTGCTGAGAGGAGGAGGAGGAGGAGGAGGAGGAGGAGGAGGAGGGACCAGCCTGGAAGAGGGGGCCTTACTTACTTGTGCTCAAAAACGAGAAAATAACAACAAGCAGACGACTGTGTCAATTATACATATATATATATTTCTGTTCATTCAAGTCTTAGTTCTGATTTGATATCTTCAAGGTACTTGGTTTTTTTTTTAAAAGAACTTTTGTTTAATTTCTTTTTTTTGTATCTGATTACAATTAATGCAGGTTATGTTGCAATTACACGCAGTGTCCAGCAGGTGTCCTCCACTCCCACAGGTGTAAAAAAGAAGGTGTGAGCTGACCAATTACATTACTACCATCACAAATAAAAAGGAATTTCTGCACATACACCATGTGGTAGACTTTTTTTTTGTTCTTTCAGGTGAGTTATCTTGTGATCTCTGTTTGAAATATCTAATATTTTTCTACAGCAAAAAAACTAAAGTCTTTGTGCTCAGGTGTAATTTTTTATTGAAACAAAGTGTCCTTTTAAACTTCATATGAGCCACATTCTCCATATCAGTCCATAAAAATACCTTGTTTCAAGTTATCTAAAGACAAGAATGATGTTTTAATTGCTTGTAACAAGTAAAAAAAGAAAAAAGAAAAAGGAAATTAGACTGGAAAAGGTCTCTCTAAAAAACTCCAAAAGTCTTTTGTATCAGGACATTGATCTTCCTTCAATAAACTTGATGATCAAATTTTTCTCACCCCAATAGCAGTTGTTTCTTTTTCCTGTTTTTTTTTTACTTCTTACAAGCAATTTAGACATTTTTATGTCAATATCTTGAAATAATACATGTTTCTGGGCTAGTCTGTTAAATGTGGCTCTTGCGGGACTAAGAAAATGCTTTTTTTATTGAAAATAAGACATAAACACTCACTAAAATTACAGTTTTTGCAGTGTTTTGGTGCTTACTCAAAGAACAAGCCCCAAGTTACACTGCAAGCTTGTTTTAGCTCTGATGCATTTGGCAAAAAAATGTTGTGAATTTAACTCATGCAACTCAATAGGCCTCTCTTTGTTCATTTCATATCTTGGCTTACTATTCAAAACTGCACTAATATATTTCAATAGTGTACATTGGGCTTTACGGTTAAGTCTTTTCTACAAATATCTATTTCTATTAAATTTTTTTTTTACTGTAAATGGCCTTATACTGCACTTTATTGGTATGAAAGCTGCAATATAAATAAAATGGATTAATGGCTTTGTATCGCAATGTCTTTGGTCCATTTTTCTTCTGGCAGCAAAAAAAGCTGTCTAAGAAATGTGAAACATTATGCTCATTCTACAATTCTGAGACTGTTTCTTATTGCTGAAATAAGAGGCTTAGTGGCTTAAATTCCTAATACAACAAGAAACACAGGGGCAATGGTTTGTGGAAGCTGCTCTTTATTTGTAAAAGAAAGAAAAGACTTCAGTCATTGTCTGCTACACTTTCTAATTACATAAAGAAAATATCTGCGGAGACAAACGCAGAGAATATCCTGAATCAAACTTAGGTAGAGTCAAATTTGATTGAATTGCTTTCATATTTCATACATCTTTCACTTTCCACCTCTTAAAGAACAGTCAGTATTTTATATACACAGAGCACCGGTCAACAGTGCTCCTCTACCCAGCCCTGCTTCTCTGGATCTTTTATACAATTAATTTACATCAAATCTGAGACCTTTTTCCCCCTCCCTCATTAGCTTAGCTACAGCTAACCAGCAAGCAGAAACTCTCTCCTCTCTCTCAACCCCGCCCCTAAGACTCCTGCTGAGGAACTGTAGTGTGGAAAGATGTGTGCAACATGAAGACAACTCTTTCACATTCAGAGTAAAGGCAGCCTTGAATACGGTCAGTGAGTCAATGGCATGCCAAGCTTAAAGCAAATGGAGCCCACCACCCAGTGCGACACTTCAGATTTTTGTGGATGACGAGTTTTTTTTTTGTATTTTTTTTTTCATCAACTAGACAGGAAACTGATCCATTGCAAAAACCCTAGGCACAGAATCAACTATATACTGTTAACTGACTCATACTCTAACCCCTGCACTTTAAGTACAATGGAGATTGTGAAATCTTTCATCTAGTAAAAAATTTTCTTAACACAAAACTCATAGAATATTTAGTGCTCTATCATTCCGCTTAATAGGTGTTATTTATATAATAGCTATTTTTTAACTCTACCTCTCGATGATAGTCTGAGATCCTTGTTTAATGCTGAAGCACTCCCACAGGTGTTCAATGTATTGTAGATTTTACATTATTATTTTTCCCAATCTTTAACCAATAATCATAAATAAATACAAACAACACACAAGGAATGTCTACTGTAAACACGGTAAAAAAGACAAAAACTAAACAGGTGTAAACGCCATTAGCATCACTACTTAGTGACAGTTAAATAACTGTGGGGAACGGGTGACTGATGATCGGATCAAGAAAGGGAAGGGCTACTCTCCACTTTCCTTCCAACCCCTCCCCAGCTGAACATCGAGCCTTTACATCCAGCCACAGTTTGTCCAGATACATAACAAAGTTTCTCCTTGTCCAAAACTATCTCTAAAGATCACGCTGTAAATTGGACAAAGAATCCTCTTTAAGGGGTTTTAGTCAGCAGCATCACTCGATGTCTTGGACAAGTAATAGATTAATGGGTGTGAGCTATCGTCAAACGTCATTTGGAGATGGTTACCATGGTGTCTGACAGTCGATGCACCATCGTGTTCTTGACATTTCTGTAGTTGGGTTTGTGTCTGTGTGTATGTGTGCGAATGTTTCTCTGAAGAGTTAGACTGCAACGAGGACAAAGCTTTGCTGCAAAGTGCTTCATCTTCCGAGACACTTTTCTTCGAATTACATGAACTGCATCTGAAAGACAGGAAACAGACAGCGTTGGTTAAAAGGCAAAATGAGGTCAGAAATAATGACTGAGACCCCTGTTCTTGAAACCTTTCGTAGGGGCATTAATGTCCGCTTGTAGCGTTAGCAATCACAACTAAGCGCAGCAGGTCTTTTTAAGCTCTGGATTTGTTAAAAGTGGTGTTTGTGTTCACGTTTTCAGAGCCAGACTGGACAGGCTGTTAGTTTTAATCTTAAAAAACAAAAAAAGTATGAAGAACAAAGCTGTTTGTTTATGTCTTCTATCTGTGTGTTTGATGTGTCTTCATCAGTTACCAGGGCCCTGGGCCATCCAACATTATAAACACTAGAAAGTAGGAAAGTTGTCCTAGAAATCAATTTTGAGCATCATGACATCAGTAGGCTAAGAAGCCTGATGGTGATTGTTGGCATCCAAAAGTTGGCAATGATCATTGCAATCAAATCTCTAATTTTCTTGAAAGTCTCTCAAATTTTCAACTGATATGCTTGAAAAGTCAACCAGCCCTCACTTTAACCAAACCAACAATCAAAGCCATATTTTTGCCTTGAATTTTTTTCTTTTTGTTTCATAAAAATGAGGATTTCTCTGGATGGACTTGAGGTTATTGTTGAAAACATTCATTCTGAAGCACACATATGCAAATTACTACGGACACAAAGTTCAGCGAACAGTTTTCTGCATTCGTTACAAGATGCAGAAAGAAAAAAAGCGTGGATCAATATGTGATGAGAGCAAAAGAACAAAGGAACACAATGAGTTTGGCATTTGTCAATGTAGCAGCAAATCCAGCAAGATTACAAACAACTTCAGGCTAAGATCAAACTTAATTACTGAGAGTGATTCATATAATGCCTTTGCAGCTAAAGAAGACAACATGCAAAGATTAAAAAAAAGAAGTTGACAAAAGGGCATCATAAGCATGGGGCATGCAGAACATGCAGTTGCACCTGCAGGCAGAGAGCATGCTGTACCTAAAGAGATGCTCTACAAGAAATCCTTGAGAGAGAGGTGTGCAAACGGGTCCTGTCCAGGGGCTCGGAGAGGACTCTGGCTGGAAGGACTAGAGGCTGCGGAGGGCTATTTCAGGAAGAAATACAGGAAGTGGGAGGACCAGAGGAGAAGTCAGAGAATCAGTACAAAGACTGAGGAGGGATGAGTTTAGTCTGGAGAAGCTCTGATGTATGACACAAGGGTTAATAACAAGGAGTTTTGAAGGAAATACAGGGAGTCAAAACAAGGAAGATGATACACAGTTTTGCCTCTTCAGCTCAAAAAGAGTGAAGGGTCCACTGTTAAAACTGTCATCATCTTCTGTGGTGTTCACACCAGCAGCAAAACTAACACTGACTCATTATGGTCCACGTCACAGCACAATGGATACACCTATTTACACAACCTGATTACTGCGCAAATAGATACTGACTTCACTGTGCAGCAGTGTGGTGGAGCTGTCAGACTGCCGAGCACCCACCTGAGCACTCGACACGGAGCCAAAGGGGTTGGGTGGCCTCATCACGGGCTGCGAGTACATCATAGTGGGCGGATTCATCATCCCCATAGAGCCCATTTGTGGAGGCTGTGGTGTGTTTGCACAGAGAAGAGAGAGACATTTTGTTAGTAATGGTGTTTTTCATTTATGTGCTTTACACATGTCAGAAAATGTGTGGCTATTTTGTTTTTTTTAAACAATTCATTTATGAGTTTATCTGAAATATATAGAAGAGAATATTAGGACAACATGAGTCCTAAGTCAAGTTTAACAACCTCAGCAGTCACATTTAGGAAGCTGAAAGCTGGAACTTTTTTAATAAAGCTTTTAAGAATATTAATTATGGCAAAACAATATCTGACTTGACCTGGTTGAAGTGTGTTTGATCATTTCTCCTAGTAATACCAGGAGTGAGTTAGATTATTTCACAAAACGATGCATGAATAATATTTGGAAGAACTTGCCAAGAGGAAAAATATTTCATCACTACTTTGGTTTAATTTCTTTTCTTTCTTTCTTTTCTCTCTCAAGCAAGGTAGTACTACGAATTTAACTTCTTCGTGGTGATTTTGTTTGCTCCTATTTTTAAAAAATCTTTCCAAACAACAAAAACTAACAAAATGATATCAGTAAGTGAGTAAAATCTCTCAGGGTAGCTCTTTATCTAGGTTTTTTTTAGTGACTCATTTCTTTTTTTTATTGTACTATCATATCAACTGATGCTTTTTTAGTGCCTTTATTTCTATTCACCTCTCATTCTTATCATTTTTTTAATCTTATTTATTGTATTTTGATTATTTTAACTGTTTACTATCTTGTTTCTATTCACTTTTGGCTGATTGTTCTTTTGTTTTTTAAATTTTTTTGACTGCATTGATAGATATATTCTAGCAGTGTGCATTGGTCAGTGCAAAAGTACTCAACTGAAGCTACGAAGGCTGTCTAAAAATGCTGCAAAACACAGTGGCAGTAAATTTAACATAATACTGACCATGCCATATCCCATCATGCCTGTGGGTGTGGTGGCAGGGAAGGCCATGATTGACGGAGGCTGAAGAGACACAAACAGGCCAGTGAGAATTCAAACCAGAAAATAAAACAAAAAACAAAAAGTGCAGTTTGCAACAACTGGAGTTATTCAGCTGTAAAATAAGACAAGTGCAGGCAGCAGAGGCAGAAATCATGAGCACTACATCCAAATGAAAAAGTGTGTCACCATGGAAACGGGGTTCCAGGTTGTGGTTGGCGCCGCTTTAGGCTGCCAGTTGGTGCCACCGGTCATCCTCTTCTCCCCCGGCTGGCTCCAGTGGATGTCACTGTGGATTAATACAGTTGATGTTAATGTTAGTTCGTAGTTGCCCTGAGAGGACAAAGCTGCCGCAGTTACACAACTCAGATTCATCACTTACTTCTTCATCGTGCCGTTACCGATGCCCAGGTCTGGAGGAAAATTAAAGGGGAAGATGTTAGATGTCTGCAAATACCTGACCATTGGGTGCCATGATATACATGTTTATCGCACTCACTGCCGACAAGGTTAGCCAGGGAGGAGTCGAGGTCATCTGACACCAGCTTCTCTGGCAGCTGGCTGAGCGGCTGGTTTGAGCCAGCAAGAGTTGGTTTCAAGATGCCCCCAGTGATGTCTAACGAGAAATACAATTATCAATCACTGATCTGTGCTTACGAGAGTACAGCTGTGAATTTTGTATCAGTGACATTAATGATTGTAGCGATACTAAATGAAAATAATAGTAATAAATTCAAGAACATATTGCTCTATCACTGAATTAGCAGTTAGTTTTTTTACACAGTAACACATTAAGTGCTCCAAGCGAGCAGCCTTCGAGAAATGATATAAGTCCAACCTACTGTTCAGTTTTGAGGTTACATATAAAAAGCAGAGTCTGAACCTGCTCTGTTAAGCTGTAATGTATTAACATTTTAGCAGCTTTTCTACCCTGTAATGTAATGGCTAATCTCTCCCCATCTTCGACCCGACATAGGAATAAAACGAAATTCTGCAATTTGATGCCGCTTGCAGATTCTGACAGAGATGAGGTAAAAATAGTGGAGGAAAGACAAAAGTCTACTCTTCCTAGAGACTAGGGCCAAGCTTTGCAGGTGTTTCAGCCACATCTGACATCAAGACTCAATATAGTGTGTGTCTAATATCATAATATTCTTCTTTTCTTTCAGTGGACTGACTCTTAGGGTGACTAACTGTGGATTCCTTCAAGGAATGTAATGTACTGAAGCATCAATTTGCCATTTAAGAAAAGTATTTAGGTAATTCTCTCACCCTCTTACAAATTTCTGAATGAGTTTTCTTCGTATAAAAAATGGGCTGAGGCTTCATAAAGATTTGCCTTTGACTGCACATCTACAAAAGTTATGAAGTATGTGGAAGAAAACGTGTAGAACCCTCACCATCAGAGTTGAGGCTGTTACTGCCTGCTGCTTTGGCTCCAAAAACAGACTCAAAGTCCACCTGGAGCCCCCCTGCAGACTGTTGAGGAGGGGGCTGTGGTGTTGAGTATCCTTCATTGGAGATAAAACAAGAAGACAGTTGCAGTTACAGCACTGCAGAAGGTGAAACACTCAGGAAACGGAATATTTCTGATCTAAACCTTGCTCTGGCCCATTAAAGTAAAGCATCCACAAATGAATCACTAGCAGCTGGAAAAACAGCACTTTAAACCACAGCTTCCTATGCAGTGTGGAAAACTACCATTAATCTAATGAGGATTATGCTACAGAGAGCCTCCAGTACTCTACCTCTGAATAGACCTGCTACAGTAGAGGGCTCAGTGGGGAAAGGAGCCTGGTGTGGGAGGTGCTGGGCAATGGATACTGGACCACAGAAGGAGTCTGACACGTCACAGGAAGCAAAAACAGCAAGAAGAGAGAACGGAAGAAAGAGAGCAGAAGGACAAAGGCATTCAAGGCCAAGCCAGAGAGACAGTTTGGAAAAGACAGTAATATAGTCTGAAAGAGAACAGCTAACAGTTGTGCAGTAGTAGAAATTCAGGGGAGTTTTAAGTTAAATCTAAATTGTAGAGGGTAGAACAGTACTGTAGCAACCAAGAGGGAGGAGTTGAAGGAAAAGTTAGATATCTTGGGGAATAGACTAAAAAGTTTTCTTGCCTGGAGTGAGGTAGGAACATTGATACTACTCTAATATCTTCATGCCTTTAGCTTTGCATGAAGATAAGGAACAGGGGGAACAGCTAGTCTGCTCATTGAAAAGGCAGCAAGAAAATTCATTACTTTAATTATAGTGTGATACAGTAAAAAGTGAAGAATGAAAACAAGAGTGTAACAAGATGGTTAAGTACTGGAATATTACTAAACTGGGACAAGCTGCGTTGTCTAAAATCCAGATGAATGCAAGTGACGTGGTCCTCGGCTGGCCTAGCCTCAGAGCAAACAACACTTCTTTAATATTTAAAAACCAACATTTGATGTCTAATGACAACGAGCATTAAGCACTGTGTCCATTGTGGTATTTTTTGTCTTGTTTGTTCTGGCAGTGCCCAACAACCTAAATTTCCTCAGACTGTTTCTCACAGTTAAAAAGCTTGTGCCATTTCCGCTTCACTTGAGTAGAGGCAAAGCTCTGACAGAATTCCTTGGGATTGCACCTCAAAAAAACAAGCTTGGGGACACTCTCCTCCGCATGCAGATAACTGGGCTGAAAGTGTAACATATAGCGACATGTGACCTCTGTGTTGGAAATAGCGACCTAGCCTCGCTGCATGGTGCTAATTTGCTCAGGGTTAACACATTTCAGTTTTAAGTTTTGTTGCTGCCAAGAGGTATTTTGGCATCTCCTCTTGACATCCCTAGCCAATCCAAAAATAAATAATTTTTCTTTTCAAATGTGCTTTTGGGAATGAGTCTGGCAGTAGTTGGAGTAGACGTGGAAGCTGTCGCCAAGAACTCCAAGGAGTTTCTGCTTTTGCTGTCATGACTACATAAAATATTGACTTCTTTTTGTCTTTGAGTTTCACCTCAAGATGATAAAGGGTGCACTTTGTTTAGTAGAGGCAATGCATGCAAAAAAAAACAGACAAATTATTTTTTTAAGTGACTGTGGGGGGAAATCCATATGATGTGGATTGTAGTGATCCTTTTAGACGCAGGACTCACATGAACTGTCATGATGACACGAGGAAAGTGGATCTTCTTTTCAACACCACTTTTCTTAGTTCAAGACAACTTCTTACCAGATACAACACAAAGAGATTGTGTTTTTATTAACAGTTACATTGTGCTGTGGTTTGAAATGTGACAACAAGCAAACTTTGTAAGTTTGTACCGTAGTTTAGCAGCTGGCTACATTAAGCTCTACTCACAGGTCTAGTCCGACTTGATCAGAAAGCTAAGAGTAAGAATTTAGAAAAAACTTTTTTTTTTCTGCGCTGAAAATCTCATTTTAAATTGTGGATTATGATCAGGCATATATCTAGATATGAGACTTTTTCAAGATTACTTGGAAAGTTTAAACTATTTTACTTTATCTTTAAAGGTGTTTTTGTTTCTTTTAATAGAACTTATTCTGTCTATTTCTTATTTTTATTCACTGTTACACCCTGTACTTTGTTTCCTCCATGCTCTCATGTTACATTTGTTTTTATTTTGGTGAATTTTGAGAGACACAAAGGTGAAATTTATCAAACTTCCTATCTTACTCTGGGCAAGAAAAACAAATTGTTTTCCCAAAATGTCAAACTTCTCCTTTATTATTAGCTTACGTTCACATTTCTATCATAAATATCTTAAGAGGAGCCCTGGGGGTATTTCAAAGGGTCCTATGTTTGCCAGGGCTCAGGAAACATAGGCTTGGATGGTGAGGCCATCGTAGTACCTGAGATGGAGTGTTCTATCCGCACTGTGCGTTTGTAATTGGTTGAAACGGATGAGTTTGTGTCAATAAAGGGATTGTAACGATCTGGAGAATCAAACATAGTGTTGGTAAAAGAAGAACAGGTTTCAACTTAAAAATTCTATGGCATCTTTGTATTACAATGCAACAGCAAACTGTTCATTTCAAAGAGAGGATGGTGGAAAAATTTGAAGCAAAATGGGAGTATGGGCTCTAAAGTGGGGCATGGAGGGTCCTGTTTGATACAGAGGTGTTATTAGGAAATATCATAGTTTGAGCTCATGAGTTATGATGAGGTGCTTTATGCAGACAGACAAAGAAAAAGATCATTCAGGCAGATAAGCAACATTCAAACTACAGTAGCAGTTAACATGCGAGCCAGTCATGCTTAAAAGTGACTACAGAGAAATGAACAGGAGTGACAAGACTTCTGAGGAGAAACAAAATGAGCCGTTACCACCAAACATTTCATGACCAGATGTCCTAGAGGAAAAGCTAACACCGTCTGAAGACACAACAGGTAAGTGAGTGGCATCGACAACGAGTTTTGAGAGGAAAGGGTTAAGGTTTGGCATGGAATCATCTCCAGCTTCAGCAGAGGTGAAAGGATCTACACAGGCAGAGAGAGACAGAGAAAAGGGGAAAAAGACAGAACAGAGTGGAGAGGGAGAGGTGGGTATCAGAGTCAGACAAAAACCAGAGAAGGAGAGCATGCAGATCTGGTTCACCAGAGTTCTGAAACAAAGCTGATGGTTGTAGGGAACACCTCTTACCTGCCCACGCTGTAGCCACTGGAAGCCCTGTGGAGCCTGACTGCATGGAGGGCTGGAAAGTCGACTGCAGGTCAAAGAGGTCACTCTCCATCTTCACCGCCCTGCAGATGGAAAACAAAATAATTAGGCCTTTTATTTTTCCAAACTCATAAAGCAAACTTAAAGTAGATTGGATTAAGTCTTTAGTCTGATTCTTTAAAGTGAAAGTGAAATTAACTGTCAAAAGGATTGTATAACCATAAAGAATAACTCTACCAGCAATCTACACTGCCTGGCCCAAAAAAAAAATCGCCACCAGAAAAAAAGACACAGACTGGAATATTTTGTTGGACTGCCTTTAGTTTTGATTACAGCAGGCATTTACTGTGGCATTGTGTTGATAAGCTAGATAAGTAACCCCTGTTCATAACCCAATTGTAGTAGTTTTTGCAATCGCCTTAGATGTTTTCTCTGCTTGATGTATACCAATAGTTTGACTCTTCTCAAACAGACTAACATATTTTTCCACAACCACAGGATGTGTCTTTCTCTTTTCTCATTGCAACAGCTGGGGTGAAAGAACTTGTTGCCAGCTGAATGATAATCGTCCATGCAGTAATTAACCAAAAGCCTTTTATCTATTTGCTTGGTTAAATCCATGCGGTGACTTTTTCTTTTTTTGGCTAGGCGGTGTATAAACTCAAATCTAGGGTGATTCCAATGAAATGTTCGCTTTCTCCTGCATACCAAACATGCTATTTCAATATTATCTGTACCCATTAGAGCAGCTAGGTGTAGAGAAGAGGTCGATGGCTGGTGCTGTGCTGATAGTTCCCCCAGTGGTGGAGATAGGTGACGTGTCAGTGGTGGCGAAGGAGGGCCTTTTTGAGAGTTCTTTGAGCCTCTGTTCCTGGATGAAGCATGAGCGGTCAATACAAACAAGCCATAACAGAGAAGCTGCAAAGATAACTGGTATATAATACTGTAACAGTAAAAACAGAAGCTACCTTCAGCGCTTTGAGTCGGGCTTGCTCCTCTTCTAGAGCCGCCTGCTTCTCCCGCTCGTCAACTTTAGTGAAGGACATCCCCGTACTGGCCAACGAAGACACGGCATTTGACAGAGTGCTGGCCCTGCAGGATAAAAGAAAAACATCCTGTAACTTTTTCTGCCCATATTTAGTTGATACAGCCCAGATAAGCTACTAAAAAGTTCAGAAATCTTGTACATTTGACATTAGAGGGAGGTCAATTTCATCCAGAGACAGTGACAGAAGGATTAGCATACCTGCTGGCTGCAGTGGAGTCTTTGACCTTTTTGCCCTCTAAAGAGGCCAAGTGTTGCTCTAGAGCTTCCAGAAGGCTGCTGGGAGCCTGTGGTGACAGAAAACACATAGTCAGCAGGTTCCTGACACACAGTCATGTTGTCTGTATGCACGTCAAGACCAGAGAGGACAGTGGTGGGCAACAGAAATGGCGTAGATATCACTAGAAATACACCAGAAGTACTAAAACAAAGGTGTTTGGCCAATTTTTACCTTTGATTCTGAGGTTAAATTTTTTCTTACAAAGTGTTGGTCTATAAGTTACCCACCACTGATGGATGACTTGATTTCAGCCAAAAAAAAAAGCTACTTAGGATGAGAGTAACATCTGTGTGGGATGACACACTGCACTTTTCAACAACCCAAATGTTGTTGAATTGTCCATGTCTAAGCACAACGGGGCAGCCATTGTCACAGTCGATGAGCTACGCTGATTTAACACCTCACAGAGAATATGACCAAAGTGAACAGGATTTACCACAGCGAGTGTTTTTTCCTTCAACTGATTTTCACCACGATGTAGGAGACAGAGTCAGAGCAGAGGCATGCAAAAAGACAACACTGAAGCATGTCACGTACAAAGAAGAAGAGTGAAATGATAGTACTTACACAAACTGTGAACTGAAGTGGAAAGATAAGGGGGAAAATACAGAATATAAAGGTGGTGACAGTCAGAGGGGGGAATGCATTTTTAGCTGCAGCTCTCCGGGGTAAAATATTTATGGAAAATTGGTCCCCACAGTCAAGCACAAGAGAATGTACTCTTTGTTTTTACTTATAAATATCTAACTGTCACTTTGCAATTTTAAGAGAGTTGAAATACAGGTAATGCTTTAGAAACACCTTTATTTACTGTAAAAAGAAGGAGAAGAAAAAGAGGAGCAGCAGCAGCAGAAGTAGAAGAGAGACCAGAAAAAGGGGAAGAAGAGCACCTCCTCTGGCAGACATGCACTTGAGAAAGAAATCATGCATAGTGCTAAATTTGAGGGCAACACTTCTGTTTGGGCTACTGAACAGTAATTGGAAAAAAATGCTAATAAAGAAAAAAAACATCCAAGTCGCAGAGGTGAATCTCTTTTCTTTCTTGATAAAAGATCTATTATTAGGGTGTCAGTTAGGCTGGGGGGTTTAAAAGTTTGCTCTCAAGCAGTCGGCCTGAGTTCATGTCCAACCTGCATTATTTTTCCCGGCTGTCACTCTCCACTCTCATTCAGTTTCCTGCTCTATCCACTGTCCTGTCCTCTCCAAATTAGGCAGAAAATGTGGATGCAGGGGTTTGGCCTAGTGGTCTCAAAATAAAGGTGTAAAAGCCAAAATATGTTTTAAAGAAAAAAAAAAGGAAAAAATCACTTTTATAAAATGTCTGTGATTACCTGTGAAAGATCTGGAATGTCTCCTCGATCTATTCCCACCTGCTGTTATTCAAGATAGGGAAAGCTAAGTTACAATCAAGTTACAACAGCATCAATATCAGAACATTGTCTGATGTCTGATAAATCTCCGGGAGATGGTCAACATACCTCCGCTACTTTAAGGAATTCTGATATCCGAGTCATTCTGGTAAGAAACTTCTTATAAATGTCCAGTCCTTCTTTACACTGAGTCTTCTTCATGTCAAAGTATTTCTCTGTTTGGAAATAAAATTAACTTGGTTGAGTAACTACAAAACAAGCAGAGGACAAATCAAAGGTTAAAAGTAAGAGTGGTTTGTGGGGGACTCACCGAGCAGGTTTATAATGCCTTCATTATAAGCAGCAAACAGCCTGATAGAGTCTTTAAAGAGAAGCATGAAGGCTGCATTGATGACTCCATTAGTCAGCTCATTGGCATTGACCTGAGGGAAAGCAATCACATTTGTCTTACAGTGACATAGAAAAACAACGCCTGCATGTTTGTGAACAAAGATAATTCATTTGACAGCCTCAGTGCAATCTGTTTATTCCAGGGAAGAAGCTTCATACAACTCGAGCTGCAGAGCTGCAGGAGGCTTCACCTCAAACTCACATTGAAATCGAGGAGAGCGTCCATCTGGTTCTGAATGATGGGGATCGTCTTCAGCAGCTTCTCTGTATTCATGGTCCTCATTACACCGTCCACACTGTGAGGATCCATGGGGGGAGGAAAGATGGAGAGGAGACAGAAGGAGAAGGAGATGGATGAGCAAGGCAGTACAAGTGGTTCTTCATAAAGGACCGAGACCAACACTGATTCTTATAGGTTTGAGTAACCACCGTGTGATAACAGAGGGGGATTCCTATTTGATACTCTGATTGTTGTAGTTTAATTTTTCATGAGGGTTTGTATATGTTTAAATTGTAAATAAATATCTGTGTGTAACTACATGCATTTGTGTGTGTTTTGTGTGTGTTTACATGTGTGTGGGTATAAATGAAAAAATATATACCTACATGTATGTATGTGTATACAATGTATGTTTTTGTTAATTTCATGAATTGAGTGAAAAGATACTTTAAAAAGAAAAAACTTAGTATTTATAATTGCAGGCACATGATAATAGATTCACATCAGTTATTCTATCTGGTTACCCCCAGTAGATATCTGATTTCTGGACCCTGATCTCCAATCTGAACAAATAGCAATACAAGTTGTACTAGAACCTCAAACATTGATCAATATTAAGCACATTTTTTTTTGTTTTCACAAATCAGTAGGGGAAAATATTTCTCCATTCTTACCCGCGTTTAACTTTTGTGAAGTCAAAGGCAACCTGTCTGTATGAAACAGCTTTTTCATTAAGGTATCGGCTGTACCTCCTGATAAACGTTGACATATCGTAACCTGAGGGACAAAATAGCAAGAGAACAAGCTACTTCAGTCATCACAATTAAAGAGTATTTCAGACAGAGCTAGAATTAACCAAGTTGTTACCTTGTAACCCGCTTTTGTCCAAAAAATTACTGAGGTTGAAAAGTGTATTCCTTGAAGCCAGGTACTGGACAAAACGCTGTGAACGGAGTGAGACAAACACAATAACACATTATTGATCAGACTTAATGCTTCTACTATCTGTTATAAACCCCCACACAGGACTTTGAGTTCTTGATTTTTAAAACAAAGTGTCAATGGGCTCTCACCTCATTGCCGTAAACCATAAGGTGGTGTGTAGTGATCAAAGACTTAAACACGACCACCCAGCTGGTGTTGGTCGTCCTCTCAAAGAGCGAGTCCGCCAGTTGGGGAATGTTGACGTTCATCTCGTTGGTGCAGTGGATCAAATCTGAAAAGAAAAAAAGAAAAGTTCACAAGTTCTGAAAAATCAAAGCACAAGAAATCAACTGTAATTCTCAACAAACTTGTTCATGATTTAATCAATTGATGAACCAGAGTGAGGTCAAAAATTTAATGAAACCCAAAAATAGGAGCCTGTTTAACAGATACTAACATGTTCAGGAGCTTTTTCAGTTGTTTTGTAGCAGCATTTTCTACTTCGTTAATATTTAGGACTTTGTCTGCATGGTTTTGATCCGTAGTTTCACATTGATTCATAGATGACCTTTTTTTGTTGTGTGCTTCTTGTCAAACAGGCCATGTGTTAAGCTGGTGAGCAGACAAACACCTGCTGTCTTCTATGAAAAAGTGACCACAGATGCTCGAACTAATTTAAAGTCGGAGCCAAAAACAGACCGAGGCGTGACTCATGCGCTTGTCCTCCATCACAGGTTACATATGAGCAGTTTGTTTGATCTCCAACCAGTTAGCAAAATAAGAGGCCAGAAAGCAGTAACAAGCAGCTTTCCATGAATATATTAAAGGGACCATGAGGAGAATCGTACAAACTGTTGTGATGACATGACCCAAGACAAGGAGTGTATAGACAAAATTAATGGAAATGAGATCTCTCTTTCAACACTACTTCTCTTTGTTCACAACATCTTTTTACCGCATACGATGCAGCTAGGTGACTTTTTCATCTTCAGTGAGGTTGTGCTGTTCTTTAAAACGTGACATCATGCAAACTTTGTAGGTTTGTACAGGAGTTTAGTCGCCAACTACCTTTTAGTGCTACTCACAGCCAAGTGCTCTGAGGCACACCTCTAACGTGTGACATCAGTGAATTATCAAGTCCATCAAGTGCTTATCTACCAAGCAGAGCTAAAGTAATGTCACTCTTCATTGCAATGATAGACGCAGATTTGAACAGCACACTGCACTATAACTGCTGCATGTGGGTTTCAATAAGCATTAACACAAACTGCTTAATACGTGTTTTAGCAATTCGCTTCTGTTTTGGCAACAAGTTTGTGTTTTAGCCTTTAGCCCATGCTCTATCACTCTCCCGCTTAGCTTTCTTTCTTGTCCTTACTGCCCCTTTTCTGTCTGGAAAATCAAGCTCCAGTGTCCACTGTTACTATGAAATGAATCAAAGAAATTGTTTTCAGCAGAGAAAAGCACAGATCTATCATCTAACTGCCAAACTTTGTCAGCCCGCGTGGTGTTGTCATAGATACCAGATACTTTGACTTGTTGTCAATCAATCAGGTCCAGCCCGATCTCATTGGGAAGCTGAGAAATAGCATTTAGAAAAAACCTATTTTGCTGCTAATAATTTAATTTTAAGCTGTGAATAATGATAAGCATATACCTAGATACCAGACAATCTCAAGATCACTTTGAAGGTCCTCACAATCCCTTCAACATGGATGTTTTGCAAAGGAGTAAAATCAAAATATTGACTTTAACAGGCTTTTTATGTAGATATTTCATTGAATTTCTCTCTCATGTGACAACAATCTGTAGCCTTATGTCAGTTTAACATCGGTGTTGTCACTATCTGAAGCCTGTTGAATGTAGCATTGCTCTATGTGCTGTGATATTGGTGTGTCCTGCTAAGATTATGATGGACAGTGGGAGCTGAGGTGGCTCTGGGACTACATTTATAACTCCAGTCATATGTCGGCTCTTGCTGCTCAAAGGTCCTATCTATCCTGGGCTGTGGGGGACATCAGGAGCCATGTGTTGGGCAACTAAACTTATCAGGCAGTGTGGGGGGTTCGCTGAGCACTCATCCTTTTCAGAGCATAGGCAGGGGTGGAAAGAGTACTAAAATATTCTGCTCAAATACAAATACAGCCACTCTGATTTTTTTTTTTTCAAACAGAAGTCAAATTAGCAACCAGTGAATCTACTTGAGCACTGTAAAAGTAAAATTGCTTTCTTTGAAGTGTACTTTAAATACTGAGGACTTATTTTTAAATCAGAGGGTAAGGAAGATATGACCTCCATATAATGTCAGAGCATTTCTTCCTGTGTTAATAGTCTGATCAACAAGAGAGAAGTAGTGTGAAAACAGCGGATATGTAGGTTTAAGATTTTTATTTATCTTTTTCTTTCATATTGCACTTTTTAGCTGCTCCTGAATCAAGACACAGCTGGCTGCGTGGCTTGTACAGATAGAAAACACTGTGTAGCTCTTAGTTTATCTGACTGTGGTTGGAAAGAGGTGTCAAATTTGCAAATCTGTGATTCTCTGACAAGCTAAGGACCACCTGTGAGAGTATTTCTTGTGGTTTTAGACTGTGTTCTTGTCCTCCCCTATATAAGTTCACCTGATCGCTGAATCATAGGTGTCAGCCAATCAGATGGCAGTCAGACAGTAACTGATAAAATATAAAATGTAGTTAATCAAAGGACTTTCCATGAAAACTCTTGTCTGAATTAAAGTAATGGTTTCAAAGCAGCTTAAAGAAATTCAAGTACACAAAGAAGCAACTAAGTTACAGTAACTTGTCTATAATTAGTCACATTCACCCATGAGCACCAGGACCAAAAAAGTTATCCCACAGCTTTCAATCTGAAGTTGTAGAGTAAGACCATATCTAAATAAAAACTAAAACCCAATGATGGTAAATGATTTCTTTCCAAAATTTCTGACTCATTCTTGGCACAAGTACCTGACCCATATTTTTCAGCTCTTGTCAACTAGTATTTATAATAATGCAATTTCTTTAAGAGCACATTTTCATTGTTCTATTTTAGATTATACTGCGGAGTTTAATTATAACAGTAATTTCTCTACATTTTGCTCATTTGACGTGGTTAATATAAAAGTAGATGTTTGTTAAGTCACTTTAAAATATCCACATTTTCTGAATTGTTTCAGCAGATACACCTTCAGTGTGAGTGAAATATTGGTTAATTTTTACCAAAGAATTTTCTAGACAATGAAGCTACGGTTAAAAATTTTCATAGTGGTAGTCCTAAATGATGAACTTCAATAAAAATAATATGAAACTAAAAATTCAGCAGTCCACTCAAACAAATCTGTTTAGAAAAAAAATAACAAATGAAACAGAGTAAAATGGGAGGAGATGGTGACTTAAACAGTTTGTTTCTGAATAACATTAACATAATAATCTATTAATCATCAACTTTGCAATCAGGGATCTGTGCAGCTGAAGTGGAAAAGGTTGTGTGTTCATTTTAATTGCTAATGGCAACGAAACACCCTTTTACCAAACCGACTTAAAGTGCAGGTCATTAGGATGTACCACTTCCTCTGCTCATATGCTCATCCTGTCTCCCCGTGTGCTTCGCTGATGTTAGTGAAAGAGACCTGCCATTCACAGCAATGATCAGACTGACGGGTAACTGGGCCTCCCTTTCTGTCCTATATTTGACTTTTCTAAAGGCGGGGGAACAGAAGTAGGACAGGGTAACCTTCCAGAGAAACAGCAGGGATAGCAGCACTTAGCATGGGTGGATGAACTGCCCAGAGAAGAAGACGCCGACGAGAAGAGAGAACGAGCAGGGAGGAGGAAGAAGACGAGGAGAAGGAGGAGGAGGAGGTGGAGGAGGAGGAATATGGTGGAGGAAGAAACACTGACAGCACTGTTGTGTTAGAAATGGTCCACTTAACATTCACAATGTTTGACAGTTATGATTTGGTGTGTGATTAATTTATGTGACACAAATGTATCCAAGTCAAAGTCATGGCTGCGCATGATGCTGCTAATTCAGCTGCTGCCAAAGTAAAAAATGGCCATGTTACAAAAAATTTAAATGACCAATCATTTAAGGATATTATTAATGATTAAAAAAATGGGACCAGTGGACTTTTATACCATCTTTGGGAGGCAAAAGTTCAATCTATGAATTTTTTCAATATTATTAATTCATATATTGATCCCTAACATACCTCCTGTGTTACCTTTACACTGATGCACAACACATCTTTATTTCGGTTTGAATAATGAATTATTGCACCAGGTACATGTAGGGTAGAGTATCAGACTGACCTACATATGTCTAGAGCATTGATTATTAAAGATTTGAGAAGAAAGCTGGCAAGTCAGATTAATGTTTAGTGGACGCTTAAGATCCCCAGTTTCTCCCATCAACAGGTGGTGTTAAAAAACAGAGATAAGAAGCAACATGCAAGCGTCCACAGGCTTTAATACCAAACTGAAGAAAAATACCTTCTTAAAACTAAGGTGTCCTATTGCAAGAAAAAGTTACTCCAAGATTGAAAAATAGATTAAACTGTTCATTGATGATTGGTGTTGTTGGTAATGTTGCCTAAAAATCAATTGTTTCTCTTATCCTGATCAGACAGTGCACAGAAAATAATCAGCTTCTGAGCTCTAAAACGAGCATTTTAAAGTCATTAACTATCAAATCTGGTTCAGAAAAATGAAGCCTATGCCGAAGTGCTAAAAGTTGCTGTTCATTGAGAATCTGCTTGAGGCTGGCCGCAGAAAGCAGGAAACCATGTACACACCAAGCAAAAATAAAAAAAAAAATACCAAAAAATAAATAAATAATGGACTTACGGCATTAGAAAACTCATTTACAGTTCAAAGAACAGTTTGGGTTTGAATAGCTAATTTTGCTAACAGCACACACTGTACAGGAGATGGATTTCTTTCTAGCACACTGGTTCAGAGGATATTAGGATCTCAAGTTTGTCAAATCAGAGGCTCAGCTCAGCTCATGTGACTGACGGGCATCCTACAGCTGTGAGAAAAGAAGCAAAAAGCCTACGTCATATTGAATATGACCCTCGCTGTCCATCAATTTAATTTCACTGCCTCAGGAACAGACAGGTGATGTAGCAGGGACCACGTCCATGTTTGATACAGTCTTTGGTTGTTATTGACGTGCGCCACATTCAAAGGTCAGATGATAATCAAATGGCTACAAAAGGCTAATGAGGAATTAAACATGAGAATAAATTTTGCTGCTGTCCTCTATTCAACTTAAATACAAAATGTAAAAACATTAGAGCTTTTTGTAGTTTCTTCACTGAGCTTGAAATTTAAACCTCAGACAAAACCTGTACGTTTATGGAGCAACAAATTTAAAGTGACGCTCAATCTAAAAAGTAATAATAAATAATCGGATGGGCAATTTTAGAAAATGTCCAAGTAAAACTTATAGAATCTGGGGGATTTTTTTCTTTTGAGAGACAGAAGAAAGTTTACTTACATTTCTTACAATGTGTTAAAACCATTCCATTAATCAAAATCTTATCAGTGCAACCATGTCAGGTCAAATCAAGACTTGCCTATTAATTCCTTTCCTTCTTCAAAACTCAGCTATTGAGAACTGATTCAGAGAGTATAGCTTTATCCACCTCTGCCTTTTTCTTATTGACTGTATATTAACCTTTTTACTATTAAATGTGGCAGCATAGTCTTAAGGAATGTCTTTTAAATTACATTTAGAGGGTTTTTTATTCTGTCAACGATGCTATCGTGTCAGGTCGGAGCAAAAGATAATCCTCAGCTGACATAAAGAATACACAAACCGACAAAACAACTTCCTTCTGTGTTTCCTATATCCTGCCAGTCATAATCATTTATGTTTCTTCATATTCATCATCATGAACCATCAAAACAACCTGTAATTATCCAGTTATTTACACATTGCTTTGATCTGTAATAACGAAGGTATGACTGTCACTAAATTGAGCCAACAAGGGTGTCACTCTGCCAACTTCTCATCTTGCCTTTGAGAAGCACAACAGGTGAGCAACCTGAAACTTTTACAACCAGTGAAAAATATCTGTGAAGAATTGGAACATTTCAGGACATACTTACCACCACAAGTTGTTAAAATGGCTTTGTAGTCTAAAGTTACAGCATAAACTATTTTCTGGGCTGCAATTGAACTCTCAGGATGATGCATGCCTCCACAAAAACACTTTCATTACTGCCATTATACATTTTTCTAAGTGCAGATCAATATGCAGATAATCTAGCAATGCATGTCTGCACAGTCAGACATGAGTCCTCTGACTAAGTGAACCAGAATAATGATGTGAATTTGAGCTGTTCTGCTGACATCAGGTTACATGAGTGGGTCTGATGTGGAAGTGAAGTCTTTCCTTTGTGTTTCCCCATACCAATCTCAACATTAGACTGTGATTTCTGCCCTGTGGAGAATCACGACCCCAACAGCAGGTGTCACATTACTTCAGTATGAAGTCTGAGCTGACACAGACACTTGTTTCTACCGCTGCAGGTGCACTAAAATGGGGGATGTTTAGCATGGGGAATGACATTACACTGCAAAGCATTCCTGTAAATGTGAGCTTCAATACTAGGCCTGTGGGTGAACAGGGGTTACAAGCTTATACAGCATTAATAAAGGATATATTTTGAGCCAAACCAGGATATTTAGTGACTGACCTGTGCTATGTGGGTGTAATATCAAACTTATAAATGATGAAGAAGTAGAAAGACAGAGTAGCGGATTTAGCAAAAGGGGACAGTTAGACAAGTTAATTTGACAGCAATTCATGTAAAATAGAACAAATGAGAATTGATACACATTTGTAAAGCTTACAACAGCTTTGACTTCATTTTGATTTTGTTTTAGGACATGTTTCAAGGGCGTGTTAAAACAATATTATCTTCCCTGACATATCAAAAGATTAGCATTTAGCCTCGGTTTAGGCTTTGAGGCCTGGTAGTTCCTCCATCGCCATAACTCAGCCAGTCACAGCTTCGTTACAGCTTCAACATTACTGTGCTAAAAACTATACTTACAGTCCAAATGTTTCTTTTTCGGGCCCATGACTTCGTGTGTGGTGGCCTTGCATACTGTTTTCGACACAGCGGATCCCGTTACACTGTGCTGGGCTGCGGTGATCCGGTCCGTAATGCTCTGGCCCGACATCTTCGCTCTTTACTCTGTCAATGTAGCTCACAAAAAAGGCGATAAAAATGTAGAGCTTAGTCTGTCCTTAGCTATAAAATAGTAAAACAAACCCTCCACCTCCTCCGCAACCTCTATACCGGCTGGACCCCCCCTTTCTTTCCCCCAGGAAAATCAAAACCAGGCTATGGCAGACGCGAACCAGGGGAGGGGGGATAAAGAAAAGCGGAATCTGTCAACAACAACAATTACAAAAAAAAAAATTGGATTGTTTCTTCCTGTCGTGTCGCTCGACTCCCAGTTTTCTTGTAATCAGGGATTGCTAAGTCCGCTCGCTGACTCATCCGACCCGGGTCTCTGCCTCGCTCTCATCCCGATGTGGCACCGGATCCCTGCCTGCCTGCTCGCCTGCCGCCTCCTCCTCCGCCGCCGCCGCCGCCGCCGCTCGCCGCTCCTCCTCCTCCTCCTCTTCCTCCTCCTGCCGCCGCCGCCGCCGCTTTAAAGCGCGATGAATGAAAAGACCACTAAGAAGAAGGGAAATGGCGGGCCTGCTCTGAACTGCTCCGTTTTCGTCCTGCAGACCCTGAACCAGATTTTACATCGCTCGGTGCCCGCTATGGCGCAGGTGTACACCCACTGACCGCAGTCCAGCTGAGGGAAGAGAAAACAATGCACAAATGCTCAGTCAGAGGGAGTCAGAGGCCTAGATGGCAGGATGAAGCCTGCATTGATTGAGGAGTGGACACTCAGTGAAGTATGAACAGGCTGCAAGAGGCCTGACTGACAGAAGCAGAGACTTAATGGATGCTTGTACTTCCAGAGAAATCAATACTTTTTTTTTCATATAATAATTCTGTAATAAAGCTTTTATTATCTAGAACCATCATATAGTGTCTTTCTCCAAGGGGCTGTGTGGACTTTCTGAGTGATCTTGAAAGATCCTCATCTCCAGATACATAATCATAAACCTCAACTTAAATTGAGATCATCTGCACTGTAAAAGGTTGTTTCTGAATACAAATTCCTAGCTTCCTGATCAGGTCAGACTGGACCTGATTGATTTACAGTAAGTTGAAGTCTCTATGACAACACCACGCCGACTAACTAAGTTCAGCAGGGAGAAGAGAGATCTGCATTTATTCTCTGCTGGAATCAATTCTTGTGATTTTTTTCATAGTAACAGTGGAAATAAGAACTGGACAGTCTGACAGAAATGGGACAGGAGAGCAGAATAAAGCTCAACAGGAGATTGATGAAGCACAGACTAAAGGCAAAAACACAAACTAGAGGCCAAAACACTGACAGAGGTTGTGGAAAATGTTCATCCCAACCTACATGCAGCAGTGAAACCACAGTGATCAGTTCAAACTTGAGAGTCTATCAATAAAGTAAAGAGCCGGGTCAAGTTACATGATCATGATACATCTCAGAGCACCAGGGTGTGAGTAGTAGAATTTATACTACATAGTCTATTTTCTTAAACTTACTGACAATGTTCACAAAGACATGTTCCTGCAGTCGGTGTGGCTCTTGAGATTAAATATTAGATCTAACAAGCAAACCTTTTTAAATTATGCTGTATATTTAGAAAATTATGTGTCATAATAAAAAAAGTTGATTCTGACCTAAAATATCTCCTCTTAACCGAAAATGGGACATGTTAGAAGCTGCTCATACACAGATAGTGTCTGAAAGACTGGAGTCTGGCTTTCTAATGAGCCATACGTTGAGACATCTCCTGCACACATGTATCAAATCAAGAGAGCCACCTTTCCCAGTTTTAGTCAGAGCCAGCTCGTACGAACTCAAACTGAGCATTATGCTGACATAAAACGTATAAACGCAGGTTTTGTTTAGGGGCTCAGTCGCCTCTGACCTGCCTCTTATTTTATAGTCTGACACTTCTGTGTAATGTTGCAGTATTAGTAATTTATGATGGTCTGCTTTATGAACTTAAGAGAAAAGTATTATTTTACTCTCATAAAGTTGATTTATGATTCATAAAAATTCAATTGAATTTTCATTCGAAGAGAAATAAAGTGATTTTGACTCTGATTAAAATTATCACCTTTTCCTGCTTTCCTCTCTGCAGCTGTATTCCCTACTTGTGTTTCTACCTGGGTTCAGATTTATCATTTGCATACTCTTGACAATGAGGTCAACAGGAGTTAAAGTCCTCTGGTTTGATCCTTGTCCTGTCTGATAGAGCTGTAGCCTGAGAACAACAACTCCTGACCTTTAGTCATTACATCACACTCTGATCACTGCTGTCAGTCACTTTGAGCCTACAATGCTGGCTGTTAAGTGAGTTACTTATACTTACTGATAACTGTTTAAAAGTGTACTAGTATGGTCAACAGAAATAATCAATAATATTTCAATTAATTTGAGCTGTACAGTTAATGAAATGGTTTGCCAAAGTGTTTGTAAAATCCAAGTCTAGCTCCTCAAAACAAGTTAATTACTGTCTTAGTTTCAAAAAGGAAAAGTGCCGTAAAGCACAGCCATAAAGTTGAAACCCCACTCCTCTTTTCTCCTTTCAATAGCTACTCTTGAATATATAGTTCATGTTGTGCTCTCTCTTTCTCTCCTTCCTACAGGTGTTGCTCTCAGCCCCACCATAACAGCAGGTGATTGAGTTCAGTGCTAGAGGGCATTCTCCTGCAAAGGCTCCCAAAGACCAGTGCTGACGAATTTTGTGGGTTTGTTTTCCCTCCAAGGCCTTTGACCTTTGACATGGAGTTTATTTCTTCCACCCATTATCTTTACTGCTTTTCCCCTTTCAGGATTGCAGATGGAACTGAAGCCTGTCCCATCTGTCATTGGGTGTAAGGTGGGGAACAGGACCTGGACAGGTCGCCAGCCAGCACAATAATTCACTCACATATATGGGCAATTTTGTTCCTGGACTGTGGGAGGAAGCTGGAGTACCAATAGAAAACCAACACATGTCTGGAGAAGAAATGCAAACCCTGCACAGAAAAGCACCTGTCCATTCAGAGAATCAAACCAGGTACCTCTTATTGTGAGGCGAACGCATTAATCACTGCTCCACCATGCAGCGGAATTATTTCTTTTTTTTGGAACACTAAACTCTGGAAAATAATTGGCCTGAAGCCACGTGTCCGACCTACTGATACAGTATCCCTATTGGCTAATTTAAATGTGGATGCATATGCGTGACTGTTTCTGACTTTTTAGTTTATTTTCCAACTTTCACCCGACTTGGGTGTTGTATGTTCTACTTTGCTGCAGATGTAGGCTGTAAGCTGAAATGTGTTGGTCTAAAGTACAGATGTTCTCTTTACTACAGAGATTGCTGTAGTATTCGCCCCTTTTCACTTCTTTTTCCTATCTGTGCACCTTGGAAGGAGGTGAGAGGTTGTGCACTGCATGCACACACTCTTGCCCCATACACAATAAAACTAAGTGTGCTCCACAACTTGAGGAAGTATATTGCTGCCCCACAAAAAGAAAAAAAAAAGCTGGACTTCATTTTAATGAATTCTGTAAAAAGTTATCACAACATAATCACAAAATGACAGTTTATTGACCCAGAGTTGGTGCCACTGTGGCTTAACTCACTAGCAATTTATTCTTCACTGAAGACCGAGGAAGTTCAAAATAAAAAATAGATGAATGAAAACAATGACAACAAAAAAATCACTCACATCAATTTCTGTGCTTTTTTTCCCTGTTGGTTGGATGCAGTGGTTAGTAACCACTCAGTTAGGTGCACTTATTACCATTTTCAGTCTTTGCAATTTTGCATTTGAGCCATGATCCTTAAATTTACTGTATTTTAAGTAAAACAAACAAAAAAGGTTCCCTTGTTTTTAATGCAGACTTTACATTTGACCTCCCTCAACTCCTGTTTTATTGAAGCTGGGCACAGCAGAAATGCAATTAAAGTGACATTTTTACTCCCAGGTGTGATGCAGTGTCATAACCAAGAGGAAAGTGTTTGCAGCATGTCTGGGTCGTCTGAGCACACAGCATTCATCCACCCTGCATCCTCTAGAAAAATAGACAGATACAGTTTTATTCATGTATCTGTCTCTCCCTCTGTCTTCCTGCATCTTTTGTGTATGTTTGTTCTTCTGTATCTCTCCTGCAGCTGGTGTGTATAAGAAGACACCACTATTATCACCCTATAGCTGGCAACCCTCTGACAGTGATGCCTGTTTGAAATGTTCAGAAACGCACATCAGATATGAAACAGTCACATACATGCTGTCTTCATCACATCACATTATAAACAGTCTGTGTCTGTCTGTGTGTGTGTGTGTGTGAGACACCTCACAGACTTTGCTCCCTGACACAGACTCTCTATCCACAAAGGAGGGAGCAGGAGTGTCATACAGGGTGCTTTTGTTGGGCTCAGGCCCTGAATGGATGTTGGTTGAAGAATACTCTAAACTATAGTGGCCCTAAAGTGAAACGCACATGACAAGAAATATATATATATATTTTGTTTTGTGTGTTTTCTTCTTGTTATTATGTTCTGTTTTTTAGCTGGTTTGGTTTTTGCTTTATCTCTTTCTCTCTACCTCTTTTTTTTAAAATTGTGTTTTGCACTTCAAGGCCATCATACTGAATCTCTAACCCAACAAACACAACCAGTTAAAGAGAATGCAATCAAACTCCACAATCCATATGAGTCTGATGTCTGTCACCTATCTTTTAAGCGTGTGATGTCTGATGCAATCACATATGTCTGATTGCAGAGCTGAAGACTAAGATGGTTTTGGGTCAGAGTCCCTACACTTCATGTTGCAAATGGTATTTAACAAATAAGTTGAATTGTAATGCAACAGAAATGCACATACAGTATCTGGACTCAAAGGCAAACAACAAGTAAAACACAACCATTTCTGTACACGGTTACAAAAAATAGCCAATTTTTTTAAATCTAGCCAATGCCTAAGTCTTTTTGTGCCAGAAGACCCCCCCCCTGCCGAAGTCTCCCATGATGTGTCTCCCAACCTGTTTTATACAGTCTAAGCTCCCAATCCAAGTCTTTCCTGGGAGCTGTATGGAAAATTTCCTCAGAAACTTGGTGCCACCTACTGGAAGTTTTTTTTTTTTTTTTTAAAGAATGGTACAGGAAGGGGAAAGCTCTGGGGCTCAATAAAAAATACAAATTAAAAACCCTTCAAAAAACATGTTAATCCTGACAGACATGAGGACAAAATCAACCGGATAAGCTGATCATCCCTCCTCTGGTTGGGAATATGGTATAAAGAAAAGGGGGCTTGACCTGAGTGGCCGTCACACTCCAATGCTCTACTGTGTCTCTACCTTAGCTTGACCTGAGATGATCCCTGTGTCAGTCTCCTCACTGGCACTTTATTGACAGCAGACGAAACTACAGGTTTGAGAATGTGCTGTTTATCTTATCTGTATTTCTGTAATGTCTGTGCAGGAAGAGAACAGGTTTTGATCTGTAACTTTGGTAACTGCTTGTTGAACGGTTGGTTTGAACTTTTCATTGTCATATGTCTACATCACAACAAAAAGGGTCCACATTTTCTCAACTTTATGGAAACGTCTAGAAAGACTCACTCTTTCTTGGGTGAGAGGAGTATTCAGCAGACTTTGTAACTAATATTCCTGCACTCACCAGCCGAGTGCAAGTAGGCAAGTTTCCTATCAGATATTGTAATGTACATGAAATGATAAAAAAATATGTTCTCGAGATTGCTTAGTTCTTACAAACTATTGAAAGGAAACTTTTTCTACATTTAATCCATGAAGTCTAGTTTTTGTCTTAAATTATTTTCTGATTTCTCAAATTGTTTATAGTATCTATATTCCTGAATGTTTTATATCTAATTATTTTTCTCTTTACACATGGATGAACACTTCTAGGTGTTTGCATGCATTTCTTTGTTTTTTACTGAAATCTGGATTGTTCTTTTTCTATATCATTGAAATATGAGGTCTTTTGCATAAGTCTGAGGGCTTCTTGACCTCCCCTGACACATGTTGTACTCCATCTTATGTGACTCTTTATTGTGCAGATCAAGAAATACAATCAATAAAATAAGAGAATCAAGTGCTTGTGGTGAAATTACTACTCAGTTTCACAAGACGGAGTAACCTAACTCTAAAGGAAACAAGAGTAAGAGAGCTTCTTTTAAAGCTTCTTTTCTTATTCCTCAGTTTTGCCAGCAGGTGTCGCTGCTCTGCTTAAAAACGTCTGTCGTGTTGCTGATTGTGCTGCTTTGAAAACGTCATTGTTTTGAGGCGGTTCCTAGACGTGCAAAGAGGTCATTGGTGCATTACTGACTTTACTGTTTATGATGAAATGAGGAATTCCCAATCTTACTACCTACGTTAGTTGTGAAGAAATAATGGCAGCAAGATCAGGGAAAATAAAGGAGTTGTCAGTTCATGGAGAAAGAAAAGAGGTTGACTGGCTCTGAGTTTGAAAATAACATGCAAAGTATGTGACGTGCGTCATTTTGGGAAAAAGAGCATTTAAATACTTTGCATCAGTGTTGTGCTTATTTGGCAAGGCACTGACTTTAAAGGGAAATAGGTGATTATGCCACCCCCAAGTGAATATGCCTAAAATTGTTTAAGATGGTGAGGAAAAGCTCAAAATAAAAATTACTTTATTACATATTTTATAAACCTTATTTTTCTTGTGTTGTTCCTGTATCTTTTTTGACCTCTGAATCTCTTTGCATAAAAACTTGTCAAGATTTTTTACTTTTTTTTTCACATAACAAAAAAAGTTTGAACAACTATTTTTTATTTGACTAACCGCTTTTTGACAATGACGGTCACAATATTCCACAGTAAATATAAGGTGGTGTAAAGCTGTTTAACATACACAAAAAATAAAAAATAAAAAATAAAAAAATTATTTTTACATATGCATATATGCACACATAACTACATACATATTCACATACCTGTTATCACACACGAACCACTTTCCTACACACCTACCCACACATCCTACACACACAGTAATCCAAATTTACTAAATAAAATTTATATGAATTCACGTGCTTCATTTCATCTTGTTCATAGAAAAAAAAATTGTAAGTGGAATGAAAACAATGATTATAAGAAAAAAACCAACCTTAATAATAATAATAATAATAATAATAATAATAATAATAATAATAATAATAATAATAATAATAATAAAACATATAACACAAAGACATTAATCAAAAAAGTTATCTATGACATTGATTGGAAAACACTGGGACTGTTTATTACTTCTATTTTTTCTGTGAGCAACTTGGAGAAACACTGCTATTTACAATAAATGTTAATTGGATGTGGATAAGTCCGGTTAATTATTTCAAGGTACCTGCCTGTGAGGGAGGGCAGGGCTTCAGTTATGAGCGGTGACGTCAAGGGGATTTCCACGCCCCGAATCATCCAATCAGAGCGAGGAACGCGGTGTGGCTACACAACCGGAGCGGAGCAGCCTTCAAACGTTACACACATGGCAAAAAGACAGTCACAGATCGTCAGAATAGCAGAAGAAAGGTTGATACTAGAGCTGTTTTCATTACTTTAGCAAAGTTAGACTGAGAAGTGGAGACCGAAACCGGAAGTTAAGCTTTTTTGAAAGAATTCTCGGACACCACAGCGAACTCCGTGGTTTTTAAGGATTTTTTACATGACATGAGAGATATGGAAATCCTACCCGACACACCTGGTGAGTTCATTTTTCTTCAGTCTTGTTTCTAATGTTTGGCATCATGAGAAGACATGTGATTACTTATAGAGGAGCCGCCAACACCCATATGAGCCCCCTCCTCCTCCCCGGCCGGCTGGGTGCTCTGCTGTAGCTGTGACAGCTTTTACAAACACAAAACTCTGTTTATTACCCCTGATCACCAACATTTTGATTTCTGTTTCTGTTTCTGCAGGGGTGTCTGACTTTGGTGAGTGTAGAGCTTTTCTTCAAATAATAGATACATAACTGTGTAAGTATGGGCTGTAGAGATAGATATGCAAAATCTGACCTAAAGTAACCACTAACCAGAAATGAGAAGTGAACTTGGGCCTGTTCAGCTTGTTTGATTCATCACTGTGAATCATGATTTTTCTCACAGCATGGTGTGGAAACTTGGTCAAAAGCTAAATAAAATGCATTTTACCATATGTAGCCCACTAAACGCCACACCTCTCATGCATTATTTATTATAACTTTATTACATTATGAATTTTCCTCTTATTGGGTAATAAATAAGTTATTTACATTTTCAAGAGAAACTTCATATGTTCCTGTTGTCTGGGGTAAAGAGAAAAAATACTTTGTTTCACTATTTACAGCAAGTACAAGAAGCTTGAGCCGTTGCCAACCGCAGGTTTCTAACAGTTAGGCCACAGGTTTACTAAAAGCTGCTGTAGGAGTACTTCTGTTTCTCTGTCACCATGACTAAAAAAATGTAGAAACTTATTCAAAATACACCGTAGGTTTTTATGCGAAAACAGTTGTTTATTTTACTGTAAGTAGGTGTGCTGATGAAAAAAAAAATACCATGCAGAGTTAAAACTCATCTAAGACAAAATTTTACAAATGTTATAGAGGTAATTGGAAAAATAAGCATAAAAATAGAATAGAATAAGATATTTTTTTCAATGCTTGCAATAAGTTCTGTCATTGTATCTACTTTGTACAGTATTTACTCAAATCAGTTGGTTAATGTTATATTCTGATAAAAAAGTTTGGAGTTTAAAATTTGTTTTTGCTGAAAAGAAACATTTAAAATCCCTAAATGAAAAACTATGGAGAGAATCTTTTTGTGCACTTAAATAGATTGTGTATTATAAGTTTGTTTTATTATTGGGTATCAGTTTAAGAAGCAGTTGCAGCTCTACTGACCAGACTACAAAGATCAAGAACAAAATATTTATGCTAGTAGGGCTATATTAACTTTTAATTTGAGCTTGTTTATGTATTTTTTTTAAACAGACCTCATAGAAGAGATCATCAACAACAACAACAACCCACTCCTACCTCGACCTCCTTGCCCTCCTGCTGACCTCATTGACCACTCAGAGGTTCAACGTCCTAAGCTGGTAGCAAGAGGAACAGGATGCCAGGTGAGTGAAATCAGAAAACATCACTGTTCATTTTCTCACTTGTGCTGGTTGGATGTACCTGCCTAGTCATTTACAGTGTGCTGTTGTGGTTGAGGTCGTGTCTGATTCTGTTAGCATTTGGCTAAGTTTCAAAGAACCATAGTTTACCACACCCAGAGGGTGAAAATAAACATACACAGATTCCTTTCTGAGAAAAACAGTTCCATAGAAAGATAAAGATATGAAAAAAGGTCATGCTTTTTTTCATGTTAGCAAATCTTTTTTTTTCTCAGCCTTTTTAATTAAATGGCTTTTATTTTGGATGCTTTTGAAGGTTTGTGTATTGATGGTGTAATAAATCAGATGTTAAGACAACCCATCAAAAGATGTTTCTTAGAACATCTGTCATAGTTTTCTGAGATTTCTTGAGAATTAAGGTCACCCCAAACAACAGGGAGATGAAGGTTTGTTTATTTTGCCTTGTTCAATTCTGCTCTTGAAAAAAATTCAAGCAACAAACACATCCAGAGAGGGACCTCCCCCTCTGTAAGAGTGTGAAAATTCAGCAGCAGCTTCAGTTTGGCACTATAAAAGATAACATGCCGGTGTGTAGCATGTGTGTTGAGCGTGTGTGGCATGCAGGTGACTGGTTGTTTGTTTCCTTGCTGTAAAGAGTCGCAGAAACACAGTCAGGCAGGTCTGGCTCTTACCGTAAAGCACGTGGTTTACAGAGTGGGCAGGTCAGGAGTGGTGTAATTGGATAAGGCTGCAGTGACGCAGCAGTTTTCACACATAGGTCATTATCAAACCAGTAAGTCAGGCACTCTAAGTCTGAAGAAACTCTTTTTTGTTTCTTTGGTTTGTATGAAAAAGATCTATATGTTGGTGTAAATACCATTTTTACTGCCTGAGCTGCAGGCTCCCAATAGGGAAAGGGGGAGAAACAAAAGAAGCAAAGAGGGAGCAATCTGAGCCCTACTTTCAGTTTGCCTTTCTCTCTGTTTACAAGCCAAACCCACTGAGAGTTGAAGGAGTCAAATTCTTCATCTTGTGCTCCTACCAGCTCCACGTCACTATGAGCTGATTTCCTGTTTCCTGCTCTCTGCCTGGGTTTTGCTCGGCTTTTGTTTAGCCCTGGTGCTGTAGAGGCTAACAGGTATTCTCCAGACTAAGGCTAGCAGAGACATACACAAGAACTCTTTGACAGCGGATGTCTGTGGATCGACAGACTATTATGAAACATGACATCATGCAGAGGCATCACCCTGCAGCAACACTTGAAGTGAACTTTCAGCCTGATTAACAGATCCCAAGCAACAAAGAGGATCTGGACTTCTTCTTCTTCTTACTTGCAGGTTTGCTTATTCGGTCATTGTTTAACTTTGGATGCTCTGTTTTTGAGTTGCAATTGTGTAACTTTTTCCACTTCTCATACATCATGTTGAAGCTTGTAAGTGGTATGAATGGGCAGATAAAGAAAGTGAAAAGAAAAGAGACGGTTCCTGGAAGCAGAAAAGTGTTTGTCTGTGGTGAACCGATGAAAAAAAGCCTCTAAATGCAAAGGGGGGGGGTTGAGGAGCACATGGTTCACTCTGTGCATTGATAGAAAGCACATGTATGAAGGAAAAACATACACTGACTCAGTTTTTGCTGCCGCTGTGATGCAGAGTGATTCATATACAGTGTTCTGCTGAAATGGATGAGAGACATCTGGTCTCCATTCTGTTTATTTCTAGCTGATGTTTTTTAACACTGCAGGGGTTGCATTCAGCTCCTTCGTAGCAGTCTGGACTTTCACTTTTTTGAAAACATCAGTAAAAGAATTTAAAAAGATTTAAAGTTAAGTAAGAAGTGCTAAAATAACTGATGATGTAGGAAGACATCCCATGTGATTGTTGGATGAGGAGATGTCACATTATTTCACCATTACCACAAATGTTCTATTATAAAAACATCTGGAGCTGTCTGAAGGGATTGAGCTGCTTTATACGTGTATTGGTTTATGTGTTTCTTAGTGCTCTCAAAGGCATTCAGAGAGGAAATTTCTCTTTGGTTGTAATGCAGTCAATACAAAAACCTCTGAAAGGTGACAGGGGCCAAAGTGAACTGAAGATAGTGCAATTTAAAAGGACTTTCTGAGTAATCTTGGACAAGCATGTTATCTGGATTTGTAACTGATCATCATCCTCTATTTAAAATGAGATTACCAGCCGAAGATAGCTGCAATCCACCTCATACTGATTCCCCTCACAGTCACTTTAAGAAGAAACGAAAAGTGCACTTTGCAGGTTTACTAAATATGGTAGCAAAATTGAAATGATCCAGTTTCTTGTGTTGTGTTGTGTTAAGAAACTGGGAGCTGCACCTCAGGAAAAGATAAGAAAATTCACTACTCATTAAAAAGCTTAATATTTGTCTCAAATGTAGACTCAGCCAAAAGGACGCTACTTTTGAGTATTCAAGAGGATATTTATTTTCAGTTTTGGAATGAGTAGTTCAGATTAAAACACATTAATCTAACCTGTCTCCAATGAGAGGTCAAAGAAAAGTTGTCTCAACAACAAGTTTTTTCAATGTTGGTTTTCTTTTCTCTCCCTCTACAGCCAGTTTGCCACTTCCCTCAGCCCCTGCAGTCTCCCTGCTCCTCCAGAGGAATGGCTCATCCTCCCCGGGGGGTCGGTACGTCCCAGCGTGCTCGAGACTCCTCGTGTTTGCAGGGGCCCAAAGTGTCCAGCCGCATTTCCTCTCAGACCCCGACTGACACAGAGATGCTGGAGCGGATTCTGGAAAAACCCAAACTTGTGGTGGTGGAGGAGCCCAAAGAAAGAGGCATGAGATTTCGATACGAATGTGAGGGACGCTCAGCCGGCAGCATCCTGGGGACATCCAGCACTGAAAACAACAAAACTCAGCCTGCTATAGAGGTAGGTGTATACTTTAGAGTAAGGGGCTTTCCTGGCTCCAAGAGAGAGTTGAAGAAGGTTTTAGCAACAGTTGAATTTGTTAGAGATTGACTCTTAAACCCCCTGCATCTACGTCTGAGGGTGGGGTGAGTGTGGATGGATGTGGGTTCTCGGTGAAAGTAAGAAAGTCCCCACAAATCCGAGTTTGCTTGTGGTCAAACGCCCCCTCGCATACCAACAAACCCTCCTTCACACATACACACACACCTTTAAATCTCAAACACCATCTCAAAATGAGGACAACATTTCAAGCTTATGTGGATCAAATTGACTTCACGAAGTTCAATCATAGAAGTTAAATCCTCACATTCATGTAGCTTTCTCTTTCTCTTTCCACTTCTACCATTGAATCTAGGAATCTCAAGTACATTTTTGACTGTGAGAGTTTCTCACTTTCTCAGTTAGACCCCCCTGCCCTTATTTCAGAACAAGTAGGTTGTGTTGCACACATCCGCCGTGTGAGATGATGTGTTCACTGCATTCTCTACTTCTCCCTTTCATGTTATCTTGTTTTCTCTGACAGATTCACGGTTCCATCGACCACATAAAGAAGGTGACAGTCACAGCCTCCCTGGTGACCAAAGACCCCCCACACAGGCCTCACCCCCACTGCCTTGTGGGTAAAGACTGCCCCAATGGTGCAGGAATCTGTGTTGTCTCTTTCAATCCACAAAGCAACAGACGCCACAGGTACAGATGTTTATCTCTTACCTGAACAACTTGATTATTTTCTGTGGAATCTCAAATTGATAGTTTCCTGTTTTGTAGAAAAGCAATAAGTTTTAATAAGATGTGTTTTTTTTTCATTTTCTGTCATAGCTTTACGAACCTTGGTATTCAGTGTGTGAAGAGGAAAGACCTTGATGGTTCACTCGAGAAGAGGAGAAACTTAAATATTGACCCATTTCAAAGTAATTTCAAAAGCAAAATATATTAGAATACAATGAATGATGTATTTTTTTTCCCTTCATGGTTGTTTTTGTTTGTATCATTCCTCAGCTGGTCACTCAAAGGGCATAGAAGACATGGACATGAACGCCGTGCGTCTGTGTTTTCAGTGTGAGCTTGAGTGGGATGATGGCAGAAAAGACAGCTTGAGCCCCGTGATGTCTAATCCCATCTTTGACAAGAGTGAGACTTTCCTGAGCACAAACTTTGATCTTTTTAACCACAGTGTGACAAACAGAAAACAATATGACATCTAACTGTTAGGTTTTTTTTTTTGTCACAGAGGCCACAACAACATCACAGCTGAAAATTACGCGGTTAAATCTGAACAGAGGCCCGTGCACCGGGAAGACAGAGATCTACATGTTGTGTGATAAAGTTCAGAAAGGTGAGAGGAAAACTTCAGCTTACACACATATCGAATATATACACAAAATATATATTTATACCAGAGCTGAAACCTTGGTACGTTCGTTTTGAGCAATTGAATTTTAAGAACTTTGACATATTTTGACGCAGTTTATAGTTGCACTCCAGACAATGGGGAACGTTTCTCACTACTTGAGTTCCTAGTATACCAATTACAGTGATGCACAAGGTTGTGCCTCCTAATATGTCAGACACTCAAGTAGCATCAAACTGGCAGCTGACAATTTGGATGAGTTACTCTGAAATAATAAAAAAGGATATCACAATAATGAAAGTCTTTGTATTTTCAATGATCCACAGATGACATAGAGATCATCTTCAGGCGAGGGTCCTGGAAGGCTTGCGGCGAGTTTGCACAGACAGACGTCCACCGGCAGATTGCCATTGTGTTCAAGACTCCGCCCTACCAAGAACAGGACCTTTCAGAGGAGGTGGAAGTCAACGTGCTGCTCCGTCGCCTCTCGGATCAGATGGAGAGCGAGCCTGTTAGCTTCACGTACCTTCCACATAACACAGGTAAGTCCAGCGTAGAGTCCACAACTGCACAGATATGTTACTCATTTGTTCTTATTATGAAGGAGGATCTCTAAAACATGTCTGCTTATTTCAGACCCATACGAGGTGAAACGGAAGAGAAAGATAAAGTCAGACATGAGCTTCAGAGACAGACCTTGTGCAACAGGTGAGGATGAAAGATTAGATTAGATTTCTTCTTTAATGTGGATGCAAAGAGAAAGCATTTCTTTGCCAAGGTCTTCAATGGATTGGAGGCTCAAGTAGTAAGAAAGAATCTCATTAAATAAGTGTGAAGTTCCTAAAGCTGATCTTTCATCATGTGTAACACTAATCTACCTCCTCTTCAGCCGCAGAAAGTGCCCCTGCAGCAGAGCCGATCTTCCCCTTCCTGCCGCCTCAAACCATGATGCCTGCAGACGATCGCCTCAGTGCTCCTCAGCCTGGGGCAGCTCCTTTACCAGAACTGTTTTTCCCCGGGCCTCAGGACTTCAGCAACGACAACGATGCCTCCCTCCTGAATGAGCTACTAGATAATCCAACACTAAGGGACATCCTTTCTGACGCCAACTTCCTCTCCATGCATCCTGGCTTTGATCAGTCTGAAGTCAACACAATGTTTGCCAACATGGACATGAACTTAAACCAGAACTTCAGCTCTCACCCTCAGGACTTTACCCATATGAATGACTGGCAGTTCAACAGGCTTGTCAACGAAAATCAAATCCCACCGGCAGATGCACAGGACACCTCTGCAAACATTCAAGTGAAGACAGAAGATGAGCTATGAGGGTGGCGACTGTTGGGGTCATGTAGCGCTTACACACCTCACCATCTTTCATGGTTCCAGGCTCGAGGACTGATTACACTGCATGCTAAACAAGTAGCTAAGCTTAGCACAGCACAAAGACTGAAAGCAGGGTGAAGAGCTAGCCTGCTTCTGTTACAAAATCCACCTTCAAACTTTTGTTGTGATATCACGATTGGCTACAGTTACATCTCGGAGCTCTGTTGTCACCCTGAAGCTGCAATTAGGAGGTTGATACTGTGTTTGTACGATGACGTGGACATAATGAAATATGTTACTTGGATGAAGTTAGCTCTGAAGAAGTTTGTTTCTGAATTTGAAAGTAGGTGTGTTGGTTTCAGTCTGTGCTAAGCTATGCTCTGCTAGTTAGCTGCTAGCTTCAGGCCTGTATTTAATGTACAGTTATAAAAAAGTAGGTAGTAATCTTCTCAGCACAATGTAAGAAAACTATTCACTTGTCCCCCAAAATGTCAAACTTTTCCTATCTTGCTTCTTGATTTAGAGCCAAGATTTGTCATCCCAAGACAAAGCTGTGACCCGATTTTCTCTGGCTGCTTTCACTTTCCAAAGTGTTTCACACTAATTTGTTTCCAAAAACTTTGCTGTTTTCCTCTTACCAGCCCCAAATCATAAACATTGCAAACCTTGCTGGTCAAGGCCCTAGCCACAAAGAGAAGATTTTAAAGATGAGTAATGCTGCTCAAGTTTGCCTTAAAGCTTAAGGTTAAGGTTAAGGTTAGTTGCAGGCACTTGTCGGCAAGCTTGAAAAGAGAAGTCATGGATGTATTTAACGTGGGAACACTTTGCTTTTTCTGAATAGAGTAGATCATTAGTGAGGTAAGACTGAGAAACCCATCATGTAACATTTGTGTAAACTCCATTTTGTTTGCTTCTGCATGATTTAGGGGAAACAAACCCACTTCCTACGAGAACTTGTCTAAAAAGTACAAACAGTTTAAAGGACGTAGTATCATGTTGATGTCACACCCCTTGCTTGTTTAATATTTAATCAACCTTTATGCAATAGAAACCTGTGATGCTTGTAACATTGCTCCGTTTGTGTCACTTCCTTTTGTTTTGTAGTTTTGCTCCCGTGCTAGGAATAAACCTTTTTAGCCTATCACGAGTCTAAATCCGCCCCCTCACCACACCACAGCACTGTACTGTTCATATTGTGTAGAAGAAAAAAGAAAAATATCCTGTTATTTTAGTTTCGTCCTTACTTCCTCTAAAACCATCGGCTGCTTCTGTGATGACTTGGTGTGAGGCATTAAAAAAGTGTAAGACGTCACCTTACAGTGTGTCCTTTCTTCAGCGTCCTGCCTACACACATTCCTGACCTGCTCACTCACCACTTAAAACACTCAGCTCTGGCAACAACAAGGAGATGATATAATGCTTTTTACATGAGAACTCTGTATGTCAGCAGTTAGAGGACAAACAAGTTTGGTATGTTTTTTTTTGTCAAAAATAAAGTATTGATGAGACTATTTTCTACTTCTCTTTTTGCGGTCACAGCTGTGTCTCTTGAATGATGCTTACATGAAGGAAAACTTGCAACACCATCAGAAAGTTAATAGATTGAGACATATTGGGAAATTATCTAACCCTTAATCCAAAAGGTCAGATAGTCATACCTCATTAAAGTTAGGTCATCCAAGAAATGAAGCCCACATTTCCCGGATCCGAGGCAGTTTTATATAAAAATGTCGGGGTCAGCCATTTCCCTTGTTCACAATCAGAAACAGTATGCCACCCCATTCTGTTTTTGTTTTTTTTGTTTTTTTTTTAAATTAAGGTCCGTTTTCTAGATTTACTAAGAATTATAATGAGAATCTCTGTTTTACTCTTTTCACACAGACAAGCTACAAGATGCTCTAAACAGAATTTAACAAAAACAGTATTTTGTGGCAAATTCCTCCAACGATTTGTAGAACTGTTGATGTTGGCCTAGTTTTTTTTTAAGTAGACTCGTTGTCAAAGTTCAAGTCTTTGTCCTTGTTTCACCTTAATGCCAACAAACCTGTTTCTACAGGGCATAAACACAAACACTGGTCTCAGCTTTTTTTTCTGTGCTCCACGTTACCTCGTGCCACAGCTGGGAGTGTATTAGTTACGGCAGGTGCTACCATCTCCGGCACCATCGTCACTGTTGACTTGAGCTGAACAGCCTTCAGCAGCTGGGAAACTCCACTCTGGGCTCACGTCCAAGAGGTTTTATCTAGTGCACACACAGAGAAAGACAATATTTCCTGTAAAATGGTACCATCACACCCCAGTATTGAAACTAGTCTGGACATGTCTACAAACTCAGGCCTTACAAACGGTCAGAAGGAAGGTGTGAAGGGACTAATGTAGAGTAAAATGCCATGAAGAGTGAACCTTTTGTTAAATTTAGATGAAGCATGTCTGTGACGGCAAAGGGAAGTACTTGCAAGAGTCCGATAAGTTGTCATTCTTCATATTATCATTGCTTTAAATGGAAAAAAAAAAAAAGTGGAGATGACACGTTTGACATTTTTTTCTCCCTGTGCACTCATTTACTAACAGCTTTTTATTCAGAGAATGGAGGATTAAAACATCTTTTGCTGTTTCTGGTGAAATTAAACTGGAGGCTGCTTAGCTCAGAATAAAGACTAGAAAAGGGCAGCTGTCTGCCTCATTGTATGAACCCTGTGGTGTATAGTGGTCACTACAGTGGACACCTATTTAAAAATTATTTACTCCTAAATTCAGTGCTTCATGTGGTGGGAATTCATATTAGCCTGTGTCAGGATATTTTTATTCTTCTTAGGGCCTGAAAAAATGTTTTCAATTCTTTTTCCAAATATATTTATATTTTAAAAGAGTTATAGACAAACATTTGAGGGTAAAACGGCGTAATAACTATAAATAATTCGGTGTTAACATGGATGAAAGAGAATTAGAATGTTTCACAAAGCATTAAAAAATATTATTCATGAAATTATCAAAAACAAAACAAAACAAAAAAAAAGTCATACTTACATTAAGTTCACACTGTTTTAAGTTAAATGCTCAGTAACAAATATTTGAAAAAAAAAAGGAAAACGTTTTTTCATGCTTTTAGACAAATAAAAAAACTTAAGGGAAAAATCCTGACACTGACTCTCATAATTCATGCATCAGAGGGTTAAATATAGCAATGTCTCACCAAACTGTAATGAGGACAATGTAGATTTCAAAATGCTGAACCGCTCCTTTGAAGTAAGGTTTATGATCTGCTGTAAAATGACCTTTACAAGCATTAGAGCTCCTGTGAAACAGAGTAAGATAACTGATCAAAGATAATGCCAATGTTGATCAACTGTATGTGTTTGTTTAAAAAGGGGTGATTCCCATGGCATTGATTAGAGAAAGGTTCAAAAGAAGATTGGCATTCAAATGGTCACATGAACTGACAAAGGACAAGTCAACATTTAAGGTGCTGTATATTCATTATGTTTATATGTCACTATTGTGAACTGACTAAAAAGACCGACAGTACACTCCTTATTTTTCTTTCACACCAAAACAGACCAGTATGTTTTTCAAAAGTGAAAAAAAACCCTCCTAGTTTGAGTAGCTCTCAGCGGGGTTTGTGGGTTTGTGGGGACCCTGGGGAATAACAGAGTATGCTGTGAGTCATGTGTGGTGGAAACAATCAAATTCAGTAATGGTCCTGATAGATGACGAATAGGGGTAAGGGAGATAAACCCACAGGACTTCAATAATATCTAACCTTTTATGGCCTCAGGAGGGGAAGGTTTACCTTTCGATGGCACATTTTGGTTGAAGTCACAGTTTTCCATTGTCACACGGGCTTTCACTACAGGGCACGCCCCACACTGTCGGGTGATCACAGCTGTAGATCAGACACTGATACAGGCTTGTTTATGATGTGTTACTAATGAAATAAAAACCAAACTTATAAAGCAGATTTAAGAGTATCAGATTAAAAATTAACTAATTACACAGTACATTTCCAGCTATTAAACAGAAGACATACAGTATGGATGAATTTCTTATTTACATTATTATGTTAAAAATGTATATTTGATCAAACTTCAATAACTATCACCTTAGCTAGTAGTAGTAGTGAAATATGATGGGTCAATGTTTCAAAGCTCAGTTGGTGGTTATTCATGTTAATTTTAGCTTATTTCAGATATTATTAAATATGACACAAGCTGTGTTATTCATGCTAATGTTGATGGTGTTATTGATGATAATCTAAGCATTAATTTCACTGATTTATTATCAATACTGATATAAGCTGTGTCATTGAAGAGGACTTTGGCTAATGTAATGAGTACAGTGAAAGCTAATTCTATTGATGCAAATGTTAGTTGTGTTATTGATACTGATTCTAGTTTATATCTTACTAATGCTGATGTTGACTGTTTTTTGAATACCAATTTTAGCTTATGTGAGCTATTTTATTGATTTTGTCAGCCTTGTTGTTAATCCCCAAATTAACCTTGTGGCTTGTTTTCTCTTTTTGGCTTATTTGTTTTCTAACCCTGATTGCCTTAAAAGGGTAATTCCACACTTAGGATACACACTTAAGACTATGTAAGGAGTGAATCTCTTTACCAACAGGGACTTATTTAGTTATTCTATATTCGGTTGCCAGGTTACAACACCCACGGGAGTCCCCATCTCACCACAAGAGCTTTGACACCGTAACTGACACACAGATCAAGTCAGGAAGCGCTAAAACGAAACTAGGCGATGAACGGTTGTTTTTGTTTCCCCTTCATCACTTTTTCCACTCGTGAACATAAGAAAACGCTTATTATGAAACTTTCACCCACTATAAGAGACTCTGAGATCTCTGTAGTTCTCTCCCCCATGTGAACTTCTGATTCCTGTCATGATTTATGGACATTCATGCACCATCATGAAGATGTCTGAAATACTCAGCTTTTTGCCTTATATGGAGTATCACACATATGAGCGTTGTATTCTCTATTGTTGTTTCACTCTGTTTAACATTTGAACTAAAATGGTTTTACAATATACAGTAAAACTTCATCACAACTGGAAGATATTTCCAGAGATGGTGAGCATATCTCTTGCAGGTTGACCAAGGTAGACACATATGTAGCCTAGACTGTAACAAAGATGATCAGTAACATAAACAAGTTTTTTAATTTTATTCACAAAGTCCAGTGTCTGACCATGCCTGCATTTTTACGCCTACTTCGCTTTGTGTCAAACCCACTGAAAGCCTGTTGGCATAATAACAACAACAACAACAACACCAATAATAATAATAATAATAATAATAATAATAAGAAGAAGAAGAAGAAGAAGAAGAAAGGGAACCATACTGTAATAAAAATATTATACCCATAATATGTTTCACTTCCCAGTGTATAAACCAGTGTGGTCAGGAAACAGGTGGATCATGGCAGAGTATTCTCCTCCCCTCACTTCTAACATTCAAGTTTTTGATCTGGATACATTGACAGCCATTTTTTATTTTTTATTTTATGCTCTTTTTCAAAGAAATATGAAATAAAATCTTCTGTATCTGAAAGTGAAACACCCTGGATATGCTGAGTGAGAGGATTGAGATTACTCATGTAAAGGGAAAGAGCTCTTAAATTTGCATTGATTATGCAAGTGTCTGAACTCAGACCAATAGGTAAAACTAATTACCTGAACTGAAATTACACTAGACACTACAATGTGTTTTTGTCTCTGGTAGAAAATTAACATGGCAACATAATTGATTTTTACCACCCATAGTTAAGTATCAAAGAAAGACAAACAAACTAACTAAAAAAGCTCAGACCATTTGGGCACAACTGATTGACAACTGATTACTATCTCAGATCAGACTTGATATTGAGCTAAATAATTTTGACGCAGTACATTTGATCAAACACATAATCTATCCTCCACAGAATGACTTGTATTTCAGAAGTCTTCTTCTAAACTATTTCTCCCCAACTTGGCAAGAAACAAATGTAAGGCACCTTCAATTATTCAAAGCACTTTGGCTTCATCTAGTGGTGAAACTGACACATAACATGTCTAGGATTTAAAAGAAAACTCATCCTTTACTTTCATCCTCTGATGTCTGCTCTTTTTTCTGTTCATATTCAAAGAAAAATTTAGAGTAGATTTATATATTTATCAATTTGTGTCTCTTTCATTGGACGGAATTAACTGAATGCAGTTTTTTGCCCATATTTGAGGGTAGATCGTTATCAGTTCTACAATCGGACTTGAGGGGGTGATATTTCTTAAGTGGCTTCTTTGTCTTTCAGACTTCAGACAAGTGAAACCACAAAACAATAAAACATGGAGCAAAGAAAGTCATCTGGTGACAGAAGTGTGGTATTCATCTTCACATCAGACTGTCAGCAAGAAAGACAATTCTCCAGGAAATGAGTGAAATCGACAAGTGCACTACTTTGACAAATACTGGAGAACATATGACCAGAAATTGAGTTAAAGAAAAAAATACACATTTTATTTGTGTTTAAATCCTGTACAGGGGTCAGATATCACAGCTGCTAAGAGATTACTGACACTGATGGACACTTCTCCTTTGATTATCATGCCTTCTGCACAGACATTCAAAGCAAGGGTAAATAAATAAATTATCATGACTCTAGCTTTACCTCTTGATACATGACCCTTCCACTTCTTTTTTATTCTCAAAGAGAAATTCAGGTTGACGTAGAAAATTTGTCTGAGTAAAGGTCAGCACTGACAAAGTGACTCATGCCTTCCTTTAGACAAGTATGACAGTTCAACCTGCTTGATTTTTCAGTCTTTAAAGCTTCCCCTTGTCCTACAGAGTTCAGGTTCTCAGTTCTTCTCTATAAGGTGTGGCTCTGACAGTTTTTGGATGTGCAGCTCCTCCACCAGCTTGTCCACACAGTCCTTGAAAAGAGGCTCAGGCTCCTGAGACACAGAGCAAAACAGAGTCAGTAGGTCAGCTTCATCACAGGTTGGACAAAGTGTGATTCTAATGTTTGATTTTTACAAGAAAGATTGCAGAATTTTTGCTCTCATTCATTACAGTAAAAATTTTTTTTACCTTATGCTCAAGCTGCCTCTGCTTCTCCACAGCCTCCTCAAGACTTAGACCCGTCCACTCAGCTTCCTCTTTTGGGACCTCAAACTGCTGCTCAGACAGAAAACAATCACATATTTTTGTGTCTTTACATCCTCATTTCATTTTTAACACATTTCAGGGACACTCTCTGAACATAAACCTTCTTACCTTGTATTTGTTGTAGACCGTCTCCCTCTTTGCTGGGTCACCTGGGTAAAGCTCTGCGTCTTTGCGTGCAAGGCGAAGCAGCATTGCTCTCTTCAAATCCATCCCCAGCTTAGAGTTTAGGTCTTCTTTGGGTGTCTATGGACAGGGAATAATAAGAAGACTGTTCTGTTAAAAGCTACAGGAGTGGGATCGTGACATAGAGGCAGCGTTCTCTTACTTTAAGAATATAAAAGTCAAATCCATATGCAGCATCGATGAGGTCCAGAGTGCGTGCTGTGACTGTGATGGTGAACTTGTGGTCAAGGATCTCACTGTACAACTCTCTTTTGAAGAGCTGTGGTTTCCAGGTCTTCTTTAGACGAGTGGACAACTATAGATCCAAACAGAAAACAAAGTAAATCCAGAAAGCAAGGGCAAAGCCCACTTTCAATATGCCTTGTTAAAACAGAGAACATCGTTTTGGGCTCACCTTGTCATTGTTGGCGTATCTGTAGCCTGATATCCATCCTTCTCCTCCCCACAGACCGTCTTGGGAGGCTGGAGGGTAATAAATGGGGATCGGGACATCCTGTACACGTTCCTTCTGCCCTGTCTTTGGGTTCGCTTGATACTGGACGCCCAGAGGCTTCCAGTGAACAGGGGTAGGTTCTTTCGGCTCTAAGGACTTGAGGTAGTGTTTAGGTAGCCGAGCATGAATGCCCTGCTTTAATTTTAGAGCTTCCCAAACTTTGGGAGGGTATTTATGAAGTGGCATGATGGGTTGTCTTATGAAGGCAATCTGGACAGAAGAATCAGAAAAGGAAAATTATGCTGCAAAATTAATACCAAATGGAAAAAGAAAAAGCTGGCAGCAAAGATGTTGGCACAGATTGCAAGAGTGAACTTTCAGTCATGAACAGCCATTGCTGTTTTTAAATGATAACAAAGTCGGCACACATTTGAATCCAATGACTTTTAACCCTGTGGTGCATAGTGGTCACGACAGTGGACACAAATTTACAAGTTAATTACACCTAAATTCAATGGTTAATGTGGTGGAAATTCATTTTAGCCTGTGTCAGGATATGTTTATTCTTCCTTGGGCCTGAAAAAATGTTTTCAATTTTCTTTTTCAAACATGCATCTATTTTTAAAACTGTTATAGACAAAAATTTGAGGGTGTAAAAGTGTTAAAATGGATGAAAGAGAGTTAAAATGTTTCACATTAAAAAAGGATAATTCATGAAATTACCAAAAAAAAAAAAGAGAAGTCAAACAAAATAAGTCATATTTACACTGAGTTCACACTGTTTTATGTTGAATGCTCGGTTACAAATATTTGGAAAAAAAAAAAGGAAAACTTATTTTATGCTTGAAGACAAATAATGTGAGACGATTAAAACAACATCTTCTCTTGTCAATTTGACTTTATATTCCCAATATCCTGTGAATTCTCAGAGTCAAACTCGAAGGAAGAACAAATTTCATAGAGAGGATTGATGTGTTTGTTTTAGATGATGTTTCAAAAACCCGATGCAGCAAGTTGCAATACATTCGGTTTTGGTTGCAGATGTGTAAAAACAAAAAAATTAACCCGGCACTCTTGTCTAAATAACATTTTACAGACAGGAAATCAATTCCATAACGATCTTGTTAGCAGCATGCCAACCAGCACAGGGTATTAACACACTTTCAACCACTTTATGGATAAAACGAAGATTATTGGAGGTTACACGGGGTTAAAACATACAAATAAAAATATGCCTCACCTAGTTATAAAGGATAAAAGGGACCACCACAAATCACAGGCTCATTTAAGAGTCCACGTTAGCTCGAAATCAGAAAGGCAAGGACATCGGGCATGTTTTGCTGCACGGACTAATTTCCGCGGTTAGACCCGCCTACAACGGCCAACGGGAAACATGATTGGCTGACGACAAATATACATCAGTGATTGGCTTTCGCAGGCTGCCAATCATTGCTCGTTTCCGGCCACTGTGGAAATAATATCTTTATTTAATATACATATGAACTTTCTGTAACCTTCCTCTCAGTCATCTGTTGTGTTAATATTGTATAAAAGACATCATTTGAATTATGTGTTGTATTATATAATTGAGTCTTATGCACTTTTTAAACTGTCAAATGAAGCGAATTGTATTTACTTTATTGGCTTTATTTTGTTGACTCCATTCTATTTTACTTAATTTTATGTGTTAAATTTAATTCATAATGTTTTATTTCATTTTATTGTGCTCTATGTTGCCGCTTTCTCCTCCTTGTAAACACCTGTAACACACCTGTCCCCCGTGATCTGAAGTGTTTACTTCCCTTTCTCTCTCTGTTTTTCAGTCTTTTTTCTTTCTTTCTTTCTTTCTTTCTTTCTTTCTTTCAGTTATTAACATGATGTATGCTTTTCTGGTCAGTAAATATAAAATATTGACAAATTGATACCAACATTGGTATCAGAATTGATCAATACTTGGATGATGAGATCTTGTCATCAGTATATTTGTGATTTCCCGAATATTAATGTTTGTGTAATGGTTAAGCTACCAGTATCTGCAACTGGTCAACATAATACATTTAATGTTAAAGTATTATAATTGTTGTTTTCCATAAACATTCAAATTTACTGTTTTACAACGAAGCAGAAAAACTAAAGCATATGATTATTTTCTGCTTGAAAACTAGATTTAACTTTCATTTGTGAGCAGTAAGTTTTAGTGACTGTGTTCGAATCTTGATTAATGTTGACAAGCTGCTTTCCTACGTAAAAAAGTATCCATAATGGTATTGATATCGGCAATACTGGCCATTTAATTACTTGGTATCAGATTGATGTCAATGGCACACCAATTCTGCATACAAAATGCCCAAGTTATCATTTTCAGGCTTCAATTACATTCACGCCTTTTCTTGTTTTTGCATTATAAGACATTCCTATATCTTATGTGCAAGAGGTCAAATACATAAGCTTTTATGGTGTTTTATTTTCCAAATCATAGACTTTTATTTTGAAGTTTAAGAACAGTTTAACAGGAAATACACTCGAGAGCGTGTTCAGGAAATTCACCGTCAGTTCAGTGTTTAGAAAACCGTATAATCATAAATGGTCTTAGTGATGTGAGACAGTAGATGTATATTGTTATAGAACTACATGGCAGGACGCACTGGGACGATAGTGTTCATGTCAGATAATAACTGAGTATTTGAAACTTTGCACACATTGTCAACGAACCTGAACACAACACAATGTACGAACACGACTTAATAAACATGAAATTCTTCGCCCGAAAGGTGGAATTGAACCACTCTGCCGCTAGGCAGCTACAGGTTTGAAGCCTGCACCCCAGACCACTGAGGCTCATCCGGGCATTTACTACATTTGGAGTAAATACTTTATATAGGTATAAAACTGGATCGCATCTTCACTCGTGGTTTCATTTTTAAGGTACTTTCATTTCGTCTTAAAGATAATAAAAAAAAGTTGCTCATACCGAGTACAATCACACGCGTGACACAGTGCACTGTTTTCATCTCGAATGAGTACAAAAAAGGAAACTTGGTCTCTTTTCTGCTGTAGCTTGCAACAAAGAAGCATTGTGATTGGCTGATTGACAATAAAAAAGGTGGAGCCATAATGTGTAAAATCAGGTGAGACGTTCTTCTTTAGAAGGAAACATACACACATGGAGGCATGTTACAGCAGGACTGCACTTGTGTAATTCGTTTTTTATTGATAATGGGCTTTTAAAAAGGTGTGTATTTATGCAAGCTGGCCTTATGTTAGCAGTGTTTTGAGTGTAAATTCTGCATTGACAGGTTCAAATGTCAACCCACACACTCTGTGATCTGATTTACAGTGAATTTCGCTTATTAATGCTTCAAGGGCACAACTGTGCACTGATTTCAGCTTTATTGCATTTAGTGATGGCTTATCAAAACAAGCTATCAAGCTTTGTCTTCTTAATATTGTTTACAACAAAAAGAATGGTATATTACTCGACTCGTAAAATTAGAAAAGGCTATAGTATGATACCTTTTGAAAAAACAAACAAACAAGCAACACAAAATATAGCAACAAAAAGTTTGTATTTTAAGTCATAAACAAAAATAGAATTACACTGTGAACTAATATGCAAAATGTAACTCAATATGGATGGTGATAAAGAATTTCAATAATTTTAGATTAATTATGTATATGTTTTATTATATGTTAAAGATTTTGTAGACTCACAGACTCCACTTATACTGTGTCCAAAGTTAGATTTTAAGTTGCACTTCAGCAAATGCTAGAAACATCTTCATTATTAAGTATTAAAATGTATTTATTCCAAGGTCTCAAAGGCAGAGAAACATCAGTGTTAAAGTTTGTTTTTATTTCAGTAAAGACATGACCATGATACAGAGGTACAGATGAAGTTACACAAGACAAAATCTTTGGTTTAGCATCATGTTAATGTCATAAATCGATCAGAATATATACATATGACGTGGGCAGTGTTTTGATAAAATGACACTTTCAAATGCCATACATTCACTGTGTCTAGCTTTACATCTGGACTGTTTATCCTCCAGTGTAGCTCTTTGGTTACAGCCGATGCTCAGAGGACAGTGTTCTCGATGATCAGTGTCTGAGGCTCTTCTTTTGTTTCTCCAGCTGGTGGTGTCAGCAGGCTCCTGCTCTCCTCTTCTGGTGGGGAGCAACACATGTTTCCAGCGCAGGCCTTTCCACAGGCGAGGTTGCAGGATAGCAGGGGTGGGGGGATAGTGGGGTCCTCTCTGTGGATGACAGGGGGGGCGTCCCCTGCACTGCCTGCGGAGCTCCCAGGATAGGAGGTGAACTCCGGCTGAATGGTGCAGCAGCTCACCCCGACACTTTGCAGCACCTTTGTGACCCCTGACAGCAGATCAGCACATCTGGATATATTTGAAGGGATGGAAAAATGTTAGCTATCAGTGATAATCTAATTCAGTCCTGTTCATTTTTAGTGTGAGCAAGTGATTATGTATTATTTCTGGCTGAAAAACTTTATACTTCAGATGAACTGGTTGTGAATGATCAGCAAACTGGAGCAAAATGTTCTTATCAAGCTTTTTAAAATGAAAAAGTCTTGATCAAGATTTTTTTCTAGCCTGTTAAAAATCATTCATGAGTCATTTTCTCTTTTAACATCTCCGAATCCAAATTTTGTGGACTTGTCAGGTGAATGTGACTCATATTAAGTCCATTAAGACAATTTTAACTCAGAGCAATACAAACACTTCAGTCTTTGCAGTGTAGTGGCCGTTGACCTGCAGAATATGAAACTAATTTTTTAGGCTCACCTGTGTAATGGAAACCCGGCATGACAGTGCACATGCACTGAGGCCACTGTAAGCGACCCTGTCAACTGCCAGACATGGAGGTCATGCACAGCCTGCACCCCTGGGACACTTGCAATCCTCTGTCCCAGATCAGACACACAAATGTGTGGAGGTGTGGACTGAAGCAGCAGCAGTCCATACCTGTGCACCTGGAGACGCAAAGACAGGAAGGAGCTGCACTTAATTATTTCTTGATTGACACATTAAAATTATATACTTGTGGTCCTGAACAGAAAAATGCATTTGGTGGCTTCTCAAAGAAAACCAGCTTTCTGGCTCTGAGTTGGGTATAAAAAAAAAATCCAATATATTCAGCTCCAAAACTCCTCATTCCTGTTCAAAATGGTGAAGCAAAATAATTTGCTGTAAAACAAAAAGTGAACTTTAAAGCAAATTATAGCACTTGGTGGTTTTGTTTCAATTTATTGACAAGTGGTTGAGTAAATTTGTTAGAATCATATGTATATATGACATAAGACAGAGAGAGGGAGAAAGAATTATTGTAGAGAATTTGAAAAGCATGATCAGAAAGAGAATTCAGTGTCTGAAACTGAATGTATTTAGTTTGAAATTGAATTTAACCTACTTGAAAATTTAACCCTATATTTCATCATTTCAAAATATGAAATTCAGATTCAGTCTTACATTTTAAGTGTGGCACAACCACCATGTCCCCAATGTCAGTGAGGAAGAACAATCAAGCACAGATTCACTGAAAATCTCTTCATGCCTACAGAAGCTTTTTTTGAAGACCTACTTAGAATTTTACCTGTGGCATAGCTGTAGCTATCAGCGTGATCACAGCAAAAAGTGACAGACCAGGATCCAGGTAAACCAGGAGACCACAGGCTCCAGAGCTGTGCAGACACAGAGGGTGAATCAGAAATGTCACCAGGCTGTTGATCAGAGCGAAGAGTGGGGAACAAAGGCCCTGAGTGACGAGGATTGATGACAGCAGACAGGCTGGGGAACTCTTAGATATATATTTGCTGCCTTGAGTAAAAGAGGAAACAGATATTTAAAAAGATGTTGTAGAATGATTAAGGATGTGAATAGAAAACGTGGTCACAGCAATCATCGGAGTGAGAAAGATGACAGTCCAAGAATGTGATATCTCTTACCAAGCTGTCCCATGCAGGTATGACTTGTTGTCCCCTCTGTGATTTTATTTGAACGATTCAGATCTGCGGACAAGCTCAGATCCTCACAGTTTACATCGATCTCAGGAGCTGCTGTTTGCAGATGGACTCCCGGCTGTGGTTTGGGGGTCTGAGAGTCCTCATTGGGGATGCAGCTGGAGGTTCCTGGGTTACTAAGGACAAGCGCCCCATCGTGAAGAAAAGTGTCCATGGGAGACTGCACTTCATTAACGTCACCCAGAGCTTGCCTTGGACCCTCAGTGGACGCTGTTGGAGTCAGAAGAATGAAAAACAAACATGAAGTTGGTTTGATGTTCCTTACAGCTGAACATACACACGAGGGCTACTTTGCAGTGAAATCAGTTAGAGAAAGTTCTGTGCGTAAACAACTACTGAAACTAAGACCCAGGAGTCCTTAATATGAAGCTACATTTACAAATCAGCTGTTAGTCTAGCTTAGCAACAAAGAGAAAACAGCTGGGTATTCAATACTTTGGTGCGTGCATGGATCCTACTGAACAACCGCACGAGTGAATTATCACAAGTTTAGTCAGGGGTGCAATCAGGGAAACTTTGTGGAGTATGTGACAGCTAAAACTATACAAACTGTATGATGAAAATCCTTAGCTTTATTGAGGATACAACTTAAAATGACATCCCTGGAAACACAATGAGCAGGCAACAATAAAAAACAAAGATCACAGCTTCCAAGGAATGAAGGGCAAAGGTGAATAATATCTATTTTAAAAATTACACATTAACTTTCAGCGGGCAGTAGACCAGCAGTCTGCATAATACGTTGCTGAGGTCTGATGTCTTTCATTGATTACTCGACCTTTCTATCTTAAACTCTCTTTCCCATTCTATTGACAGAAATGTTGACATTTGATTTCCAGTAGTTCCTACAGTGGGGATGGGCGGTGTCAGGAAATACCCTCCCAAAAAAAAGAAGAAAAAAAACCTTCAACAACTGCATATTTTACTCATTTTGCAAGAAAAGCAAAAATGTAGCTAAAATTCAATATAAACCATGTAAACAACTTTTATGGGCATTTCTCCATAATTCCAAGACCTTTGAGGTGACAAAGACAAGATAACCTTGGTATACCATTGACTAGTGTTGTACTCAAGACCACATTATCCAAGACCAAGACTTGCACAAGACCAAGACCAGAATTCATAGAGACCAAGACTTTTGACAGTTAAGACTTTATCAAGGCCAAGTATGAAACCAGCAGAGACCATGATCAAGACAAAGACCATACAAATCCATTTTAAAACTCATGACAAAGTTGAAAAGGTAAAGATAGTCTCTCTCAAAACAACTTTTCTTTTGAAGATATTTGTCAGACAAAAACGAGGTATGTGCAAATCTTTCAGAGCACACCATGCAAAATTCTCAAATCTAAAAATATTTGTTCAGTTTGAATTCTTCAGCAACAATAAATCCTCGTCTTTATTTATTCATAAGCCACTGTTAGGTCCAGGATTATTTTAATTAAGATGTTAATTAAGGCCTAAGGTAAGTGTTCAAGGTTTTTTAGACTAAAATAAGATGGACTAATGACCCAGTTTTTGCAGGTATCTAAAAAATTGACACACTTGAAAATATTTCCAGACTTGGGCAGCCGCAGTTTCATTAGATCAGATAAGATTTATTTCTACTTATCCTTCCATTTTGTTTCTGGTTTAAACCTTAACCCATAAATCTGGTTTCTGTGCCCACACTTTGGTATGTGTGTGTGTGTTGTGTTGTTGTTGTGTAAGGTACAGCCTGGCTTTGTGTGTGTGGGTGAGGCAAATGACCTTTGTGTGCATCTGTGTTCCTGTATGTTTTGATTGGTTAGTGTAAAAAGCTGTGTGGAACATCAGCGACATTAATGGCCATTAAGAGGCTGAGTGGTTTCTATGGTAACAGAGCATGAAGAGACATCATAATTACTCACTTTGTATTACAGTCGTGGACGAAAGTATTGGCACCCCTGGAATTTTTCTAGAAAATACACCAAATCTCCCAGAAATTGTGGCAATCACAAATGTATTATGTATAAGTGTGTTCATTTTCTTGATGTGCAATGGAAAAACACAACAAAAGAAAAAAGCCAAAATAGACACAATTTGACAAAAAACGCAAAAAATGTTCAGAGAAAAATTGTTGGCACCATTTTGGAATTGTGAGTAAATCATTTAATTTTAGGTGATGCTTGTTTAAACTTAGCTGTGGCAAGTAACAGGTGCTGATATTATAGAAATCACACCTGGTGCCAGTTAGAATGTATAAAAGTTGACTCAACCTTTGTGTTGTGTGCTTTTTTGTGTCACACCAAGCATGGAGAAGAGAAAGAAGAGCGTCTGACTGCTTCAGACACAAAATTGTTGAAAAATATGAACAATCTTAAGGACACAAGACCATCTCCAGAGATCTTGAAGTTCTTTTGTGTACTGTGCTTAACATGAACTTTAAAACCCACAGAACTGTGGCTAATCTCCCTGGATGAGGACAGAAGAGGAAAACTGACAAAAGAATGCAACACAGGATAGTTTGAATGGTAGATAAAAAAACCTTAGAGAACTTCCACACTAATTCAAGCTGTCCTACAGACCCAGAGTGCAGCAGTGTCAGCTCTGACCTCGTCATCTGAATGAGAAGGAGCACTATGGCAGGAGACCAAGGACAACCCCACTGCTGACTAGGAGACATAAAAAAGCCGGACTGGAGTTTACAAAAATGTACCTGCGTAAGCCTCAATCCTTCCGGGAGAAAATTATGTGGACAGATGAGACTAACGTAGAGCTTTTTGGAAAAGCAAGTCATTCTACTATTTACAGAAAACATTATGAGGTCTTCAAAGAAAAGGACACAGTGTCTACAGTCAAACATGGTGGAGGTTCAATGATGTTTTGGGGATGTTTTGCTGCCTGTGGCACTGGGTGCCTTGACGGTGTGCAAGGAGTCATGAAAGCTGGAGACTATCAAAATCTTTTGAGCTTTAATGTGGGGCCATGTGTCAGAAAGCTGGGTTTGTGTCAGAGGTAATGGGAGTTCCAGCGGGACAATGACCAAAACATACCTCAAATAGCTCAAAAATGGTTGGATGAGTCAGGTGCGTGAGTGTAAATGTGTATTTTTGTGTGTATGTGTGCGGGTCTATATGTGTATGTATTTGTGTGGGTTCGTGTGTGTGTGTGTGTGTATGTGTGTCTGTGTTCCTGAACGTTTTGATTGGTTAGTGTAAGCAGCTATGTGGAACATCAGAAACACTAAGGGTCATTAAGAGGCTGAGTGGTTTCTATGGTAACAGAGCATGAAGAGACATCATAATCACTCACTTTGAATTATAATCATGGGCGAAAGTATTGGCACCCCTGGAATTTCCCAGTAAATACACCATTACTCCCAGAAATTGTTGCACTCACAAATGTTTTATGTATAAGTGTGTTCATTTTCTTGATGTGCAATAGAAAAACACATAAAAGCCAAAGAAAAGGTGAAATTGACACGATTTGACGCAAAATCTTGATGGAGAATCGTTAGTACGAGTCAACTTTGCTTGTGTTTACAGGCGTACTTAAGTCACATTTAGGGGTGAAATTACGCAGCTCTTTTGTGGTTCTTAGGCGGTTTTCTAGTTGAACCAGCTCAGAGCTAGCACTAACACAAAAACCACTTGAGTGGATAAGAGTGACTGAGTGTGTGAGCACTAAGCCTTTAGTTCATCTTCAACTTGATTTTGTACATTTTTGTGTGCAAAGCCATGCTGGGTAAGCTGCCCGTTACTTGGTGCTTTCTCACCAGGTCAGGGTCTTGTCTCCACTAAACTTTGAAAAAAAAAAAAAAAAAAAAAGTTTTTTCCAATCTTGAATGTTACACCTGGAATAACAAAACTCTAGGAAATGCTATGTTACCTTTGTGGTTTTCTTCAAGAAGAGAACAGTTCTCTGCCTGCATTCGATCCCAGTTCAGCCACATCAGCACCACTTTGTAGAAAAGACTGGCAGCTCCAACCAGCACAGGCAGCAGGGGGCGCTGTACAGGGTGTGGATCCAGGGAAAAGCTGATGATTTCAGTGACGTTAGAGAGACATAGAGAGGCCAGGACTAGAGCAGAAATGAAAGCTCCAACAGGTTGATTCCTGCGGTGGGGGAAGGAGAGACCACAGTTTGATGCGGGGGGAGAAACTTCAGGGATAAGGAGTTGAGGAGAGTCAGCCGGTGAATCTCCTTCAAGAGGAGGGTGAGGTTGGTCTTGGATGAGTGAATTATCTGTAATAGTGTTGGATCCAGGAGGTTTTTCTGGAGGAATGACAGGTGAGGGGGAGCGTGCAGGAGGTGCTGAGGAGTCCACAGAAGCCATACGCAAGATGATGAAGACTGTGTGAAAACCATCCACCAGGACAATAAGGGTTTCACACAGCTGGTGGATGACAACCTGGCACACCAGTAGTATGACGGCTACTCCCAGCATGCAACAGTGTGGCACCTCCATACCTGCAACATACAAACATTCAGTAAATGTCCTAAAAATCTCTTAACTGTATCATTTTCCTGTCAGATCCTTTTGTCCAAAGACTAAAAACATGATTAGAGTTTTGAATGTGCCATCCAAAGGTGCTGTTCAGGTATTGGTGTACAAATGTACAGTCTCTCTTTGCTGATTTTGTTCAGAGTAATGTTTTGACATAATGAATCTCACTTACACTTTCTTTTAGTTATAAAAAGTATCAACAACATTTTTTTCCTGTGATTTCAGAAATTCAAAAACACTGAGAAAAGCAAAACTGGACTTTTCCGTTGCATTTCTCTTAATCAGATCAAATGTTCAGACGCATCTTTTCACAGTATTCACACACCTCTGCACAAGCTGCCACCTATCTTTGACGCCCTTTTGCTCGTTGGTAGATGAATTCACAAAGCTAATACATATTTGAAGCTCCTGTAAGGGATTTTTCTAGTCGTGTTGATTTTGGTGCCCTCCGGTGGACAAAGTAGCCTCCCCCAAATTTGTCCTGTACAATGTGTGATTTCTTTTCCCTGACAAAGAATCTGTTTTAGACTCTCTGTCTTGGAAACGTTAGGACTGGGTTAGGAGAGAAATATGCCATCGACATGATGAATCACATCGTTGGACACAGACCCCGCCCCACTCACCATCTCTGAAATTAAAATGACCACCCCCACCCTGAGAATTAATTCTCTTGTTAATGGTTTTGTCTGCTATTATAGGTTATGATAAGGCATTAAAATTAGACTTTTCACAAGCAAAAAGCTCCAACATAAGCTCTAACATTGTGTAACACTGGTGTAATGTAAAAAATCTTTGTGTTAAGGGTTCAATGCTCTGATATTTGCTATTCAATATATTAAGAAGTACTTCAAAAGATATACCTTAAAATTATTTGGAGCACTAAGGATTTAATGGAACTTAAATTACAAGCAAAGCTTTAAAGAAATGGTCACCCTTTCATAGCTCTGTAGTCATGTTTCAACCCAAGATACAAGCTACTTTCACACCAAAAACAACCAAAGCATATTTTTAAACCTTTTTTATGTTGAGATAATTAATTTTTTAAAGTAACATGTAAAAAGTCAATGAAATCAATGCTTCACTGTTGTAACATAACAGAAATGCACACAAATAATTTACGTATGACAAGACTTTTGTATTATGCTCTTCAAAAATATGAATGAATCCTCATGTTTAAGTAAAGCACAAGTCAACTTTTTGAGATCACAAAATTCAGTGATTGAAATTACACACAAAGTAGAAAATATTTTCAGTTTAAAATTAGATTACCGCAGAAAAGTAGTCAACCCCAGGCCAGCAGGCAGGACAAGTCTGGATCTTGGATGTGATCTGTGCAGTGAGATCAGAAAAATGTCATTCATGGTGTCTCCCCATCTCCCGCTCGCTCTCTCTCTCTCTTTCTCTGTCTTTCTCTCTCTTTCTCTCTCTGTCCTGCCGCTCTCCACCTTTGCTCTAATCGCAGTCATGTGAGCTGGGGAGGGTGGGTGGTGTCCTCCTTTCGTCAGCTATCCCTGTTTGCATTCCCTCCTCAGCTGGCTGGTGGGAGAGAATCACAGAGCCCACCCACCCTTCACACACTCAGAGTAGTTCGGGTGAAGCTAATTTGCACTAATTAAATCCCCATTGTGTTGTCAGGATTACAGACACCAGACCTGGTGTTACATAACCTGCAGCTACAAAACTGCAGGAATTCACTGAGAGCAGAGTCAAATCTAAATGCTGTCACATGGTGGGACTGATACCCTGTTTCTTTTTTAAAGCATTGCAACCAAAAAATAAATAAAATCCATACACGGAGTATTGCACAAAATAGTGAATAACCTTAGAAAAGGAGACTTACATTTATGACACTAAGGAGCTGTGTGTAAAGGGACTGTGAGGTTTTTCTAAGTGATCAGTAAACAATTTATTGTGTCTATTTGGTAGTAAAAGTAACAACAGGAGCTGGACTTCTCTGACAGAAAAGAGACAGAAGAGGAGAAGAAAGCTAAACATGAGAGTGATAGAGCAGGGGCTAAAGGTTAAAACATGATTAAGGGGTCAAAATACAAGTAAGAGGTCAAAACATGGACTAAGGTATACGTGATAATGTTCATTACAACCCACATGCAGTGGTTATACTGCAGTGGTCTGTTCAAATGTGAGAGTCAGCAAACAAAATGAAGAGTGACGTTGTGTTTGCTCTGCCTGGTAGATAAGCACTGGTGACCAAGATTCACTAATGTTACATGGTACCAATATGTCTCAGAGCACTGGGCTGTAAATAGTGCTAAATGTAGCTGGCTTCTAAGCTACAGTACCAACTCACAAAGTCTGCTTATTGTCACGTTTCAAACAACAGCGCTACGTAAGTGTTGATAAATGCATTACCTCATTGTGCTGTATCAGGTAAAAAGTTATCTTGATTAAGGAAAATCAAAGAGGATCTTATCTATTTTCACTTTCATAACAAATATATCAAGACAGTTAGTGCTAGTCCTTCAACCGAACAGAGTCGCTGCGATCCACTTTATACAGATTCTCCTTGCAGCCACTTGAATTGACCCGACATGCAGCATCAGCAATGTGCAACAGAAACTGACACCAGCATCAGGTGGAGTCTGCTGCGGTCAGGAGTTTAACAAAAAAAATTTAATCTCGTAAAACTCATTGTTTTTGGCTGACCATTTGATTCGCTTGAGTGGATTACATTGAAAAACTCATCAGGGCTCAATATGCTAATTTGATAGAGAAGAACAGATTAAAACAATTGAATCGGTGAAGAAGCAGTTCTTTCAATACTTTCATAACTAGCTTACCTGCTAGCTTCCGGTATTATTGTAATAACTTCCTTCGAAAAAAAAAATAAAAAATTGAGACTTGCTAGTTTGGCAATCCTCTTCTCTTGCTTTACATCACTCTACATAACAACAAATTTAGCCTTGAGCTTGTGATTTGGCTTTTAGCCCTTGCTCTATAACTCTCCCGTTTAGCTGTCTTCTGCTCTCATCATTTTTCCACCACTATTACCAAATAAATCATGGAGTTTCTCCAGTAGAGAAACACATGGATCACTCTTCTCGCTGCTAAACTTCATCAGCCGGCGTGGTGTTGTCATAGACTAAAGCTTACTGTAAATCAATCCGGTCCAGTCTGACTTGATCAGGAAGACAGAATTAGCAATTACAAATACATTTTTAGCCCTGGTAATCTCACTGTAAATTGGGGCTTATGATCAGGCATACCTATACCTAGATATGAGACTTTTTCCCAGACCACTTAGAAATAAAAAATAATTCAAATTTTTCTGTAATCAAGAGAGTTAAATTGATACAACTCTTGATGCAAAGTAAAAACCTCTTCAACTTTTCTGAAATACTTGACTCCGAGAGAGGTAGCAAGCATGACTCAGCATAAATCCTGCTAATTCCTCACTTGTACCATTCAAGCCTCTGAGAGTTTAGTCGAGGTCACGCGACCTCTGTGTCCTCTCCTCGACTCTCGTGACCTCATAGATGATGCTGCAGGTTCATCAGCCACATCTCTGTGGTGCCAGGAGAGCAGGGGTTTGTTGCAGTCCACTGGGCTGAGAACCAACAGGGCAGATAGGGGCTGACACCACGGATAAATCCCCACTGTTCCACCAGCAGGCCAGCACATTCCTGAGGCAAAGCTCAGCCCAAGGAAAGAGCCAGCGAGGAAGCATCTGATCACTTTACTGTCCCCTGAACAGAGAGAGATATCACAGAGGGGCAGCTTAACTTAACATTTAGATGTTTGGGCCAATAAGGATGTATTTTACTCTGCCTTTGACAGACTCTTTAAAGCCTCCATGTCTGAGCTCATTTTACCCAGTGGAGTTAATCACAATTATCTGAAAACTAGTTAGCATGCTAACACCTTATATAATAAACACTTAGGCAACAATGGCTCACAATTTAAAGGTATGCTACTTGTAGTGTTAGCCTGTTGGCATTGCTTGCCACAAATCATGTTAAGTACTGTGCTTCTTTGCCAACGTTATTCATTTAAAATTTTTACCCTAAAATCTTTTTTTTTGGAGAATTTAAGTCAGAATTCTGTCTTAGATCTCAAAAGTATAGGGGAAAAAAATCTCTAATCTCTGGATTCTGACTTTATATTCCTATGCCAAAGTCAGAAAAAATAGGCACAAGACATTTGTTGAGATACACTTAAACTTGATGTATAAAAATCATGTTTCATGTCACTCTCTGTTGGGAGGTGGATGTCCTAACCTTTAACATTTGTGTTTCAAACTATGATTTGTAGCCTCATTGTGCTTAACATTGTTGAGTTATGCCAACAAATAGCATAAAATGTCACTTCTGAAACGATCAGTGATATAATAGTTTCAGAAGTGACAATATATAAGAGTTTCACTTTTGATTAAAGTAAGTCTTACAAAAAAGTGCAAAGAAACATATGTCATGTATGGATCATTTAAATTTAAATTCTATTTTATCCCTAATGAGGTTTTAAAGGGAGAGATAAAACACCAAAATCCCCAAAAGTGAAGCAGAGACAACTATACAAACCACGGCCCCCATATAACAGATAAACAGGCCATGGCCCCTGTATAACAGATAAACAGGCTCTGGCCCCCATATAACAGATAAACAGGTCATGGTGTCCGATAAGGGACACAACTAGATTATGGTCCCTATAGACAGGTATATCTTTTATGGTGGCAGTAACAGAGGTCTTTAGGGCTTCATATCAGTGAAACTACTATACAGACCACGGCTCCTATATAACAAGTTTACAGGTCAATACAGAGGTTTGGAAGCCATGGTACACATTAGACTAATGTACTTTCCATGGCGGTAGAACAGGTATGCAAGCCATAGTGCCCAACGAGAGAGGCGACAGGACTGTCAATCACAGCGCCCATTTGAGAGGCACCCATAAGACCACTTAACAGACCATGGCCCCCATGTTACAGATATACAGCCCATGACAGAAGTGTGTAGGCCTTGAGACCAGTGAGACTACTGTACAGACCATGGCTCCCACATCCAGTCTATGTCCCACATATAAGGTAAACAGGCCATGGTCCCTCTGTGGACAGGTTTATAGATGATGGTGTCCATTAAAAAGTTAACGAGGCCATGGTACCTGTTAGACTACTATACAGACTATAAAGGAGATGATGGTTTAACTTTGCTCCATATTTGTGACCTCATTTCAATCAAAGTTTTATATGGATTAGAAACCACTGTTATTTCTGTAATGATGAATTACGAGGTTAAAATATAACAAAAACAGTTCAGCGACTACCCTCAAACAAATCACTTCTATAGCAATAGCAACAGTAGGGTCACTACTGAAACAGGACTGTCACTACTGAAACAACAGCAGTTTAATCAAAATAAATGTACTGAATCATCAAAGAAGATTTCATGATCATGATTTTTCAAGTGTATAATTACTTAAAACATTGATGACTTATGGAGTCGATAAAACTAAACTTCATAACAATTCTCACCTTGAATTTGCCCTACCTCTGTAGAATGGTCCAAATATTAAAAAACAACAAGAGCACAAAATACAAAAAATATGAAAATAATGTGAAAACATTAATTAAAAAAAAAACATAATTCGAACTGTCATCTTCAAAATCAAGAATTGCTTTCAACTCAATGTCTCTGCTCTCTATTCTGTACCATTTAAAATGCAGGTGAAGAATTAATCCCTGAAAATATTAAGCAAAAAGAGGCTCAACATCCTCCTTCTCTTAACTAAAGAAATCAGACCAATCTGCCCACGGGCTTCACTGAGTCTTACAAAACAGCTCAACAGCAAAAAAAAACAAAACAAGATCTTTTCACCCTGAGGTAAATAATCACATGCTTCATACCAAAAAGGACAAGGCCTCAGGAGTTTCTCTGACCATATGAGGACTCATGAACAACAACAAACACAACAGCAGATAATACTTTATTTTAGCCTGAACCCCACATGACCAAAGGGAAGAAAGACAATAAAACATCTGTTGTTCTGTGGTTTGTTTTGAAAAACAAGCACTTGAGATGTTTTGAGTGATCAGAAACTCTGGAACCACTTCTCTTGTGGCTGAATGTGTGCAAAAAGTTATTAAAATTATAACAACAAATCAACTCAGGTGCCTTAATTTATAGTACGTGTTCAATGGTGTTTGGAACAGAAAAGAGAACGCCTACAAATCCCTGACTTCATTCTTATTTCTCAGCAGTGAAATGTTTACATGACATTTAATTTTTATTGGCTGTAACCAGTGGCAACTGATAGAGATGACAACTTCTATGAATCTATGCCACACATTAAATGCAAGTTGCTCATGCCAAACTGAGCTAAGCTAAGCTAACTTGCTGCTGTCTATAGCAATGCACAAAATGTCATGCGACTGCAAATTTTTCTCTCTTTGAGTGTACTTGAAGATGGAAACATGTCTTCTTCCCAATGAAGTATTTGCCCAATTTCGTCAAAATTAAGTACAGTGCCCTTTATTGCCATAAAATTATATCAAGGGGATTTTATAAACTCCCTAAAATGTAAAGCAATGAAACAACCTGTCAAGATAATGAGCATGTCTAAGGCATGGACCATATTAAGACAAAATAAGATAAGGAAAAATTTTGAGATATTAATGTCGAAATTTTAGGATATAAAAACTAAAAGATGATAAAGTCAAGGTTATAAGTAGCCCACAAAGGTCAACATTTTGAGATGTAAAGTCAAAATTGTACAATATAAAAGTCAAAGTTGTGAGAACAAAAGTCAAAATATGAGATCAAAAGGTCAAAAATTGAGATGAAATAATGTCAAAATTCTAAGATCGTATATTCAAGCTTGTTTGTTGTCTTTGAATATCTTTGGGGTCTTTTTTCAAGATCTTCAAGAGGCCAGGCGGAGAGGCCCCTTTTTGTTTTGTTTTTTAATATGGTCATACTTATGAAGTACTAATCAAACACAACTGAAAACAAGAGAGATGGATAAAACATTATCAGAGTTTCAGATAGTTATTCATTTATTGATTTTTTTTTGGAACAGATTTTTTCTTGTTCTTGGCTCTCACAGTCTCAGCTCTCTGTCTCATGTTATCTGACGCAATTGGATTAACGCGGTCTGGAATTCCTTCAGCGTGCATACGGCACAGCTCCCCCCATGAACTCCAGGCCCTGTGAAGACTATACATCCTCACTGCAAGAGACATGGGAGTGAGGGATTTGGCCACTCCAGTCCAAAAAGTTCTGCTCCAACCCCTGTGCAGGAAGGCTGAAAACTGAAATACAAACAGCTTTAATCAATCTGCTGACCTCCACTTAAGCTATGACAGGAAAATGTAGTTTAATGAGAGGGCCGAGTTTTACATGTGATCCATAATTCACTTTGGTTGGATAATCTCTTGAAACAGCCCCAGGTTCAGTCAATGGTCAGAAAATGCTTTAGATTTTACAGAACATGGGAATGGAAAGCTTTAAAACAAAGTCATTAAAGAAATATTAAAACTGAGTCAGCATTTCTCACTTCTTGTTAGAACTATTTTTGAACATAAATGAGGAAAAAAAAGTATCTCAACCGTGATAAAACATGTATTGATTTTAGGTCCATATCGTGTGAAGTCATGTAGAGATACAGTCTCAGTGATGTCACCATTCGTTCTTAACCCCTCTGTTGTCTTTGTGTCAGTTACGGCTATTTTTTATGTGTTTTATTAAAATATAAAGCATCTTCCTGCCATTGGAAAAATTAAATGGTTTCAAAAAGAGGTATACTTCTATGTAAACTAGGTCTATCATATGATATATTACATAAGTAATCTTTAAATGTATGTGCATATATTGGAAACATATTCATCAAAAAGTTGAAGAAAAAATCAGTGTTTCAGAAAATTAGAATATTTCATAAGATCAGTAAAAAGTATATTTTAAACAGAAATGTCAGGCCTCTGAAAAGTTGTTGTACTTTCTGACTATTTCCCAAGTTTTCTCCCAATTTTCACCTCCTTTCACCCATTTTTGCTGCGTTTCGACCACATTTACCTATAGAACTTATTTTTTAATGAGACTTCTTGGTGTTTTTGCCACTTGCCATCATTTGTTTCTCTTGCAAAGGTAGTTTTCAACAATTTTGGCTCTTTGTTTCAGCAGAGTTGCACTCAAGGCTGAAGGGCAAAGAACATCTGCTACAAAAAATTGTAACTGGTATTCTGACACATTTGAGGTTAAAGAAATATTGCTTTGTCTGCAATTAAAATACTGTAGCAGGCTGTTATGTGATTTAATCTAATTTACAATTTATTATACAACACTGTCATAGCTGTGGACTCTCAGTCTCAGTTTTATTTGTATAAACTTCCAAAGTCCTGCTGGACACCGAAGCAATGCTGATTTCATAACTAAAAACAGGAAATGAATATGACCTCATTTTGTAAACAAAATTAAAAGAAGTAATTATAGATGTAATTTCAGACTCTAATCTCCACAAAACTGATCAATCATCCGGTAACAGGAGTAAACATTCACTCACGTCATTTGTCAGTACATGCATTTATTGGAGGAACAAATTTCGCCATACATATCTTTGTGATTACCAGCACATTTCAATTAAGTTAACAAATTATTATTAAAAATTTCTAAAAATTAAAGCATAACAGACAGTGGGGGGAACTATCTGTCAGGTGGAGAGGAGCAGCAGGGTTGACTGGTGCAGCTTTTGGAAAAAAAAAAAAAGAAAGAACAAGAAGGAACCTGTCTCTGTCTGCTTTGGGGGGGATACTAAAGTCATCCTGAATAAATATGAAGCTGACATTTCACAGGATTTCCCAGGACAGAGTGTGGAGTCAAAGGAGACAGTAGCGCCTGTAAAGTCTCCACTGTTGAAAGCCAACAGCGCCCCCATGTGGCCCAGCAGAGTAGTGTTCATACTTTTGGGGCTTGGGTGGACTCTTATCTTCTTTTTTCTGTTTCCTTTTCTTCACTAAACTCAACCTCTACATCATTTTCCTCCAACCAACACAGATGAACCCCCCATCCCCTTTGGAAGGAAAAATAAAGAGAGAAAACCTAAATATTTGCTCTAGTTTAAATCTGAAATATACATCAAAAGGGGCTAATCTTTGAAAGCAACCCCAGAATGGAAATGAAGAGGTGAAATTAAAAAAAGGGGGGAAATAAAGAGAAAAGTTTATGAAATAAATACAAAAGAACTGATTTCTCAAAGCAGCCAAAAAAAAAAGAAGAACAGCAGACTGAATCTGAAGTGGTGTGTTTGAAGGCAACAATGATAAGATAAAGCAGAGGAGGTGAGGTGTGGAAACAGGGAGGCAGGAGGGGGAGGTGACGACAGAGCTGCTTCTCTTCAACATGGAAAAAAAAAGAAATGATATTGTCGAAAGGGATGAAATTTCAATATTTAAACAGCAAATAACTCAAACGAAAGCATACATCTTGTTTTCCAACATTCAGGGTTTTCCAGCTGAGGAGCAAAGTGCTGCGTCTCTGCGATGATTCCTGAGGGGGCCGAAGTGAGCAGAGGATGAGACGAGAACGTGGGAGAAAAAGAAGGAGGTGGTCACTTTGGCAGAGTACTTTCTCTTTCTGAAGCGGGGGAAAAGTGGGAGCACAGACAGGAAACGTTGACATTTAAACAGACAGGTTAACATCTTCAGCTTCCTCACATATAAAAGCCTTTGACTGTGACTTTCATCCTCCTCGAGAGCGAGTGCTTAAAGCCAGCAGGTCAGCACTGCGGAGTCCATCACTGTTAGTTTGTCTTGTGAATGTGCTGCCAACCCAACTTTCTAATATCACCGTCATGTCAGTTTATGTGTGTGTGTGTGTATGTGAGTGTGAACAGTAGACTTCTACATGAACACGAGGAGCAGGTCTGTGAGGAAGATCTGTCTTTGGTTAGTGTTTTCTCTCAAGCGACCTCTTGTTTGTAAGGATTTCAGAGTGACAAATTGTAGTGATAACAGGGTGGTTTTATTCTGTACTCAGTCCCCTCCTCCTCATACTCAGTGTGCGTTTGTGTGTTTCATTGGTTGATGTAGTGTGGATACAGAGGATTCCTTTTCCGTCACAGGCTTGATCCTGAATTTTGTCCTTTCCTTAATTTGTTTGTGTATTGAGCTGTTCCACCACCTCTTCTGTCCTTTTACAGAAAGTTTGTACTGGTGGTAAAGTCAAAGAAACAAAAACATTTGAGGGCAACCAGTCATGTAGCAGAGCCAGACAAACTATCCAAGTGCTGTTTTCTCCTGTCGTCACGGTCCCTGTGTAAAGAGAGGAAGAGACAAATAAGTTAAACAAGCAGAGAACAAACAGGAACCCAAACTCAAGCTAACTTTCTATTCTATTCTGTTCTGAGGTATTTTTCTGTAATACGTGATATCAAGAAGTATTGATTTGATCAATTATTCACTACCAGGTTTTGAAAAATGTCCTCAGATCTTATGAGGGCTATCAAAAAATGAGTGGCGGCTTCCAAAAGTAGCTGCAGTCAGACACTCCAGCCTTGTTGATCCCTCACACTGATCTGAGTCAGGTTTTGGTTCAAGCATTTCATAAAGATGCCCCCAGGATGCTTCCTTTTGGAGGAGCTCCAGGCACCTATCACTTTGAGAAAACCCCAGGCTAGGCCCTTAACTAGCTGGAGGGGTTATATATCCCACCTGTTGTGGGGATACCTCAGGAACCTGCAGGTGGGGCGAGAAAAAACTGCTGAGGAGAGGATGGTCTGGGCTGAAATGCTCAGACTGGATGTATGGAGCTTAACATAGCACTTTTTCAGTCTGCTTTTTTTCAGTATTGCCTATTTTAGATGGAGGAAAGTTATAAATAAAGACTTACAGGATCTACTCTCACAGCAAATATGAACAAAACTCAGGCTGTGTCTTAAGCGCAGAAACAGGCATTTATTCACTGCCTGACCAAAAAGAAAGTTGCCACCAGAAACAAAGGTCACACGCTCTAATGTTTTGTTGGACTGCCTTTAGCTTTGATTATAGCTCGCATTTGCTGTGGCATTGTTTCAATAAGCTTCTGCAATGTCACAAGATTTATCTCCACCAAGATCCTCCATTGATGATGGGAGAGTCTGACCGCTGTGCAAAGCCTTCTCCAGCACATCCCAAAGATCCTCAATGGGGTTAAAGTCTGGACTATGTGGAGGCAAATCCATGTGTGAAAAAGATGTCTCATGCTCCCCGAACCACTCTTTCCCGATGAATCCTGGCATTGGCATTTTGGAATATGTCCATGCCATTAGGAAAGAAAAACTCCATTGATGGAATAACCTGGTCATTCAGTACATTCAGGTAGTCAGCTGACCTCATTCTTTGGGAACATCATGTTGCTGAACCTGGACCTGAGCAACTGCAGCAACCTCAGACCATAGCACTGCCCCCACAGGCTTGTACAGTAGGCACAGTAAGAAGAGGCTTGTACCTGAGTTGCTGAGTTAAAACCAGGCGGCGACTCAAACAAATGCAAACTTCTTCTACTCTACTTTTGTACTCTGGTAGACATGTTTGTGATTCATTGCCCCCTGCAGTTTGGGATTGGCCAACAGACCCCAGGCAGAGTGAAAAAACAAAAAAGTCTCTCTTCTGTGTGTCACGTTTGTGCAGAAAGCATAATCCAATCAGGTGTTAATTCTGGTTTAATTCAATGTAATTCTTGCAATCCCTTGTGCATGTTCACTTGTGTTCTTTTACCTTACTCCTCATGGTGCCTCTCTGCCTGCCTCCAAACTGGCTTCTAGCAGTAGTTCCTCCAGGTCCTGGCCACAGCTGACGCTCACTGCATGAATGGAATATAAGTAGCATTACACAAACTATTCCACATATGTAACTCACTTATTTGTAGAAATAACCGCATCTCACCGTGCTCCATCACACAGCTGCCGGGTTTAGGGCTGTCAGCTTCCAGCAGATGGAGGGAAAACTCTTGTTTCAGGCCATTGGGCAGAGATGAGGCGACCTCCTCATGAGCCTCGGAGAAACTCTCTCCCTCGTCTGCAGAACTCTCATCAGGGGAATCCTCTGCTTTGACGGGGGCAGGTACAGGACTCTTCGAGGCGTCACCTCCTTGAAGATCTGACTCCTCCTGAGCTCCTCCTTGAGTGACAGATGGTGTTTGTTGATCAGTGTGCACAGGCAGAACGAGCTCTCCTGCCTCGGTTTGCTGCGTTGGACTCAGCTCCTCTTGTCGGGGTGGAATGCTTTCTTCTTCTGTTAAACTTGGTTTTTCGTTTTCCGACACGTCTGCTGCTGCGTCCTGGTTTCCCTGCAGAGGAAGAGACTCTTTTTCTTTTTCTGCTGTTTGGTTCAGTGGCTGGGTCTCCTCTGATGCAGATGCTAGCTCATTCTGTAGCTGTTCATCAGCAGAAGCTAACGGTGGCTGCTGTGTTTCTGCTGCTGGGAAACTAGGGCTGAGTTTGTTTACCTGTGCCTCAGCTTTCACACCTTCCTCTTTGTCTTTCTTTACTGCCTCAGCTAAAGTGGGTTCAGTTTGAGGTCCTTTATTGCTTTCTGTTCCTGCCCCTGGGACTTTTGACTGCGGGGCTGGACTTGGATCTGCCACCTCGGGGTCTAAAGTGCTCGCTGTCACGTCCTCTGTGGGTGGACTATCAGACTGGGGGCCTAATGTGTGGGTCTGTGTGGTATTTAGTGCTACAGGACTCTGCTCTGTAACTTTACAGTCTAACGACGGAGCAGACGAGCCCTCCTTCACGCCCTCCTCTGCCTGCTGTCTTTGAGATGCGGGCGGTGGTTGTGCTGGTTGTGTCTTCACCTCCGCAGGCTTCTTGGAGGCCTCTTTTGGTGCACTTCTCTGGAGCTGCTGCTGCTCAGGTGGGCTTTCCACTCGGGTCACCATGAAGATTTTGTGACCCCTCCCAGGACTAGACACGGATATACAACGACCAGGAGATGGAGGCGGGTTTGGAGGAGCGGTGGAGTCTGTGGCATTGATGCCTGAAATGACATTCGACGCTCCAGCAGGTGGAGGTGAGGACGTGATTGAGGCACTGAGGAGGGGCTGAACGGACGCTGTCTGGGTTTCAGGAGCAGGAGTCTGGCAGGAGTTGGACACAGAGGAGGATTTTGTCACCACCTCCTCCTCATCCTCTGTGTCTGAGTCTGACTCCAGGTTAATCTGAGGAGAACTTGTGTCAGAGCTTTCTCCTGATTGGCTGCTTGTCTGTCCTTCACTTTCTCCTGTTTCCTCTTCTCCTTCTTTTGCCTTTGTTTTATCTTTGTCCCCCGCAGCTGACTCTTCCTCTTCTTCCCTGGTCCCGTCCTCTGTGGCAATTTCAGCCATGGATGCGGACTGTCTCATCTTCTGCTCCGTTTCTTCCTTCTCCTTAGCGAAGATGAAGTTTCTCTTGCAGCCATTTTGTATCTCAGTCAGCAGAGCGCGCTGGGTTTCAATGAAGCTCTTCACCTGCCAGACAAAAAAATGAATCTTCAACACAATCCAAACACAACTAAATCTAACATAAAGTCTGATGCTTTGGGCTGGTTATATAACATAACACAATTTCTCTAAATGGCAGGAGCTGGAGGCAGCCAGAAAGCCCTCCCCCCTATCATTTACTGCCTTCTGGTACCTGCCAGTTATATTACACAGCAAAAACTGCAGTCTAAACAAGTCATTATGTCTTATTTTATTAAAACATATCTTTTTTTTTTACTTGGTACGAGCACCATTCACCAGACCAGTCCAAAAACGTGTCTTTTTTCAAGATATTAAAAGAGAAAAATGATGTCTGAATTTCTTGTAGCAAGCCAAGAAAATCTGCCAATGAGGTCAGAAAAAGTTTAAGGCTTTAGTCTAATTCAAAAAACTTGATGAGCAAATTTTTCTAACCCTATTGGCAGATTTTTTTCATTGTTATATTCAAATGAGACACCATCTTTGTCTTTCAATATTTTGAAACAAGACATGCTTCCTGACTAGTCAGTTGAATATGGCTCAAATAAAGTATCATTAGATAATTTTTACTAAAGATAATACACAAACCCTTGCTTAGATTCCAGTTTTGGCAGTGTATGGGGCCTAAAGTCTGCTGAAAAACCTTAAAATGGTTGGAGCTTTTTCTGTTATGTATTCATTTCCTTCTTTTACTTTTACACCTCTATTTTAATAACTTTTTAAGCCTTTGTTCTGAAAATACAGGACACTTGATAGGGAAAATGGGGAGTCTCAAATGGGAAAGAGGCAGCATGTTGGTCCTCCCTCCTGTTCCCAAACTCACAGTTTCTTTCTTGGGCTCCCGGTCGAGGTCTAGACGCAGCAGAGAAGTGTTGACTTTCAGAGCCAGAGACAGAGCCATCAGTCCACCCGTCTTGATCTCGTTCTCTCGGAGGTCGAGACGCAGAAGCCGCGGGCTCTCTGCGATGAATTCAGCCACGGCCACAGCTCCTAAAACACAGATGACACAAAGAGACAGGAGATGAAATATTCAGGATAGGGACACAAGCGGTTGGAGCAGAGGGCTCACAAAGGTGCTGGGTCTTCACCTTCACAGGAGAGTTTGGTGGAAGCGAGGCCCAGTCTGAGCACAGAGCGGTTGGCAATGAGTCCGTCTTTCAGCTTGTGGACGCCTTCATTGCCCACCGAGTTATGGCCGAGGTTGAGAGTCTCCAGACTCTGAGTGCAGGGCTGAAGGAGGGAGAGAAACACAAAGGAAGAAGCTTTGAGTGACAGTGGTTTGACACAAACAAGCTTGGAGACTCTTGTTTTATTCTGAGTCATGTGTCTTTTATTTGTCACTGATTACAATCAGTATTCAACTTGTCTGTCTCATTGTACTGTCCTAATCCAGTTCACTGTGATTATCTCCAGTGGAAGGAATCAGCACACAGCCATGTGATGTTTTTATTTTCTTATCAGTGGGATTGAGGCTTTAAAGCCTTTCTTGTATCTTAACATAACAGGGATCTCTTGGAAGAGATACAACAAAAAAATCTTCTTGTAAGCTAAAAGAAATAATATCCTGTGTGTATTTCATGATTCTTTGTGGGGCCAAAGCACATGAATAAGGCACGGACAGAACTTTGATGAGCGGCATGTGTGATGTAAATGGAAACAGCCGATTTTTTTCTGCTTTTACCTGAACTTTTTCTAGCCAGTCTCCTTGTCAACTTAAATTCATGTGATGACAAAACTAGCAACAAGCACAACCTGAAAAAGTGACACATGACACGTCTAGTAGACCAAAATCAACTCTCACAGAACAGTAATGAGCTCTGCACATCTGTCTGTTTTTCAGATGTGTTGATATAAAAACAAAAACTATTATTATCAGAGCTTTGAATGCAATCACACTGAGAACATGACTCTGTGGCGCCTGCAGTGAGCATTTGATGTCATGTCCTGCCTCTTGCTGTGAGGGACGTGCGAAAAAGCATCTTTGGAAAATTTCAGAGGCAGAGCTTGTAAAAGTTTCCAGAGTGCATGGATGAAAACTGCTTCCAGCTCTTTTAAATTGTCTCTTTCTGTCCATAAAGTACCATCTGATTTGCTGAAAGTCCGAAAGCAACAGGGCAGAGTGACAGAGATAACAATATTAACTATTATTCAATTATTTTCATCTGTGTGTGCTGTCAGTGAAATGAAAGTTTATGCAGAAAAGTTTATCTTGCTTTGACATGCCTGCAACTGTAATGACTCAGCGTAGCCTGCGTTTGAAAACTACAACAGCACGAGAACAATAAGTGACAAGTTGGTGTTATCACTCTGCAACAGACTTGAGCAAAAAGTCTTCAGCAGTGAATTATCGAAAACAAAACACTGCAAAATCAGACCAAGTTGAAGAAAGAAAAACATGTGGTCCTTGAGAGGGATGACTGCACAAAAAGTCAGGTGCAGGATATACAAGGAAACATGCAACATAAATAAGACAACACAGGGAAAACTGTAGGTTCAGACAGTATGGATGATGAAAGCTGGCTGTGTGACACTTAAATGAAAAAGATGAAAAGATAGTGAAAAGATTCTGCATGATAAGTTCAAGCTAAATTGGGAGAAAAGTTATAACATGTCTGGGGTTGTAACTTGCAAAATGGATGAGTTCTCAATTATGTATTTACAAAGTATCTGGATTATGTGAGTAATGTTCACCCTTCTGTGGCTGTTACAGAACACACACTGCTCTGTCTCATGAACCCCTCATAAAACATCTGATAAGTGTGTGTGCAGACTGCCTTTATTGTCTCTCTTAGTGCGTGTGTGTGTGTGTGTGTGTGTGTGTGTGTGTTTTCGTGTATGTGTGTACCAGCGCAGCAGCTAGATATCCCATGCCATTGTGTGTGAGCTGGTTGTTCCATAGCACCAAAGTGACGAGGCCCTTCCTCTGCTCTTTCAGTCCTTCACACACGTAGGCCAGACCTGTGAGCACAAACAGAGACAGTTAGTGCGTCTGTTCTTAGCTTTAAATACTCTTTGGAAATAAAAAAGATCCTACAAACTATGCTGAAAGTGTAATTTGGGAGGTGTTTCTGCAGTGCATCTTCTGTCTTTACTACAGAAGCCCTTAAAAGTCATAATTTCCTACAATAAATTTGCTGTTTCCTCGAGATAACAACTTCTTTTTCTCATTATCTCAAAGACAACAAAGCTGCTATCAGCTATTTTTGATTGGGCTTTAGAAAAAATGCTATAGTCAAATTGTCGGAAAAACAATTGAACATTCACTTCCCAATGCATTTTGACCTCTTTCAAAAATCAACTCGGATCATCAAGGCAGAAAAGATAGGATTTCCATATTGAGAAATCCATATGGCGTGACAATTAAATAGAAGGACGGGTTGAGAAAACAAGCTTTATTTTCTAGTGAATGGGAAAACACAAGTCCATATCTCAAGAAAACAGCCAAAATGGATTCTCTTGACAAAATGGAGCAAATTTGTTTCAGAAAATCATGGCCTTCAAGGGCTTTAGGACTTAACTGTTTTTATGACATGTTGAAAATTCTAAGCTATTTTTTGGACTTTCTTGTAGAAAAATAAAACCTCAAACTTGGTCTAATCTTTCTTCTTTTAGTTCAAGTGACAAGCGTTTCTACAAGGCCAAAGGTGATGCAGACTTGTTCGTCAGGAAAATCTGGAATTTGCTTTGTATCCAACTATTCATCAAGTATAACTAAAACAAAGTCTGGATGGATGGAAAGATAATACAGACAAGGTTTATGAAATTCTTAATCCTCAACATCTATTTTTTACTGGATTTGTAAGTTTTCTGAATCTGCCCTGTACCTGAGTCCAGGATGTGGTTGTTGCGCAGGTCCAGGATCTGAATGTTGTAGTTAAACTTGAGCAAGTTGCCGAGTTGGGCCGAGTCCTGCAGACCGTTGAGCTTATTGTCTGCCAGGTACAACTCCCGCAGGTTCATGTTCATCTTCAGAGCCGTAGCTTTACAGAAAAAGAAACAATAAGTTGATGAGAGGGGAGAGTGAGACGGTCATGAATAGAGGGCTGAACTCAAGTTTCTCCTGTCTCTAAATCTTACCTAGTAACATGAGCGGTCTGCCGGACAGGCCAGCGTTCTCCAGGTGGAGGACAGCCAGGCTGCCGCTGATCCTCAGTGCTCGTGCAACAAAGGGAGCAGAGTGATCCAGCAGAGGGGTGTTTCGTGCATCCAGGTACTGCAGAGAGCTCGTCTAGAGGGAGGGGAAACACAAAAAGGGAACCATGTTATTTAGCAGAAATCATAAAATTATATGAAAAACATCCTCAAAATAGAAATAGTGAGTGCAATAAAAACATTATATCTCCCCTAAATACAACAGCTTTACTAATGTGATGAAATACCAGCTTTGCTATTCAAAACATCTCAAATGGGCCAAGTAAATAGTGAGACAGATGTGTGTCCACCTTGTCACTCTGATATGAGTTTTCTCGTGATTTATTCCAGGACTCAAGGACATATTCAGTGTTTTAAGATTTATTGTGCTTCCCTGAAATGAACTGCTCCGACTTTTTATTGACGAGCCTCTGCCACAAACAAGCTTGAATATCATTTTGGTGTCTCTCTGCAGCACCTCATTAATCTTCAGACACTCTTTTATTCTGTGAATAATTTTTTTTACATAGTCATAGATTTGATAAGGAGAAGACTGTGATGCTTGTACGTTTTTTGTAATCAATACAATCTTATCATTAGTAGCTGTGATTAAGAATTTTGTTGTTTTCCCTCAAGGACTGAGAGTAATAAACACAATCACCGAAAAGAAACAGAACAGGGTGAAATATTAATAATGAAGGATGAAAAGTAATTTGTGGGGTTGTAAACAGATTAGTGTGAAGAAACATTTCCAGGAAAGAGCATAAAAAAATCAACTCTACAGAATAGTCATGTATTTCTCAAATTGCACCTCAGATCCAATTAAGTTTTTTTCATATGCATAATCTGAAAGTTTCAATTACACAACTTTTTTGTACAAGACTGGCTGAATGTGCGTGTCAAAAAAAAGGCTTACTGTATCAGTTTTTCACTTCTTTGATTTTTTTCTCTTTTCATATACCAAACTATTCAACGTAACCGTCAGAAGTGTGTTTTCATGAGTTCTTGTTCCACAAACACTGTTCTCAAAAACTTCATGTCTTTATGTGTTTGCCCAGAAACTTATTTGTATTCCTAGCACTGAACAGTGACGACTGACGTAAAGTACACTCTAAAGGGCAACACAAGACTTAGGAAGGATAAGTGAGGAAGGAGCGGCCTGTGTGTCTGCGTGATGACAGAAGACAGCAGCGCTGAGCAGCTCAGGCTCTGAGATTAAAACAATACATCAACACCGCTGATACACTGACAGGTTTTCCAACAAAATTCCACCTGTAAGCTCCTTAGTGTTTTATCGTTATTGATGCTGAACTTTGGAATGCTCACTTATAGAGTCGGCACAAAGACCTTTCAATAATGTGCTGGTAATAGTGAGACTCCTGATAAAAATGTTTGCGGGTTTTATTTTTGAAACCGTTTTATAAAGTTACTATCACATGAACTTCTTCTTCTTTGATTTTCACTGTTTCTTCTGTTCCGTCATAAATCATCACACTGAATAGGTCAATACATGAAGTGTGAAACCATGCATTTAACCTTGAGCCCTTAGGGTCAAACTAATACTGAAAGGGAATGTTTTTGTGGAGCAGTAATAATTCTTATCTATAGTTTGGTCTTCAAACTTTTTCCTTTGACCGAAAACAAAAATAGCTTGTGTTTATCCTTTTTTTTTTTTTTAAAAAAAAAAAAAAAGGAACAGGGGCACAGATGGCCTAGCGGTCTAGGTTGCGCCCCATGGGGTTCACCCTCAAACGGGTGGCCCAGGTTCAAGTCCAGCCTGTGGCCTCTTTCCTGCATGTCATTCCCCACTCTTACCCCGTTTTCCACTCAATACACTGTCCTCCCCTCTCAAAATTGAAGGCATCAAAAGCCCAAATATAACTTGAATAAAAGAACAATATCTTAGGATGCAAGATGAATATCTATCAGATATCTTTGTTCGTAAACAAATATAACATATATGTTTTACCATCATAATTTAGAAATGTCTTGTAATTAAATCTCATTCAGAAAGTACCACACAGGTCTGTCATATCCCGTGTCTTTGTTTTCATGGTCTTTCTCTGCTGACAATATTTTCCACCAGGGTTGAAGACCTCTCACCTTTCTCATCATGTGAGCTGCCGCCTGCCATCCTCTTGTGCCAATGTGCTTGTTGAATGAGATGTTGAGATGAGTGGCAGACTCGTAGTACTCGATCATGTCGAACAAAGCTGATGCACCCTGAGAAGAGCAGCGTGAAGGAGACGCCAAAGGAGAGAAGAAATAATCATGGTTAAGGTGTCATTTCACATCAGCTCCAACAGTTTGAAACTCATCTCACAGGTGGTCAGGGAGTCAAAACCTCTCAAGAAGATGTCACCAGACAGTATGAGGCAAATGGAGTTGCCATGGCAACAGTCGTTTAAGAAAGGTCAGACCTGCAGAGGTGTTTCCATGAGGGCTTCAGATGGAGGTGACAGAGGTGAATTATAAAGTGTGGGTGCTTTTATTTTCTTGGTTAAAGCCCAATTTAAGTTTGTTGTGGTTCAAGAAGGCAATCTGACCTTATTGATTCCATTAAAGGAAGTACACACAATCGTTTTCTTATCTCTCAACCCTTTTTTATGACATCAGAATACAACTGAAAAATTTGTTCCAGTTTCTCCAAGTTATACTTTTTTTGTCAGATTGAATGACATTCTATTGAATTCTTTAATTTCAAGTTCATTTTTTTATGCAATAAGTCAAATTTGGTGGCCTGGCACTGCTTCATGTTTCCATGCAGAACGTCAAAGCCTGAGGTGGGGAGAGCACATCTTCCCTTTCTTTTATACCCGATTCCTAAAGCAGGGTGAGTAGCAGCAAAGACACCCAGAGGTAAAGAATAGGGCAGGGTTACACTTTGTTAATACCACTGCCATTATCAATTCTGCTTAGTGATCAGTTCCGGTAGCGATTCCATTGTCAATTCCACCTGTGAATTTTCTCTGAACAAAAGGAAGCTTTACAGGTTTTCTGTGTCAACAACATTTTTTTAAGTAAATTGACATTTTTGAGTTTTAAGTATTGTTCACAAAAAGTTACTGTGATATGCTCCTTGCATGAAAGTTGAAATTCTGCTTTAAAACCAAAGTTACGTCACTGTATGCTAACCACTTGTATATCAATGCAATTTCCTGTATATGTAATTTTCATGCCAACAGTTTTCTATACTGTTTTTGGTGCATGAGGAGATGCATAAAATGTTGAATGTATCAAATAGGAATCTCTCGTGAGACAGTAATGTACATTTCTTTGTATGTTCAGTTTAGCAGCTTCTTAAGTAAAACTCCAAGTGGAAAATCCTTAATCAGAGTTTTTTTTGGGGCAGAATAAACGATGTAAAGTCCGTTCTTGTGTAATGTAAAGAATCAATAAGAACACAGTTGAGCAAAAAGGCGAATGATGTCAATGGATTGAACCATATCTTATCGATTCTTAGCAGGAACTGCTTATCAAACAATATCCATTCCTCGTACAGAACAGAATGAGCACTAGTAAAATCACGAGACACTGATAAAATCAGACACAGTACAAAAAGAGGAGCTGGAGTGCAGAGGAAGCAACAAGAGTGAGCAGGCTGAAGCAGTTCAAGTTGAACACAAATTTTTCTATTTGCCGGTAGGTTGTGTAAATATAATCATCTGTGCTGTCAGCTGATGGAGGCTGGTGTTAAGAGCAGCTGTTGTTCTGTGGGCCGAACACTGAGCTTCATGTGTTGTTTGAACGACTGACTGACCAACTAATACTTGAAGCTTGATATTATTAAAAATGAATGTGTAGATTCTCCTAAAATGCAGCAGAATTAATATTCACTCTTCCAACATGAAGACTTGAAAAGGTCAATTTGTTGTTAGAAATAAAAAACACTTCAGGTCATGAAAATCCTTATAAAGAGAATTGTTCATTTGATCAGTGCAATGACTAACATGAGATGCCACGTCTCCTCATACATTACTGAAAAACTGTCTGTAAAGCTGCTGATGACCCCAAAGATCAGTCAAATGGCTTAATCTGCTTTTCCCAAATCACTTTTATGACCTTAAAGTCGTCCACACATTTTAACTAAACAGACAGCTCAACACAAACCCAAACACAGCTGACATAGATATAATGATATCTACAAAGTGTGACAGGCTTCTAAATAATGTCTCGTAACCTTTTCCTCCTCTGCATGTGCGACTGTATAAACTGGGAGATATTATGGAGTTTACACATGTGAGTTGATCTACAGGGTGGGGAGAAGATGAGTCACATTGAGTCCTATAAAAGCCAGCCTGTGTGAGCGCTCCTCCCTGTGCACTTTCAAACATCTCTCCAAAACTATCTTCTCCTCTTTCATCTCCCAAAAAGATGCCACTGCTGCAGATGCGAGGCTCTGCCAAATGAAACCATCCCCTGAGCGTCTCTCTCACACACACACACATCTCAGCTCACATAAAAGATGAAATTTGTCTTTCACTTCCCTTTTCTATCTCCCTTTCCTCCATATTTCTCTCCTCCAGCAACACTTCCTCGATAGTTCCTCCTTTCAGCTCCTCGTTTATCCCGAGCTAAAGGCGGGACACTTGTCTCCCAATGAGACACTGGTGACCCAATCACTGACTCATTCAGGCCTCTTCATTCACATTTCCGGGACAGGGTAATTCGTTTGGCGAGCTGAGTGCTGACATCACTCTGCGTTTTGTTTGGATTATGTGAAGCATTTTAGTGTTTGTGTTTCTGTATAAGCTGCTGGGTATCCTCTAAAAATAAATATCTGTGGAATATTTTGGCAGGCTGCTTCATGCAGGATTACAGAATATTGATTAACCTTACCACTGATTATTTTTGCGGACCAATTATGATATTAACTTAATTATTTAAAAGGATGATCAACACTTATAAAACATAACCGGAAATGTTTTTCAGGCAACATTCTGTCACAATGTATGAGCCATATCTAGACAAAAATAACTGATTCCTGTATAATACAATCTTTGTTCAAGTGCATCCTCTGTAGCATGCAAATCAGCAAGTCAACAGTCACTGGAAACGCCAACTCTAACAAAGTGACATCTTTTTTCTTTTTTTTCAAAACATGGTAATAGGAAGAATAAGGTAGCTGATATACCTCTCAGTGGTTGATGAACAAGGATGTGGTCACATTAAACAAACTAGAAGTAAACCTGGAGTGGGTCCAACCCCAATGTAAGCCTGACCACATCCAAATACTCTCTACAAATGCAAACACTGAATTTTCCCCCAGGGGATGATTACAATATTTATGATTCAGATTCCTGTGAATTTGAGGAAAAAAAGGAGCACGGATGTAAAACAGCAGAGGGACTACAGAATCAGTGAGTGAGAGAAAGTTTGAGTATTTAAAACAATATTTAAAAAGCATAGAGGGAAAAAAAGGCTGAGGTTACTAATTTGATCTCTGATGTATCCGGCCATCAAATTTGACTTCACAGGAATTTGTTGTCTCACAGGATTAAGTTTATGTGATAATGCTGTTTGAAATGCTCCAGCCACAGATCCTATATTTCTTGGCTTTTAGGTTGTAAACTCTGTGTTTCATTGTGGAAAATGACACTTATTGTCAGTGAGAGTCACTACATGAACCGTGCTAAAAGGCACAATTCTCTTCTGAGGGGACTATTTACATGAAAACAGTTTTAGGATGAAATGTAGAAGTATTGTTGTGTTTTTACGTCTTGTTTACATGAAAACTGCATTTTAGCCTAAAACCTAAAACATTACACATTCATTGTGGCGTCGCCATGTGTGAACTAGTCAACAACTGTAACTGTAACTGTAACAAAGGCATATGCTGCTGAATCCACTGACTGCCTTTCAGCTACATGCACATCCATTACAACACTCTTACAATCAGTGAAGAAGCATTTAATTATACGCGGGATGATCAGCTCACCTTTACTTAAGCCTCTAAACCAAGTCGTGTAAACCGCCCCTACAGTTACATCGCACGGATCTGGCATGCAAACTACAGCGCTGTCAGTCCCTTAGCTTTTCAAAGTAAATGCAGCTTTTTGTGAAACATTATTGTATAAACGGGGCCTTCCAGTGCTCTCAGACGACAAGACGCTCATCCAAGGGTGAAACCTTTCCTTTAATTCTGTGTTCTTTACTGATGGCCTTTGCTTTGTACTTCAACTGGAAAATCAGAAATATATACACATTTTAGTTTTCAGCTGTTTTTTGTAACTTATCTTTATCTTTTATGTTGAAGCAGCGATCAGCCGCCAGAGTAAACCAATCAATGCTCTTGGATGGCAAATACAGTGACCCTACCTCCTCTGAAGACTCCTCTATATGACTGCAGTAAAAGCAGAGCTATGTCTTTGTGTGACACAGCTCTGTACAGTGCATTTAGAGCCGTGTGTGACAGGAAGTGGTCTGTGTCCCTCTGCCCCGCACTGCAGCGCTGTCTGTGTGTGTGCGTGTCTGGAGCCAAACAAGCCTAATGGTGTTTACACAAGAAGACATCTGGAGTAATCAAAAAACCCCTGACAAACACTCCACATCCTGCCAGTGCCAGGAGAGTGAGAACGAGGATCAGAGTTTATGCGGAGGCAGAGAGCAGCAGCAGGGGCAGAGGGTAAGGGAGTGAAACGAGCACAAAAACATGGAGAAAAGGTGAAAGGATGCTTGATGCACCTGAAAGTAGTGAAAGATGGGAATGAGGAAGATATTTTAAAAGGCTGGATCTTCTTACATCTTCATCCAGGTTGGTCTGCTCCAGGTCTATCACTTTAAACTGGACCCTCTTCAAAATCTCCTCCAGAGACTCACATGCTTTGTAGTCAAGCTTCTCACCTGAGGAGGAACACCTTGGGTTAGTTATTCAAATCAGCCTGTTATTACATGATTCTAAATATCTTCAACTAAAAAGTGACATTATTCCTTCAACTTTCATAATGCTGAGTTAGTTGTTGAGGCCACTTACCTTTTAGATCTAAGCATTCATTTCGCTGTGTCAGGTCTTTCAGTTCCTGTGGAGACAAAAGGAAACATGGTGGTAAGAAACAGTTTCTGAAGCCTTAAAAGGTCATGATTGAAAAACAAAAATATCTACTCATTCTTAAGACAGCGAGTTCATTTCAGTTAATAAATGCTTATCTGAGGATCAAAAATGTTTTCTTGGGAACTCATGACCTAAAAACAAATTTCATTTCAGATGCTGAAACTTTCACATTAAAAAGAAGGCCACTTTTAAACTGACAGGAGAGCTAAAACAGACGGAGATCCTGTGTAAACAAAAATGTAATCTGTCAGTGTTATGTGGTATTAATGAAGCATTTTAATAGTAAGTATTTGTAGCATTTAAGAATCTAAGCAATTTTAGCATTTCAAACAGTAGACTAAATTCAATATGCAATACTGAACTGTATGCTGATTTTCTCATCTTTGTTGGTAGTTGTTTACATTGTTTACTGCTCTAACTTCCCCTCTGAGATAAATAAAGGTTTCTGAATTGAATTGGAAAGAAAGTGTCTGCAGGACATACATCCTCTGATGACTTTAATAGCTTTAGTGTGAAAGTATTGGTGATAGGAAAAACCACTGTAACAAATGCCTGAGTTTCACTGATTGCAACCTTGACAATTTGGAAACCTTCGTCTCGGGCTGCACATGGTAGGACTGAAAAGAAGTTATTTCCTCCTGATGAAAAAGCTCAAAATGAATATTTATGCTTGCAATATTTATTTGAGCAAAATTTTAACATGAATGCGCTTACCAGAAAATAAAAGAAACACTGCTCACAAGGCTTTGCTAACCTTCTGCTTGATTTAATTTATTGACAAAGCTTCAAATTAAAATCAGTCCAATGGTTTATGGTGGAAAAAAGGGGCAATATGCAGTAAATTTCATCAGCCTTCTCTTAACAGAGCTTAGATATGGATGAAAGAATTCAGTGAACTAAAAACTGGGACGATAAATCAAGTCTGTAGGAGGAAAACCTGGCTCAGAGCCAAAGAAATTCCACAAAGAGCTTCAAAAAAACTTAAAAAACCCTCAAAAGAAAGGAGCAATCAGAGAAAAATAAAAACAGAGGACTGCATTCAAAAATGTAAATCCCTCTCCAGCTGACTGCTTGCCCCATTCAGCGTAAACTCCATCACCTCTGCCCTCGTGCTTCACTGCAGTCACTTTTCTGTGTGTGCGCTCATGGTGGTTTAACCACACTGACTGTTCATGGCTCCCTGAAGTATGATAATGTTTTAAATTCCAAATCTGTGAACCTTTGTTGTCATGAAAACAAACAAACAAGAATAGCACCTGAACTCCAAAACAGTGGGTTGGAACATTACGGTTTCAAAGATTGAAAAATGAAAACACTCTGTTTCATCCAGGCGGTGTCATCTTTCTAAGCACACATGCAGGGGAGATATTTAACAGGAGGACAATCCTCACCTACCATTATCTGCAGCACCTGTCGGTGAGGAAGACTTTATCAGTGTAAATACCTCTGACAGAGCTGCCAGCACCAAAAATAGTACATGACGCACAGGGTGCCTCTGCACGAGTGGTGGTTTGGGTGTGTGTGTGTGTGTTCGCGTGTGTGTGTATGTGCTGTGGGAGGGCAACATGGAGCTGCTGATTCTCTTTCTGATCTTGTTATTAAACTCTCCCTCTTTACTGGGCCTCACTGTGTAACATATGCACTGTTCGTTTAGCACGATCGACCAGACCAGAGCGCCTTTTTAGTAAACCTTTCTATTTTTGTGAAGTCAATAGTAATGATGTATGGATTGGATATAGATGAAAAATGTGAGCTTTATGAGTAAACCTGTAGCTGCTAGTTTCATCACCCTCCAGCCAAATGCAGGTTTCCTGACTAGTTTGAAATGGCTAAATCTGTACTTTCCAGCTAAATGAGATTGCATGGCCTTACAGCGACAAAAGTGGAACACAACTGTTTCATCAGCTGGAATGGGTTTTATGCAGCTGTGACTGAAAGGATGGCAACATATCAAAACTTGCAGCTCTGTTGAACCTCTGAAAGCCGAGAATCTAAATCTAAAAAAACACCTGTGCTTTCAAAAAGTACTTCAGCCTGATCTTTGGTAAAATTACTGGAACCAAATCAATTCACTGTAACCAACTTTAGAGGCACAAATAACTCCAAAAGTGCCAATTCTGATACTTTGTGCATCCTATTTTGTGATACAAGCAAAGTACAACCATCCAAAGTATGACCACGAAACATGCAGATGTTTGCTCAGAGCACAAAAATCCCAGATGAAGTGGATCCTTCTGCATTTATCTATTTTTAAGCTGAAAGTGGCTGCGAGAAGAATCATCATGAAGTGGACAGCAGTGACTACTTCCACTGTCATTTGAAATGTGACAAGGAAACTTTTTGAGTTTGTACTGTAGTTTGGTAGCTGGCTACTTTTAGCACAGCCCAGTGTTTTGAGACCCATCAATACCATGTAACGTTGGTGAATCCTGTTTGTACTACCAGTGCTCATCTACCAAACAAAACAAATATAACGTCACTTTACATTTCACTGATAGATTCTCAGGTTTGAACAGATTACTGTAGTATAACTGCTGCATGTGAGTTGGAATGAACATTTTCACAAACATCTTGCCCTTGTTTTAGCCTTTAGAAACAACCTATTTTAGTGATGATAAACTCATTTTAAATAGGAGATTATGACCAGCCATACATCTTAATACCAGACTTTTTTCAAGATCACTTAGAAAGTCGTCACAGTCCCTTTAATATTAAGTACGTCCAGCTTTTATAGCAGTTACAGCAGCACTTGCCTCTGGCATAGTGTCAATAAATTTCCTGGGAACCTCAACACTGATGTTATCCCATGCTTTCTGCAACGCAAGCCAAAATCTTTCCTTTGAATGTACAATAGATCTGTCCTGTTTGTTCCAACTTACACAAATTTGCTGGAGTTCCAGACTTTAGGGAGCCAGTGTATCATTTTCTATGTTCCTTTTTATAATAAATGACCTAAATCTCCTTATGAGGGCTTGTTTTTATGAAATATAGAGCATTGTGGCATACATTTGCCATCGTAGACATTTTATATGTATTCTGATATTTGTGTAAGTGTACACTCTGTTCTGCACTATTCGTGGACACAACTTTACAAAAGGGTGTACTTCACTGGCGCCCCCTGTGGGTAAAAAGAAACTATCAATCACATGTATCTATTTCTCTTTATTCACATTTTTAAGGTCTCCTTCCACAGGCCTCAGCTAATTTCTGTTTTCACACAAATTTTTGGTGTAGTCGTCCAGTCTATAGGGAGCACATTTCAGCATATTTGGAGACATAAAGAGAGGACCCATGGATGCGTGTAGGACATTGCATAATCGGGAAACCACTTGTTCCTGTGGGGATTGTGGTGGTAGAAATGTGACACAAGGCTACCAAGTGTTCAGGTCTCAAGACTCCATGGGGAGTTACTGCAGGACCGGCATTTAACACGCAGCTGCTAAATAGTGACCCTTATAAAACACACACACACACACACATAGACACACACGCACACAAACTGGCCAGAGAAGCACACAGCCTATAGGGCCCCTGGCAGGCGGCCACGTGTACAGTGCAGTTGGACTTAATAAAGAAAGCATTTAGAGTGAAAGAGGAAAAACAGTAAAAAGGCTGAGCTGCTCACTGGCCAGTCGTTTGGTCTGACTGGCTTGTTTATGTGGCTGGTTGCTGTGAGCATGACTAAGCAAAAATGAGAGGGGGCGGTTTTGGACCAAAAGACCATAGAGGCAGGGAGGGATGGAGCGAGGCCAGACATCGCAAACATGAGCCATCAAAGGAAAAGCTGAATATGAGAGAAAGATGAAAAAGGTGGGATATCTCTGTGATGACCAGAAATCCCGTGCTCATGCGCTCCCAGTGGAAAAATACCCAGACTGCTGAACCAAGTCAGACTCTGAGCAGCAGCTTAGCAGAGCGCTGTCCTTTTTAACATGTAGCTGTTAACTCAGCGTCTTTCTCTTTCCAGCTCGGCGTGTGAAGATCTCTTTGTGGAGTCTCTTGCATCACAATCGTGTTTCCATCTCTGGCCCACTTTACATCACTCACATATGAAGCCACACCCACAGGTGCTAAGCTTCAATGGAGAGGCCCCATGAAGGGTGTATGCGTGTGTGCTGTGGGGAGGCTGGGACAGAATTAACAGGAGAAAATGTGTCCCTGCTGAGAGGACGAGCGAGCTAAGCGAGCTAAGTCCTCCATCAGTTTAGTCAGCTTGACAGGAGGGGGATCGGTTTCGAAAAAGGATGTTCACACACACAACAAATAAAAAAAGGAACCAGGAGCCTTCTTTTTGCTGCAGCAAGAATTGTTTTTTTACTTATTCAACTGTGTACATGTTCCAACTCCTGGTTTCATGTTTCCAGTTTCATTAGGGGTCTGAAAAGTCTTCCATCAAGGAAATCTCCCTTCACATTTCTGATTTGCGACAAAAATACACATTCACTTGTCCCGTTTAAAGAAGTTTGTGCATCAAATAATCCACAAAGGTCATCAGATTTATATATATTTAAAAACAGCCTGAGGTTTCCCCCACCAGCTTCAATAACTGCTTATGCAGAGGGATTATAGGACACATGACTGTGCTGGCTAACCCACAAGAGAGAGCAAAAAAAGACATGAAACAACTGTCTGCCTGCTGGGAGTAAAAACCGAGGAGAAGTGCTATCTTTACCGGAAGCTCTTGTTCTGAGTCATGCCATGATGAATGCTTTGCCCTTGGAGCACATTAACAGCTTTCTGAAACACTTTCGACACCATCGGAAAAGGTTTAAATGAAACTCCTGTAACCTCATTTGGTCGACCTCTTGATGAAGAATTTTACAAAGAATTTTGGGGTGGAGCTAACAGGGTTTCCTCGCTGTTCTCAGTCAGCTAATCCAAGCTCCTGGCCGCGTCTTAATTCTACTTCACTTCATTTGTTGTATTTCTCAATGATACATGAGGTTATTCGTACTCCAGCGCTTTCAAACTTCCACAGGATGTATTTTTTTCTTATAGACTCTGCCACAGTAGCCTCTGTAAAAACGTATTCAAAGTAGGATGTGTGGTCTGCAGAGAGTAGTTGGAGCCACTGGACTTCCTGCTTGGAAAGCCCAACTTCCCACTTCAAGGGAACAACTTTGTCACAGCAGCCCAACACTGAACCTACGGATCTCTTAGTTACAGATCTTAAAAAAGTGTCAAACTTATTAGTCTAACATTATAAGTAAAGATTTGACTCTGAATGACTGTACGACATCATGTTTTCAGTTCATTAACATCCAGACACACTCAAAGTTTTTTAAAGAAGAATTACAAATAGGATTGTTACACATTATTGTTTTGACAGGTAAAAGCAGGATGGGCTTGTCCTAGGGATGCATCAATCCAACTTTTCAAATCCTCAGACTTACACCAATGCCTTGGGCTTTGGTATCAGCAGGTAATACAGAACCAATATCTCCTCTACCTTGATTTGAACAGATAGGTTCTTATCTTTCCAGTAAAGAAGAACAGCCAATCTAGCTTTTTGAGTCTTTATCGGATCAATACTCAATACCAGGATTAGCTCTGTACACCCCCTGATTTATATATTTTTCATTTCTTATAGTATGCATTTGTTCAACCAATAAAAAATGGATCTGCTTCTGTCGCATCGGAAACTATTGAGAGGTCATATCTTTATAAATCTACTTGCATACTTTACTAAGCAGTCTATGTGAAAATTTTAAGAAACATTCTTACTAGGGATTGGAATTGACAGGATTTTATCGATGCCAGTGCCTTTATTGATTCCACTTATTCATCCGATCATTTCCCTTATCAATTGCTCCAATAAATTTTCTGTGGACAGGTTTTTCAGGTTTTCTCTATCAACATTTTATTGGGTTTATAAGTAAATAAACAATGAATCTGTCAATGTCATGAATCTGGATAGCTCTGGATATAATTTAATACAAATAAGTAAAAATCTTTGTATGTCGTCACTGAAGCCGTTACCTCCAAATCTAAGTAAATAAAAACAAGTACAAATTGCATGTCACATGACATCAATGTATTGTATTACTATGACTTTTGACTGAAGTGGGCCACCTTGCAATGCTTTGAGTTGTTTGAGTTTGTTATTCATTTGCTATGCTACGCTAGGATAGCTAAAGCAGAATAGTGGAAGTCTCAATGATCTATAAGGGAATCATTAAGCAAAATCGTTGAGCAAAAATGCTAATGATGTTGATGGACTGAACCATTTCTTATCAATTCTTAACAGACGACTTTTACAATTTCTTAACAGATGATTCCCGTACCTAATCCTTACACCTGATGAAGCTTTTCCCATCAAGCATCTGGCAGCAGCTTTATGACTCCATTTCAGGGAAACAGGCAACTTCAAGTTGAAATGAAAAAGGGTCAAAGACTGGGAGTTCAGCATGCTTTCCACTCTGCCAAAGGATTAAAAGGGGATTGTGATGTCTCACGAGAGGTGGCGAATAACCTAATTCCAAGCGGAACCGCGATTCTCATTCAGCACCTCTTCTCTAAGACTTTCTAATTGGGTGAAATTAATATTTTGGTTTCCCAACCGCAAACAAATCGAGTCCCAGCCAAAGTTATGAATGAGAGGGAAAAAAAAGGACAAAAATCAAACGACTCCATTCAGTACTGCCAATTTACTAGAAACCCTAAACCAAAACTAATGCTGCGTGAAACAAGTGTGGCAACAGTTTCCACACTTCAGTGGTTTTAAAGATCAGTTTATATCAAAAACAGTTTTTGATTTAGCGGGTTGGTTTTGGAGATGTTTAGAAGTGTTTTGAGTGGCTTTCTTTGTTATAACTCTGATTTATCCACTTATCCATGCAAGTTAGCTTGAGCCTCACCTGTATCTGCTTAAGCACTTTGGGTATGGGTTTACAGTTGAGTTTCTGACAGGCTTGTTTGTAGGACGAGAGGATCTCCTCCACAGTCACATTCTGAGCTGCAAAACAGAAAAAAAAAAAAAAGGTTAGGATTGCTTTTGCTGAACTGACTCCTTGAAGATACAAATCAGATTAAATGGAAATACTGAAAAGAGCACAATGCATGGTAATCACATTTTTCATACCTTCTCCAACACAGTCTGGATTATTTTTCCCAGGGTTGTGTTTACCTTTTTACAACTTGACAAAGCAGCACATTGCACACCTGAACATGCATTAAACTAATCATTAAATTTCACAACACAAAGCAGCTTTGCTGCACATTAATCGTCATTTGATGTGCCATTAAAGTTTCCTTCAAGCACGAAAGGATGATAAAAAATTCAAGGCTTTTTTTTATTCATAAACGACACAAAACTTCCAAGTCCTCAGCAGCAGAAATATGACTGTGATAAATGCAGTTTGTTTTCGGGGATGCTGTCTATGATTAAGTTAACGTATCCATGTTTTGAGCTTGGCAGTTCAAGAGCAGGTCACCTGCTTGTCTTGCTGCAGTTGCAGTGCTTATTTTCTGACAGTCGCCTTTGCCACAACAAACAAACGCAGTATCTGAAATGGATTACGCTGAGCCAGATCCTCCGTGATGCTGATCCTTTTATTTATCAAAGTGATGAAGTCAAGCACTGGGACACAGTCTCTGTTGTGTCACCTGTTATGTGTCTGCCTGGAGGAGCACTCTCAGAAAACTGTAACCCCTTCAAGGGCTCCTCTACTTATGTCGGCAAAAAGGAGGTATTGTTCTTGGTGTGTGAGTGGGTCAGCCGCTGCTGCCATCCCAGACTGTTGCGAGGCTAACTCCAGTCAGATGACTGGGCAGCATTCAAAGCTACTGTTCAGGCTGAGCGACTGAGATGGAGTGAGGCACTTGAGTGCAGACATGGACAAATAAAACACTAATGCAAAAAAAAAAAAAAAAAAATGAAGTAATCAAGTGAAAGTGTGGTAGAGGACACGCAGGCCTGGAATGGTTAAATATGTACTCTGTTTGTGTTTATTTAAGGAAATAACAGAATGAATAACCCCCAGAAGGGGCACTTGCCTTTCAAATCCTGACCAACTGATCTGCACCATCTCAGTGAAATGTTCACATGACTGACCTTGGTTGTAAAAACTTTAAATTTGCGGTAAATGTGACGTAACAATGTTCATGTGTGTGGGCGAGAAAATGAAAGGGCAAGTCAGTGCTTCATAAAAACAATGAAAAAGCAGATTTGACTTGTTTTGAAGCTTAGACCAAACAAACCTCGAGACGTAAACCGGGGGAGTGAACACCAGGACGTGGTAAAGACTGAATGTTCATACACAGAAAATGCAAAATAGAAAAAAACACTGACGGCTGCTGTTTTTAGCAACAGGATACATACAGCATGCTATCTCACCCACACATGTTTTGACTGATGTTTTAAATAAGTTTAAACTGAAGTGCATGGTGTTCAAGTTTCCTATAAATTCTTCCTAGTTCCAGTCCTCAGGCCTGACCACCAGTTGGGATCTGTAAGAATTAGGGCTGCACCATATATTGTTTTAGTATCGTCATTGGAATGTGCTAAATATTCATACCGCAAGGTAGAAAATATATCCCAATATATTTGAGCCTTTCAGTTTATGTATCCTGCCTATTCCCAATACAAATAAATGTAAATGCACAGCCATGTCTATATTTTACTGCATTACATGCAACAATTGAGAGTTAGAGCACAGCCTCGGCACTCTGTCATTTCACCTGCTGTTATCAGTGTCAGGCGGAGTGATGTGCAGGGTGAGTGGTTGAGCATCTGAGAGCGAGGGAGCAGTGAATATGAGTCGAGCATAGCAGGGATTTAGACAATCTGACAGTTTGCTTATAGTTAATATCATATAAAATGCTATGTTTAACACTTTCAGGGTCAAAATCAGCGGTTTCCATACATGTGCATTTAACTTTGTCTTCAATCAAAACAAGCCCCTGGTTTATTTTTGAGGTCGAAGTTTCGATCTTCTGATCCCCCATTTTACTGTTAATTTCACATCCTCCTCCGTACACTTTTGATTTCACGAGCTGCCATAAAACTTCAAATAGTCGTAGTTTAATCTTCAGCTCCTCTGTCTTTTTTCATTGTGAGGTTCAGCTCAAACATCCACCATTACAACATAACAAATCCAAAAAATCATTTTCGGCGGAGAAAAACACAAATCTCGCTTCTCTGTGCTAATTTTTGCCAGCCAGGTTAGTGTCATCAACGGGACTTCCAGTCAACATGTTGTAAATGGATTCGTGTTCTTCAGGGAAAGTCAAACTCAACTACAAACACTGACAATCTAATTTTGAAATAGCCGATTCTGGCACTAATGATCTCCTTTTAAATTGTGGTTTATGAACAGGAAAATATACAAAAGTGAGACTAAAGTCCTCACAGGTACTTTAAGATTTTCCTCTGTGCTGTATAAATATCTGGGCACAGAATTGTAAATTAAACACAAATGTCACAGCCACCAGTGTGTGAGAGTATGTGAATATGTACAGTACAGTCTGTGCTTACAGTGAACACTGTGTCCTTGGAAAAGTGTTATTGTGCAAAGCTGCTGTGGAGCAAGCGTGTGTGTAAACACTTCCTGAGGGAAAGGTGGGGTTAGGGGTCCCGTGTTAAGCACACAGTATCTTCACACATACTGAAGGTCATTAATTAGAGAAGAGAAGCAGAGGGCGACAGAGGTTGAATAATCAAAGTGTGTGGTTGTCCATTAATGAGAAACAATCTATCAGCACTGTGCAGAGAAGAACAGAGAAGAATCACCAGAATAATCTGAGCGTTTAAATGCTGGATATGTGGGAATAAAACTAAATCAGAGCTCAAAAGATGACGACTGCTTGGCTTAGTGTTTCACAGAGCGAGGGAGATGAGTGTTATTAAGAGCAGAGCTCAAGCTGTTGCTGTGTTTCTGCTGGCTCTGTCTTTGTTTTATTACACTCGCCTTCAGTGCTGCTGGTACATGCATGGAGGGAGTGGCTATGAGGAGGGAGCAGAAAGAGGGAGAGGGACTGCTGCTCAAAAAACATGTTTGAAAACCAGGTTAGAGGAAATAAAGAGATTGGATTAAAGAAAGTATGTGAAATTTGATAAATCCAGGCAACACAATCTCTGAGTGTATTAAAGCTGGGGATGCAACGGTTATAGATTTTGATTGTACAATTATAGCCTAAGGAATAATTACGGTTTCACAATTATCACTAACATTTCTGACCCCACCTCTTTCACCACTGGCCCAGGAAAATTACTCTAGATCTCAAAAATTAATATAATTTTACAATTTAATATCAAAATGAGGCAACGCAACAGTTGTGATGGAATTTATTAAAAAGCATTTTCTAATTCATTAAGTTCTTCCTCCATCTCAAGGGGACATGCTATTAAATACATTCAAATTGTTCAGCCCTAGTTCAGATTCATTCCTACAGACCAACTACTATAAGATGAAATTTATTTTTGACTTATTTATTTCAAGTGGCACCAAATGTTCCTTATTTTGTTCTAATTTTACTTTTATCACTGAGTTCTTCAATTAAGTTCAAGGGACTTGCATTTGCACTCTTTGCCTCAACAAGGCTGCTCAGAGTGAAAATGATTTAACAGTGATGTAAAGGTGTCGCACTATCAGCTGATCCAGTTGTGCATCCAGGCCAGCGGGCACAATGATCCAACTTTATGTCATTTTTTGAGAGAAGGAGCAGAAAAAATTGGTGTGGTGGAGCCTTACAGGTTAAATGACCATGATGTTCTAAATCACGATTAATTTTAAAACCGTTTAATCGCTGAATCCCTGATCACAGCCATTGTTTCAGAGGTCTCACACAGCGACACCCACTCACAGTTAAGTCACAAACCCAGAGGTGGTAGGCTCCCACTTTCACGGCATAAAACACACTCCAATCCAAGACGTGCAGTCAAGCTAAAACACTTTTGCCTGAACCGTTTTTAATTACCACTCTGACCATCCTGTCAGAGAAAAAACCTGCTCTTCTTGTTGTATTGAAGGCAGAGAGCATACAGGGAAGGGCAGCTTCTTTTAAAAAACACCACAGATTAAGATTTCAGCTGTGAAGGGGACAGGACAAAACACACTGTAGGATCTTTAGAATAAACAGCAAGCCTCATGTCTTCCTATCAGGAATTACTGGCCATGTCCCCCTCACAACAACACACACCAAATCATTTGCTGCTTGCATTTCTGAGATTGTAGCAAAATAATAAAATCAGTATCTGGCTTCGACAGCTCGTAATTTGCTGACTCGGATCAACAAAGGTAAATGTACCACAGAGGACTCCATGGTTAGGGATGATGATGAGCTTTTAACCACTATCTCCCAATGTAGCGGCTCATTAAGCACATGACGTGCTGGAGCAAAGCAATAAAGTCATCCAGTTAAAACGAATGACAACTTCTGCCCCAACGTTCATTTACTCTGTCTGTACGCTCTGTAAAAAAGTCAGTTTCAGCTCTCACAGAAAATGTTTCTGTTGCTTCTCTTATGCCGCTTGGATTGGTGTCTCCGGGCGAGTAAAAACTGCAAACGACAAGGGGTTTCTACCTGCCATAAATTATAAATCAATTACTTGAGCTGAACAACCGGCGGAGCTACGACGAGTACAGACATGAACGCAGAGAGAAAAGAGCTGTGCCTACCTAAAGATCTTTCAAGAAAACAATGACTTTACAGTTAGGAGTCAAATTATACCAGTCGACCTGCTATTTCCTTTCCACACCTTGAATGAAACGGAGCATGAAACTAGCAGGTCAGCAATCACGGGAGAGAATCTGATTTCAAAACAAAAATGTACTTGAAAACAGTTTAAAAACGACCCATGTGAAAAGAGGATCAACAATTTGGGTTACACTTTACCCCAAATAAGTAGTCACAAACGAACAAATTTCCAACAATATTGCTTCACATTGGAGCCTGTGCTTTGAACACAGCTCATATCTGATCTGCCCTCTTACAACAACCCCGTTGGATCAACCATGTGATCACTCAGGGCAAAAACTTGGAGACTGCTTTTTGAGCTTACCGGGGCTTTTTATGACCGATTCCTCATAGGGGTGGGCATTTCAGGCCAAATAAAAAAAAGGATTGATAATCACTCACAATAATTTGTTGATTATTTGAATAGTACAGATTCATTTTTAATGACAATGCAAAGTGGTTGTCAGCTAGTTTTCAGTATGTGTATGGAAACAATATATATTTTAATTTGACCTGGACAAGTTTGCACATAACCTCATTCTTTGTTCCTCTCAGAGCTCTTTTGAGCTGCAGACTCTCTGTTTTCTTCACCCCTGAATCTCAGTGTGATGCCAATTTCACACACAGCTTGCACTTAAAGTGGCTGTGAGAACTATCCAGAAAAGGTAGTATTTTTCCAGTACGAAGACTCTGTTCCCCACCAGCACTTGCGCCCAATGTTACAAGGACATGACTCTCTGTATTTCACAACAGTTACATGGCGCTGTTGTTTGAAATATGACAACCAAGGGGGTAATGTCATGTTTAGAAAAATAAATGAAAATAAATGATTTTTTTTTTTACATAGCACGTTACAAAGTGCTTCACAGAGTAAAAATGAACATTGAAAAGAAATAAAAGAGAAAAAAAGAAAGAGAAATAAAGGAGAAAAAAAATGTGAGGAGGAGTAGAGGAAATGCAACAAATATGTAAAAAATGTTTATAAAAGGCTAAAACCACCACTGAGTGTAGCAACAGGTGGGTGACGTAGCGGAGACTATGTCCATGTTTTTTTTACACTCTACGGTGACAACAAGTAACTTTATTAACTTAGCTTGTAGTGAAGTTGAGTAGTCGGCTATATTAAGTGCTACTCACAGCCTTGTGCTCTGAGACGTATCCTGAACGTGTAATATCAGTGAATCCTGGTTATGTCGTATGAGTGCTCATCTTCCAACAAAGGCCTCACCAAGCAGAGGTAACGACTCATTTTATTGATAGACTCAGATTTGAACAGACCACTGCAGTATAACTGCTTCATGTGGGTTGGAATCAACATCATCATAAACAGCTTGGCCCGAGTTGAAGCCTTTGGCCCATGCTCTATCACTTTCCCATTTAGCTTTCTTTCTTACTCCAGTACTTGAAAAATGTCACCTCTAGTTATTCCATACTATTCCCTCTGCAGAGATTACACCTGAGCAGCATAGACTTTCATGTCATTTCTTATCTCTTAAAATCTCTGGATGACATGTCAACATTTCATCATAAATAGTTTCCCCCCGGACAAATTTTGATGGCAGGAAAGTTAAATCTTTCTGGCATCAAACAGTCAGACGTACTCTGAAGCTCCACTCGCGCTCAGGCTTGCTTTTTCACTCTGGACACAATTCTTCCATTCCCTGTTGTGTTTAGGTGTAACATTAGGAGAGCCCTATGCAACATGTACTACTGCTTCACTTCTGCTTTTCCTTGTTCCCACTCACTTCATGTTCGTGTAAAGGTGTTGCACCTGTCCACTGATTTATCACTGTGAGCAAGAAAGCTCTGTTCTTAGGCTTCAAATGTATTCAAACTACAGGAAAAAAGATTGAACAAGTTTCTTTGAGTCTGTTGATTTCTAACATAGCTGGCTGTCATGTTTTTGGCTAAAAGATGCAGTCATGCCAGAACTTCTGATATGAACAGATTGCCTTCCTTTGACAATGGTGTCTAGCTTCTTAGAGGAGAATAAATCAGCTGTGCTCGAATTTTATTAAACTCCTCATTTCTAATTACTTTCAGTAACACCACTAAACCATTGTTATTGACAGCAGCAGCTAAAAATACGGATTTCTCATCTCCTTTGTAGCTGCACATCATAACACCAATGCAGCCAAAGCCTCTACCACCACCCACTAAAGGTCACAGCACATCGACCCACAGAGTGCCCACAGAGTGATCGTGGGCTTTAGTACCAGACTCACTTTGAGCTAGTCTTACAGTGGCGGATGAGTGCACGAGTAAGGATATTTGCATCACCACAGAGCGCCTAAGGGGATGGCAAGTTTATACGGGTGGCAACAACGGTTAGCATCGACTTTGAAAGATTGAAAACAAGCAAATGTAGTTATAAAGTCAAAACCACATGTGAAGAAAATCTCAACTCTTTTGGAAGAAGCATCAATATTTACATTTTAGTGTCTGAGTCTACAGCTAACGCAATGAAAAAGGATCCATTCAAAACAACTTTAAATAAAACAAACAACATTACTAGCTCGTGACCTGTAAAAGCTTGTCAGCTCTTGAAAATCTCATGAAAATTAAGCAACCGTGACGCCCCTTTTCTCTAAACTTTCCACCACATAAAACTGATGACAGGATAACGACACTGGAGGACCCTCACGATGTTCATGTGAAGTAAAAAAAAAAGCCCTTGATGTTGAGGCCAAGCCTTTTGGGCTTGTAAAAACATGTGATTATTATCTCCAGAAGTTCTTGAAAGAGATAAAGCCTCACCTAGAAGGTGGACGGTCTCATGAGGCTGACGAAATATGGATCAACATTTTAGCTCATAATCATGCAGTGACAGCTCTTAGGGAACATTGAATCAAATGTTATTTATAATAAGTGCTGTTTACTACACAGAAGAAAGATTAAGCACACAGTGAGGTTATCTGAAGTGTTAAGACTCTTCTCTTTACAGGAATGCTTATCTGCTTCAGCTTTGTCATCTCCTTTTCTACATCACTCACAGTTATTCTTTGCCGAGTCGAGTGCAAACAAAGTGTGCAGGTGCTCTCCTCTCCCCTCACTTTAACAACATCAACAACAAGAGGGAGACAAGCAAAGACAAGTGTTTGCATGTGTGCAGAGGAGGACAGGCACTATTTGCAGAGTCAGACAAAAAGCTGACGGAACTAAACTGAAAACTTTTAGTGCACATTATCACAGATTCACAGAAATCCTCTTTGTGTCTGAGAAAACTTGGGTTTGAAGATAACCCTATGTTAAAATTACAATTTATTTTGCACTGATTCCTAGGTTCCACATCTTATTTGTTGAACAAAATCAAGCAATAAATCATTCTTTATTCAAAAGAGCACCACATTACATTGTGTTATAAATAAATCCAGGAATAAACAACTTCTCACTCTTTTATTGTCATCTTTGGGCCATTTCTGGCTGCTTTTTCCAAGTTTTCCTGCCAACTTTTGACCATATTTACCACCTTAAACTTGTTTTATTACAACTTCTTGCCTTTTTTGCCACTTTTCACCACTTAGATTGTTGCTCTTATAAAGATATTTTTCAACAATTTTGCTCCTTGATTGAGTGATACTGGTGTAGGGCACAAAACATCTAGTCCAATAAAGAAATGTATCTTGTATTTTGACACATTTGAGGTTAAAGGAATATTGCACTGTCTGTGATTGAGAATATTGCAGTAGGCCATATTGCTGTTTAACCTCATCTAAATGCTCAGCTCTATCTATATGGTTAATAAGTCAGTATATGTTCGTAGGAACTGCTGGCCTTTAGTCTTTGTCAAAAGTCACGCATTACTCTGAAAACATTCTGGACACCACTGCCTTAAACTAATTATTTATACTTTATTCATCAAGTTAGTGAGCCTGTAACGAAAAGAAACAACCAAGAAATCTGTGTTGACAAGCTGCATGCTCTAAGAGGATATTGTTCACAGCTCACAGTTAAAAGGAGTGGCTTTGAATGAGAGGCCTGGGAACAGCTCTTGAACCACATGAGGAGGCCAGGTGTCAGAGTGGGGCTGCTTTTTTCACTGATTTTTACGAGGCAAACATGAATATATCCAGGTTTGGGTTCAAAATGAAAGTTTTGAAACTTAAAAAACAGTCTATGAATGATGAAAACTCAGACAGCAATGGTTGGTTTATTCATCTATATAAGAATGAATTTTGTGGTGCTGTTTGGCTGGAGTGTGTAGTTTGAAAGAAAGGCCTCTATGCCACTTTTCCACCCTCATTGATTTTAAAGAGGCAGAAAAGAAACAGAAACAGCTGTCATCACAGAATTCAATCAGATGTAGAGGAGCAGAAAGTTAACCATGAAGGAAAAGGCTTTTTACTGCTGTAGCTTGGTTAAGCTGATCTAAAAAAAAATCATAAAACTGGCTTTTCTTTTGAGGTGGCAGGACAACATCAATCTATGAAACAACATGCCAAGCTTTTGGGCAGATGTCCAGTGGTAGATGTGAATATGTTGCAGGAGAAACACTCAAGTGTTGCCAGCTCCTACTTAACATTCAAGTGCCAGTGTTCAAAATAGCCCCCCTCTCCTAGTCTTCTGTCTCTCTCCCTGCCATTTCACACTGCCATGCTGTGGATGGTGACAGGAGCGTCATTCACACATGACAGCTGGCTGCTTGGCTGGTCAGAGGTGGGGCAAAAAGGCAGGGACTGTGAACGCTGGTGCTGCGTGCCTCTTCCAGTCTGGATGACAGGATGGCAGGAGTGAGTAAATACAAAGAATGCTTAAAGAAAAGGGCACATTTCAAACTTCTGAGTATAAAAACATGAAAAATTTGCTGACCATCTAAACCCATTTGCATAATTGAACTCAATCCGTACCTCCATAAGCCCAACCAAAGGCAGTGGGTCAAAAGTAAACAAAGTGAATTTGATGGCTTTGGTGATGTGGCTCGAGAAATCGCACCACTTTGCTTGAGCGTAATTATACAAGCAAAGCCAGGGAATTCATTCCAAGAGCAGATCAATAATTAACAGACCACAGTGTGGTTAGACTGAGGCAAGATCTGACTGAATTACAACACCTGCAACCCCCCAGGCTTCCTACAAAACACAACACACATCGAACGCATTACTAGACCTCTACTAGCCCTCTCATTACTGCATACAGATACCACCCTTAATTTATACAGGCACATTTCTGCAGACAATGCACCTACAGTTTTACAATCTGAAATCTTCGAATCACACTCCATGTCTGAGGTTGTGCAAGAAAATTAATCTGTGCAGCCATTAAACCGTGACTGCAGTTTGTTATGATACACTGTGATGGTTACGATAAGAAACCATGTTTCCTACAGAAAGAGAGGATCGCCGTACACAAGAGCTTATCCTGTTCTGAGGGAAGCTGTGCTATTATGTGTCACTTCCAGCATCCTCAAGAGTCCAAGAGAGAGAGAGCAAGTTATTCTCGACCAATCGACCAAGAGTAACGTGAATGACTTTCTGTCAATGACTATTGATCCCAAGCACTGAGCGTAATCATCATACAGTGCTGTAGAGCAAACAGAAACAAGGTCAGGGGGTTCAACATACAACAACACACAGAGAGAGTCACTTCTTTCTTATATTTACAAGACAAACAAAGACATGTAGACAAAAGTGTGATGAATCAACGTTTTCAAAGAGAGTTAACTCAGAGGGCTGATAATATCTGCAGGTATTATTGCATCACAAGTTTCATTATTGAGATTATTTTTGATGTAAATCTCAAAACATAAAAAAGTAAGGCAAAAACAGCGTCCTGTTTAGCCAGCAACACTAATGTTTACAATGTAATGTTTACAGTACAACACTCAAGGAGATGAGAAGTCAGTTTGTAATATATCAAAGGAGACGTGGACAGTCTCTGACATCCCCCATTATATGGAACTTGGCCTTCACTTCAAAGCTTGTACTCACAAACCATAACTTTGTTCTGTGGAACGTGAGCTTGAAGTTGCTCATGTATCAGCCGCTCGATACATAACACTGTTTTTCACTTGTATGAGGTGGGTTTGTCGATATACTTTTGTTTGTTTTATCATCTTGTTTTAGTATTAAATATTGTTTAATACATGCTCCTTATTGTGAAATTCGACCCATAACATTTGTTATCATTGTGTCATTTTCATGATGTAAATTGAAGGTGCAAAAGCAGCCCCAGAAAATTGGCCCCAGAAAACCAGCAGCATGTATCAAACACTGGCGAAGGGTGATAGAAAAAAAAACAGGATCAGCGCTAAAAGATCCATATCAGTCAGTCAGCTTGATAATAATGCAACCCCTGAAAAGGAAATGAACAGGCTGTCAGATGTTATAAGATTTACTCAAAAAATGTCTACCAAACATTTTTCTCCTTCTGCTTATATAGGACTCAAACTTTCAGTTCTGTTATTTGTCAGCAGCACAGACTGCTCCAAGTCTAAAGTTCTACAATGGCTTCAATCCCTGAAATATATGATTCTGAAACAGGTCCAGCACTTAGTGAATCCACCTCCAAGCTCCCATTCCTCACATTTCTGTGATAGCACTGCCAAATATAGCTAAAAGAAGCATCTGAAGGATTTTGATGCAATCTGTTTCTATGAAGCCATTCAAGTCACCATCCTACAGCTCCAACTCCACACACACCCTCATCCTTAAAAATTCACCATCGTTGAACAAAAGCAGTCAAAGAAAAACTCCTTCACATAATCTGCTCAAACGTTTGCTGCGCACTCTGCACAAATACTTCTCAATAAAGCTGTAAACACTTCTTCTTCTGTGGTTTCTTGGTTCGTTTCCAAGTGACCTCCTTGTTATTGCTGTTTTTAGCATGCAGGCCATTTCAGGACAACAACAACACAATTAGATCTGAACACTAAATATGTATGACGCTGTTTTGGGCTGTGCAGTGTGAGTTAGATTGTAAAGTTACACCTTTTTTATGCATAAGCTGACCTGCAAATGTTTCTTTAATCTCAACAAGTTAAGTCAAGCAAGTTATTGGCTCTTTACTTAGAAACATTAGTTTTAAGTAATAGAGACCAAGCATAGTGTGCAACATGCTGTCAGATGCAGAACACCAAACACTAACTTCCGACTTCTTGATGTTTTTATTTCATTCTCCTAAGTAATTGCGTGAGCTGACCTCAAGTCCCATGGTTTGATGGAAAATGGAGTGTTAATGACATCAGTATGACAGCTGGCATTACCAGCTGACTGAACTCTCAAATATTTGCACCCATGTCTGTTCAAATACTAAGAAGACGGATACTAGCATGCCTGGATGTAAAAAAGAGTCGTGTTTGAGAAATACAAAGTACTTTGACATGATTGACAACTTTATCAAGAAGACTTCATTGGTTGAAAGGTGGATTTTTTTTTAAATACAGAAAAAAATCATGTGAACAATTAATCCCATCTTGTGTAACCTGAACTGATGCCAAGGTTTTCCATTCTGCGGACTGAAAGCTCTGCTTATCAGTATGTAACTTGGGCCACAGCCACAACACATAACATTTCATGGGTCACTGAGCCTCTAACAACCTGGTGCCAAGTGGGCCTTGGGTCTGATGACGGGAGACGGAGCTGCACGTAGGCCAAAGAGTTTAGTGGCTTTCAGGATAAACAGTTATTAATGCAAAGGATTTGTCTGCAGCGCAAGACTTCGACTAACTTGTGCAAAAAGCTGTTTCAAAATACAGCTGCAGCACTTTGTTGATGGACTGAAGTGCTGCAAAAACACACAAAACAAATCACAACAGCTATGCTAAAGCCTTAAATGATGGCCAGTGAGAGAAAGGAAAATGTAAGGGAGTGAAGGGAGCAGGGGAAGCAACACAGCATGTTGGGAAGTTCAGGAATCTCAGGATGTGATGTAGTGTTTGCCCCAGCTGGTAGGAAAACACAAACGGCTCCAGAGTGTTCACCAGGAGGAATCTAAGAGTTCAGAGAAAGTTGCTATCTCACACAGATTGACATCTTTCAGTCAACTAGGGCTCAATGATTTGCAAAAATAATCTAATTGCAAATACCTCCCCCTATATTGCAAATGCGATTTGTTTTGGGATTATTTTCAGGTTCCCCTTCTTATGTGTTGTTCAGCAAACACAAGCAATGAGCCACTCTTCAGTAAAAGAGCACCATATTCAATACATGGAATTGGGAATAGATTACTTTAAAAAAAGAAGAAGAGCCATTGTCTTTCAAACTGAAAATTCAATTAAAACAGAAATGTCAGGCCCCTGAAAAGTATGTTCATTTGAATGCACTAAACATGACTGATTTTTGCACATTTTAGCCACTTTTCATTCCTCTTTGCACTAATTTTACTGCTTTTTGACCATTTTGCCACCTTAACTTATTTCTATGGCTACATCTTGCTGTTCTTGTCACTTTTTACCACTTACATTGTTTCTCCTGCAAATGCAGTCTTCAACAATTTAGCTCTTTGGTTGAACAGGGTTGAGTAACACTGGTGTAGAGCATAAAATATCCACTATTATAATAATATTATATAATATTAGATCTAGTATTCTGACACATTTGAGGTTGAAGAAACATTGTGCTGTTTATGATCGGAGGCTATATTGTGATTTAATCTTATTTGCGGTCAATTGCCCAGCCCTTGAGTCGATAACTTTAAATTTTGATGGACTGTAAAACTAAGGTAGCTCTCAGGGGGCTGTAAAGATCATTTTACAAAACAAGAAACAAAATTCTGCGGTATCCAGAGTGCAAAGAAAGAAGTGGAAATATGACCCTCCTCCAAACGGGCTCCCATTGTTCACCCCGCTCTGTTCTCTCCTGAACCCCAGGGGTTTTATTTTGAATGGCAACTATCTAGCCTCTGCTAAGTTCACCGCCATTTCATCACTGTAATTAGAGCACGTTTACTGCTTCGTGACTCAGATAACTATTCAACAATTTCTTTGCTCTGTTCTTACAGTTGTAACTCAAACTGTGTGAGGATGAAGTCTCAGATCTTTAAGCTGATGCTGCTCTGTCTCTGACACATGACATAAGACAGAGACCCAGAGAATCTGACACAAGCTCAACATAAAAAGACTGTGCAGAACTATTGTGGCACAGTGCAAGTAATGAAGCACAAAGAAGCCTCAGAGAAAAGATTGAGATAAACACTTTATGATGCATTAAAATTATTAATGTTAACTTTGTAGGCTCTTTCAAACATCCATCACCTGATTTGACCTCAAGATTTGTAAAGTATCCGTGCTATTCCAGGCGGGCACAAACGCTGCCTCTTTTACTTCAAACATGTTAGACAAGACAAGGCCGAGTTATGCAAAAACCTCTTCATAAAGACGCAGACAAAAAGAGATCAACCGTCTTGGCTCTGGTACAGGATTATGTCATCCCTTCATTAACCTAAAAGGCTGACTTCATTCACTTCAAGCTCAGTTAACTGCTCTCAAAAACAAAACCACAGAGTTATTTCTATTGTTCAACATCCTGATTTCTAGAAGCAAACCAATAACAAACAAACAAGGGTGAAAAGTTCTTGCAGATTTTCATTGTTTGATTTTTGGAATTAAGAGTTACTGTTTCGCTGTAAAACTGCTCTGATAAATATACTTTTACTTTAAGACCGAGCAGACATCATGTGATTCAGTCCTGCAATTTCAGCCTGTCCTCCTTTTCACTCACAGCACAATCACCCAGACCTTTGGAACTTAAATAAACTGAACAAGAAATGTGCTGTGATAAAATATCTGAACCCACACAGCAACCACCGATATACTCGACTGCTCGCGGTGCCAGCTGTTTCATAAGGTCGGAGAAATCCTGGCTGGGCGGCCTTGACTTTGCCCCCAGAGCTGGGTAAAGATATTCCATGTCTAGTTGACATCTTGCCAAGACTCTAAGCATGAACTCTGAGAAGGTTCACAGACACGGGCCTTTGTGAAGGGCTGTGAGTGACATGAATGCTAAATGTAAAACTACATCAAATGGATAGAATAAAATGACTCTGGGTTACTGAGTGTGCAAGGCTATAGGCTAAACAACTCATGTACAGCAGGCATGTCCAGAGTCAGGACTAAGGGCACACCATGGCGTGAGGATTTTCATGCAGCCTCTAGCTTTCATCTTACGATCTATAAATGTCACTGAAATGAGTCCTGCTTTGAATTATGTGCACATTTTCTGTCAAGTGCATAAACAAATTCAAAGTGCATCCAGTAATATTTCACCAAACTACATTTGTACTGTGCTTATAGTTGTGTAAAGCTAAAGCTGTGTACATTCTGCAGAAACTTATGAACTCTTGCAGCTGATGTGTTTTAAGAAATGTGTTTATCATGATGGTTAAATGTGCTTCGTGAACATCCAGAATTCAAAAAAACACACTGAAGGACCCAAGAAGAGATTAAAGTTTTTGAAATGTTGCAGAAGAGGCAAAAATTGGAGCATTAAAACAGCGCAGAACACGAGTAGGTAATATTTGAGGCTAAAAGTGATTTCAGGTCAAAATAGTCGGACGATGAAAATAATAATAAAAGAGACTCAGATCAAGATCTACTGTAAGAAAAACAAAAAAACTCTCCCCATATGGAGAACATTTTCTGCAGAGTTTGCTGATGTTTACGCAGCACCATAAGAAAACTGCCCACTTACATCTGGTATCAAGAAACAACTGAGGGACAGGTGTGTTTTAATTTCACAAATCCGTAATGATGGATGTTTTTCAACATGTAGTGACTCCATTTTCGTGGTGGCTCTTATTATTTCTCAATGTGCTAAAAAGTGCAGTACGCTGAGCACCTCTCTCTCTCTCCCTGAAAGCTCAGTGTCACAGAGCGCTGGACACACACACACCCCTCTGTGACTACAGCAGGAAGGTCCAATCGTATTCTAGTTGGAATCTACAGTTAGGTGAACAATATACCAAATGCTCAACCCCGCTGCACCTGGAGATAGCATATCTGTCAACAAGGCACAGAAAGTTAGCTTCATTGAGCATTCATTCATCAACAACGACTTTAGCTACCAGAAAAGTTGGTCCCCTTATAACTCACCTCAGCACAGGTTTCATCTGCCACAGTTATCAGGTCCTGTACTGAAGTCATGTCACATGAAAACAACCATGTACAAAACAAACAGAGTTTGACTAGAGTTAGAAGTACATATGAAGAGGATCGATAGATTTAAATTCATTTTCAAATGGCACAAATCTCAATCAGGATTGAGAATAGCTGGAAATCAGAATCGAAACGAGAAACCATCTAGATACCTTCGAATTCAAATGATGCCCGACCTGACCCTGGACACCCCTGATCTACAGGATGACACCACTCAGGACTGTCCTGACCAATCAACCTCCACACTTAACCCTTCCATCTTCCACTGGCCTACATTTTTGGGTTTATAGGCTACATACAGGGGGAACAAAGTCCTCTCTTTGGCTTAACCTTAAAACCACTCAGGTCACAGAGACACTGAGACTGTGGGGGCGACGGTAGAGTCATGTCCTCAGAGTAAAACCTGCTGCCATGTTTCCTGCATTCATAATACAAGAGGCAAACACATGCGACAGTGGTCCTATGATCATAATAGCTTTAGATAAAATAGGTTTACCAAGTCATACAATCTGCATTGTGAGAAATCATTCTGGGTTTTTACTTTTGTAACATTACCGTACAAGTTTTTTAAGTTATTCCCTTTCTTTGTCCTTTCACCCTCACTTTTGTAATTTCAACCAGCTTTTCATATTCGACCATTAGCATTTTATTGCATATAAGATTATCTTCCACAAAAGAAAAAGCAACATCCCTTTTTCCCCCTGAGACCTAGTTCCTTGAATCAACACAGTAAAGGTGGAGAGCCCTATCCTGTCCGAGCTTCCTCCAGACATGTTTTCACTGAACAAACAGGAATCTAACGGCACACCTCAAGGAGTGGAGGGATCCACTCACTAAAAGGCAAACAGCACAGGCCTGTGCCTATATTTAGGCATTGAAGACACAAGACTCAGCTTTTCTGTAAGTTATTTCACCAGGAGATAAACTTCTGTTTGAAAAAGAAAAAAAAGGGGGGCAGGGCTTCGGTGCTGCCTGAGGACTGAACAGGCGACAGTTTTAATGTACATGAGATGAATGGCTTTGAATAACAACACAAAACAACATTCCTCTCAAAGACACACCTCTCATGTATCACCGACAACATCCTCCCAACAATCATGTTTTCATCCACTTCATATGAACTACTCTGTGGAGCATGACAGAGCACATTTTAAACCCCTCTGGGAAAAAAAAGGAGTGAAAGCCTCTTTCGATTTGGAGCCTGAAATAGATGCTGTAGAAAAAAACCTTGAGAATTAATCCTGGCAAACTGTACAGGACAAACATGTTCATACAAGTAGATTCATTCAGTCATAAAAACATGCAGCAACAAACAAATTACCATGTCTCCAGGGGTCCTTTGGCTCGACTGCTCCGGAGATTACATCTGTGAGAAATGTTACCCTTTTGCCACTCGGCTTGTGGTTATCGTCTCCCTCCTCCACAGTGGGGTACAGTCCAGCCTGGTCTGTGGGGGCAGCTTCTGTGCTGCTGGTCAGGTCTGCATCTGACACGCTCTCAGCTGCACTGCCAGCTGGGACATCAAGAGACTTGGACTCTGAGTCTAAAGTATTGTCCAAGAGTTCTGTGTTGTTTGTTGTTTCAGCCTCCAGCACCCCGCTCTCATCAAGACTCAGATCCACACCTATGTCCATGTCACCACCATCATCACCTTCCTCCCCGGCAAACACCGCAGGCTCAGCATCTTTTTCTTCTTTTATGGTCTCCACCTCAATCTTGTCCTTGTGCTGCTCATCATTAGAGAGTATCAGGTCAGTGGGGCTCACTACAGCAGGGGTGGTGCCTTTTGTATTTCCATTGACCTCATCAATTTCCAGTGTCTCTTGAGCCTGGTGGTTATCCTCCTCAGCCACCGCAAGGTTGTCAGTGAGCTGAGGCATCAGGAAGGTTTCGGAGACTTCTGTTGGGACAGTGTTTTGTATTTCTGTGTTGGTATCCGTCATCAGTTCAGATATCCGGGGTGTGACCCCCTCTGTGTTGTTTGTAGTGTTGCGATCATCATCGTCAACATTGTTTTTAGTCTTGACATTGCACACATCTAGACACTGCTCTTCGATATTCATGTTTTCATTTCCAGTGAAACTTGGTCATTACCTGTGCCCGACAGCCTAGATAGTTAAAAAGTAACTGACATGGATAAGTCTGGCAACAAATCACATGGATGGGCACCTACAGTATAAGTTATATATATATATATAAAGGCAATCACAGCCTGAATGTAGAGTAGTTTGTTGAAGCACAGGGCAAAGAAATCCAATTTTTCTTCTCAGGTGTCTTTGAAGCACCCTTAAAAAGAAGGAGTTAAAGTGCAATTTCACACAAATACCGCTATAAGGAATGCGTGAACGAGATACTGTTTCAGGAATTTCAGGAACAACTTTACAACCATCAACCAGTTCCCAGGCAAGTGAGTGTCTCTTTCTTCTTCTTCTTTTCACCAACCGTGTCCTGCTGTGCTTCAAGGGAAAACCGACGACTGACTCACGGGTCGTCAGCACATTGCCAACCGTGTTTAAGAGCTCCACAACAATCAGCTCAGGGTGCCTCCATTACGCTAGCAAAATGAGCTTAGTGCCCGACACCAAACCGATTCATTTGCATGTATTTGAGCGAGCTAATGTGGGCTAGCCTGCTAAAATTGTTGCTCAACAATGACGTCCAGGCCCGTGAAAGGTCGCATGCCTGCTTCTTTGAGCTTGTCCGGCTGTTTCTCCTCGACAAAGTCCATTTCTCCTGTGTGAAGGAAGGTATTCTCCGCTCGTAGCCCTTGTTTCAACCTCGCATCTCAATTCTCGAGCAAAAACCAGGCGTCACACTCGAAGCTCTCACTCTCGAGCAGTGAGCATGATCGGTGGCTAACGTTAGCGGCAGGGAACACTTCCAAAAAGCTACCACACCTGTCAGCGCAAATAGGGCGGATTGATATGAGGTTATCAAGGTATTTCACCCGCGTAGGTCCCATAGGTCTGTCCCTTTCCGGGAGAAGTACGATGAACCTGTTTTTGTCTTCGCTAGCTTGTCATAGTCCAACAACTGTTTGTTGTTCACGCTTCTTACGTCAGCACGTTGGGACTCAGAGGGGTAGGTTCAGCAAACGCAATGTTACGTCGTGTTGTAAAAAAAAATATGGACAATATTTAAAGATTAAGGAAAAATATACAGTAAACTATCAAAGAAATAGTGCGATCGTAGATTAAGTAGATTAAAAATGTAATCCAAACACACCTAACAGCATTTAGGCAACATTTAGATTTCCAAAGTATAAATTATCCCACTAAAATCTGTATTTTTGCCCGTAATACTAATGCTTATACAAATACTAATGCTAAAACTAATAACAATAATAATAATACTCATCATAACTGCAGTTATGTAGCACCTTTCAAAAAAATGTTTACAAAGTGCTTTGACAAAACATGGCAGAGAATCCAGAAGACTAAATATTTAACAGTGAGACAAGTGATGACATCACATTGATTGAGGAAAGGATTTTAAGAGAATGAGCTAAAAGAAAAAAATCATGGAGCAGCTGAGCAAATAATTAGATTAGAAATATAATAAAATGAAAATAATGACAAAAAAGAATAAATAAATGAAATGCACCTACTCGTACATGTACATGTGTTTTTCTTAAGATTGATAGTTATGTCTATTTTCTATCCATATCAAACTTTTTCTAAATCTGCTAGAGTTTGTGACGGTAAAGCTGCAGTTCACTACGACACTCGCTAAAATGTATTAATACCACTGACTAGAAATTGGTGAAATCATACATTATGGCTTGCTGGGTGTCCTTTCCTTTTGTTTTCTTCAGTTGTGAGGGGGAAAAAAAACCCCACATAACTAATTTTTATCTGAACTGAGATGTTTCCTTTGAAGAATTCCAACATATCAAAAATGTTTACTCTGGATAGGACAAAGGCACTTTGAAATCAAAAACTTAATCGCTTTGTCACATGAATGACAGGAGGTTTTCATTGATATTAAAAATGAAAAAAAAAAAAAATATATATATATATATATATTTAGATGCAATTCTCATTGATGTGAAAAATTTTTGAAACTCTACTATGAATAAGATGAAAGACATGGATCATGATTTTTAGTCAACATGAAAATTTCCCCTTTCACAGTAAAAGATAAGTTTACACCCTTTGTGGTATTTGATAAAGAAAAATTCCCTTGGAATTCAAAATCTCATACCCACAATTGAGGTATAGGCCTCACAAAAAATTTAAAAAGGAATAAATACTTTAATGAAAATTAAGGCAAAGTATGCAGAATAACATTTTAAAACTCTTGAGACTGGACATCCTTGGCAGTAGCGTCATCCTTGGGTCCTGAGGTCTTCTTTGGGAGAAGGACTGCCTGGATGTTTGGGATGACACCACCCTCTGACATCGTGACCCCTGCCAGCAGCTTGTTGAGCTCTTCATCATTTTTTACTGCCAGCAAGATGTGGCGGGGAGCAATTCGAAGCTTCTTGTTGTCACGGCTGGCATTTCCAGCAAGCTCCAGGATCTCGGCGCAGAGATATTCCAGGACGGCGGCCAGGTAGACTGCAGAGCCGTTTCCAACCCTCTCTGCATAGCCGCCTTTCTTCAGCAGCCTGTGGATACGGCCTACGGGGAATGTGATACCAGCCCTGGAGGATCGAGAGACTGAAGATTTGGCTTTGGGAAGAGCTTTTTTTCCACGGCCTGACATCTTTAATCTGAGTGGAGGGAGACCTCTAGTTCAGCTTAAATGAATAAGAAAGCAGCACAGGAATATTAGAATTAGGGTGGCTCCATAGAATTTTGTTTGTCTTCAATCAAGAAAAAAGCTAAAAACAAGCAAAATTAAATGGTACAAACAAAAGATTCTATTTTCTCTCACAGTCAAACTATACCAAACTCCAACACTTACCAGTATCCTGCACTTTTCCTGCACTCTCCTGTTACGTTGCAACAACAGCTTATCTCTAAAAACACACCAAACTGCCTTTATGTGATTCAGGTGGTCGTTACTCAATTGGTTGCACCTGGCTCCTCTGCTGCATGAGGTCACAATGATCTGACAACATCATAAACCGTTCATATGTGAACATGTCCTCGACTGTTCATTGTCCTGAGTGTGTGAAGACTTGTGTGTCTAAAAAAAGAAAGAAAAAAATAAGAATGACAAAGAAAAGAAGAGGTGTGATTTTTTACAGCACTGATATTTTTTATTGTCCTTAGGTAAAAGTCAAATTAACTGAATGAAACACACCTGTGTTAAATACACAGGTTTCATTTGGCCCCTGTTCTAAATATAATTGCTTGACAGTCCAAGGTTACATATTTAGCAAAACCAAGTATATGACCCAACAAATAAGAGCTACTATTGAAATATTCCAGTTTTACATTTTAAAGAAGTGTATTAGCTTAAAAAAGACTAGAAATATTGTTGTTAAAATTTCATCAGCATCGTAAATTTCAAACAATGACATTGCAAAATGATCATAGGGTTCAAAATTATTACTATAGATGAGTGTTTCATATTTAAGGGAGGTTTTATGTGACTGTAAACATAAAAAAATGTGACTGAAACCCAACAGCTAATATTTCGGCTTGAATGCAAATATATGTAACACTAAGCTGTCAACTGCTCAATGTAGAAAAAGTGAAGGAAATAGTTAAACCCTTAGTATATCTTTAAAACTACCAGTGAAAAAGTGTAAAATGACATTTCTCTCTGATACGTCGTGATGTTTAAGTATAGAGTTGCATAAAATAGGGCACACATGTTGCTTATAACGAAAATTGAAACATAGATTTTTCAAATAAACTGATATAAAACTGGAAAATAAAATGAATCAAACTCTTAATGGGAGTGTTTTGAATGTGTTGACAAACATACACAGCAGATGGCAGCAGAGGCCACTGGTTTTATCCTCTCCCTGTTGCAGTTTGACCTTATTTTGTGTTTTACTCAAATGACAACCTCTTAATGACAGAGCACTTATCAAAGCACACTTAATGGTGTCATGATCCTTTGGTTTATGATGAGGTGCTTAACTGTGTCTGTCTCCCTCAGCGCCTGCTGTGCTTACTAACTAACTGCTTTGGGGGAGTGATGACTCATCGTGTACCTCAGTGTACAACTCAGCATCAACACCATCAGGGATGTCAACAGATAAACAGGGATTATTCATGTTTAAAGGTTTTTATAGCAACTTGGGATATAAAATCTCGATACAACTCATGTTTCATACCTGCAGTGCTATTTCTGGGGGGATGTTTTATTTTTATATTCTGTAAGTGTGTAGGTGTATGAAGATTTTAAACAAGAGTGTGATGAATAACAGAAAATTTGACTGATTTCAGTTGATACATCCTTTATGTCATTTGCCACAGTTTGTATTACACATTCATAGGCTCAGATGTTAGACTGCTTTGACACATTTTACTGCACAATACATGTGTCAAACCACCAGCGACACATGCTAATACCAGTCAACAGAGAATACCTCATTTTGCTGAGCAGGAAGCAGATACTTTAACACCTAACTGAGGGCAATCTCAGTCCTTTGTTTTCAGCATGTTATTTTATTACCATGATAGAGACACTACAAAAAGTGCAAGTAATGTGCCAAAGATTTTTGAAAACTCTAGTTTGATGATGACATGCATACGCCAGTAACCAGAGTTTTTGGATCTCAAATGTCACACCTTTCAACAAAAAAGCCACTGACATCATATATCGCCACAACAATGTGCAGAGCATTAGTGTTGTGGGTGTTTTAGTTTTAACTTTGATACAAAGACTTCTTTCTTACTTATTTCTTCAGCTGCATCTCACTATTTCTGTTGGGAAGTACACCTCTTTATCAATCCAAACACAAGTTCTCAGCGCTATATTTAGATCTGGCAGAATAGTCAGAATGACGGAGATTTGTTCTGATTGGATCGTACGGGTTTTGCGTCTGAAAAACACTGCCAGCAATGCTGCACTTTTTGATAGATCTACCTGGTTATGTATGGACACATTTTTTTGTAAATAATCAGGGGTGGAAAAAAACGTACTTTCAAAAAACAAATGAGGGGGGATATTTGGTTTTGAAAATACCCCTTTAAGTGTGTACCAGGCTTCAGATTCTTCTCTGGTGACTCTGGTTCACTGAGGACTCGAGAGTTGACTCAGATTTGAGTTTTTGTGACTTGACTGCAAAACTGATCCTTACTGCCAAATTCTGAAGCTAACAACTTTGTCCTTTCTACCATCTCTCCCTGTACTAACAGTGAAGGATGGCAGAGAGACATTTTGACTGTTTGGATTCACTTTAAAATATGGCAGAGGGCCAATTACAGAGCAGCGGGAAGACAAATTAAGCTGGGACCTTCCCAGCAGGTCGTCCTTGGCCAGATTGGACGTGATTCAGTTCAACCTCTCAGCATCCTCCCAGCACAAGGAGGACAGGATGGGACTCACAAGCTATCAAAGTGCGGCTTCCGATGCATGTCTGTGCCACAGCTTGACTTTCAAGTAAGTAAAGTATAAAGCCAACTAATGCCATTCAGACGGTTTTCTAACACAATTTATCTGCACTCAGCACAGACTACATCATCGTAAGCTGTAGTTCTTCATCATGTGAGTTGTCATCTTTGAAACAAGCCATTCGGTGTTTTGCTCAGATCTCCTGGGAGTCTTCGTCTGGATAAAGGTTGAAGGCCCTCTGTATTTATTAGCAACAGTAGCTACTAACACTGAAGTTTGAAGTCTGCTGCCGAGTGAGGACAGGAGATGAAAGGAGGAGCGGAGGAAGCGACAAACTGATCCAAGAATACGATCAAACTCAAAGGTTGAAGGCAAAACCAGACATCAAAGCCCCTAATGAGACCTTTCAGAGCAAAAACATGAAAACTTGCAATATGTTTGGCAAAACTCATCAACAAGTGGATCTTTGCATCAAACGAAAGGCCAGGTAAGCAGAGCAGGCAGTATCTCACCGTCTCTCTGCTACACTGAGAGGCCTCTTTCTCTTTTCCCTCGGTGGTTATAAATCTAAAGATGTGGCTTTTAGGAGGTTAGTGCTGTTACTTTCACTGCTAGTTTTCCCCTTTCCTCAGCTTTATGGGGACTACAGGAGATTGTGTCTGATCCACAGAAAGCAATTTTTCATCTGCATAAGGTCAATAACTCCTTCAGTCTTGCAGACACACTCGATCAGTATGAGACATGCTTTCATGTGGTAAGATTGGTAGTCACATATGAATTACGAGCAATTACCTCACTGGAAATAACTAAATCTTGAGTATTTTTCATCCCAACTGTTCACCTCTTTCAACAGATAATAGCCCATTCTTCACCAACCAATTTCCTTTTGCTCATAAATCTGACAATGACAGGAACATTTGCCTCACATGGTGCCGTGACAGCAGAGAAAAGGTGTCAATACATCTTCCCCCTCGTGTAATCTGAAGTTAATTAAGAGGCTTTAAATGTGAGGAGTCCACACTGTAGTCAGAGTGAATCATTCCCTGAGTGGATCCGCTTTAATAAAGGAACCTGATGGACACCCACAGAGCAGCGTGGTGCTCTGAGCTCCCAGATCTTCTGCTGTTTAAAGTCTGATGTCCCTTAAAGAAAAAAAAAATGCCTGCGAGGCTGTGATGGGTTTTCCATGACTTGTCCAGCCTGAGTATGACTTCTATGAAGTAAAGGAGCACCAGCTTGAAGAGAAAGAGATCATCTTTAAATTCTGTAAGTTGTGTGTGCTTAGCTTTGGAATTGTTTGGTATTAAATTCATGAGGAAAAGAGGATCAAATGTGAATTGTTATGAATTGTTTTCACACCTGGCTCATTGGGAGCTCCTAAATTCTGGTTTGTTTGGACGTATGTGAACACAGCAATTGCACTGCTGGTGCACTACGCGTGTGGAACAAAACAAGCAAGCAGAGAACGCCAAAATACGTGGTCTCTGCTCACTTCCATTCAATCCCTGTTGCTGTTCCTGTGCAGTGAGAACACAATCAACTCAGTATCTGGCACAAGTGACCCACAACAGTGCTTCACACTGTAAGAGCGGGGGACAGTAATGTGCTCTTTGTCTTGGTCTTAACAGGTGCATCAGCACATTATTTGACTCTTGAAAAAGATGCATGCTTTGATGATATAATGAGTACTGGTGTATTAGCCATATGAACCCTGACACAAACTAGCCACACACACTGCTAATGCTACATGGCTCGCGTTCTTCCCTGTGGAAAGTGGTGAAGAAGTTAAATGAATAAATCAATATAAGGAAACTCCACTGCCTCTCAGGTAAGATTTCTGACCAATGTGAGAAAATTTGATTGCGTGTTGCATTTGTTTACAACTTTGGACCACAAGAGACTTTTGCTGTGTGAAGTGACAACAGCAATAATTGTATTATTTTGCCCCTGGAACAATGCAAATGAGCCACAGGTATGAATTCACCCTAAATGATCTTGACAAACTCTCACTTTTACATGTATGCCCAATTGTAACCCACAATTTAAGATGAAATCACTAAAATTAGTAATTCCAAAGTGCTAGCTCTCTGCTTTCCAGTCAGGTTGTCCATGACATGTTGATTTGGTCAGAAGCAGTGGGAAGCTAGATTTGTCTTATTCACTGTTGTCATCTTATTCTTGGATCTATTTCATAGTAATAGCAGTACTCCTCTACGTCACGTCAGGGAACCACCAACAATTAAAAAAAAATGTATGAATGTGATTGTTTTTGTCAATAAACACAGCGTAGACATCAAGGACAAATTAGCAAAGATGGACAAAGTACTACTGTAATCAGAGGGGGTCACCAAAGTCAGCAAACAGAAAGTTCCTTACAGGAGCTTTAAATATTGAGCAGATACAAGATTTGCCCCCTGCTCCAGGATACTGATGTGCAGGCCAACTTTTCCCTTTTACAAACCCAGAATCCCTGTTACACTTAAGGTATTTGGAAACACTCAAGTCAGATGATTTAAGATTTGGTTTTCTTTGTCACACACCATGTCAATCTCTTTGGCCTCCAGATTCTTAACTGAGTAACTGTGTTGCTGGAGTTTTTAAAATTGATTTTTCAACACTTTGCCTGAAAGCCTCCGACTAGTTATCAAATCACAGAAACAACCCCAACTTTATCTAATATCAGTTAGTTGTTGATTGTAATGGGTGGGTCAGAAAAATTTTAAAGGTTTTCATGGTATCTCAAATGTTAAATTTCTCCTGTGGTTTGTCCAGACCTTGTTGATCAGTTTGACTTCTGCTGGCTCTCATCACCCCATGTTAAAATGATTAAAAGCTGACTTGTCCCTGTGCACATCCTGATTTATTAAAATGTAACATTTTTATGTGAAGTCTGGTCCCACCCATTCGTACTATTTTTGGATAGTTTGACTTCTGGATCACAGTTGAGTTTTCTCTTTTCCTTCCTTCACCTTCCTCATCTTTTGCATCATCCTACGCATCTTTTATCCTCCGCAGATCGTCCGCCAGCTGTGATGGATACCACATGTCTGTAACACATGTCACCAGTTTTTCCTATGAAGAGCATTTGCCTTTTGGACATACTAAAAACACAGGTAGGACTTAGGGAGATATAAAGTCAGGTTAAGATATGATCTGGCAGCAAGCACCTGTGTGTGGGGATCAATCAGAAGAAGACCACCACATATCCACCGCCACGTCATCAGAGGACAGACGGACAAAGAGTTTTTCCATCATCCACCCAGCCACCCATCCGTCCATCCCACCTGTGCAAAACTCCCAGCTTTTAATTCCCCATCTGTTTTTCTCTCTTTCCTTTCCGTCCCTCTTTCTTCTCAGCCATAACTTGTTTTGGCTCTCTCTCACTTTATTCTCCATAGTGAAAGTCCTTTTATTTCAATCTTATTCTCTTCCTGTCCTCCCTCTCTCCTCTCGTACATACACACACGCACACACACATGCATTCACACACTTCATTTCTTTAAATATTCATTTCCGTCTGTCTGTGATGTGTTTTGGGGAGCTTCCTGTTCCCAGCCCTCACGCTTCCCTGAGAACCACCATGTAGGAAGTGGCAGTCCTGGCACCGAATCCTCCGTCTCTGAGCAGCTACATTCCCACCTCATAGGGAGAGATGGGGATGGAAATAGAAAGAAAGAGAAAGATGGACCACTGCCAATGAGGTTACTGTCCATTTAATATAACTGCTTTCTGGATTCTGTCACAGAAGTTGTTGTTGTAGTAGCTTTTTTTTTTTCCAGACAATAACTGCTTCCTTACTGCACGGCCAGCCCAACGTGGTCACTAATAAACATAACATATTACTCTATTTCACAGCTGGAAGTTTCTTAGAATTTCTCAGACTCTTTTGACAGAAACAGTTCCCAGAGTGTCTCTCAGGGAGCTGTAGTCTGTCCTAAAATATAAACAAGTTAAAGCTAATCCGTATTTTATCTTAGGCTGGAGAATATGTATTATTGGTTATGATGAATACAGCTTGTTATTCAGTGATAAATCCTAAGATCATGAAGGAAAGTGAGACTTTCTCAGCAGAACTTAACTTTGCTTGAAGCCTGGAGTTTATTTTACTACCCCATTCCAATGAAGTTGGGGTGTTGTGAATATATTCAAGAAAGATTAATCCCAGATTTGTGCTTCAAACATTCATCTATATTGTTTTAGTACATATTTGTGCATACACATTGTCAGTGAATGAGATCCATAGTGTTTTCAATTATGTTTACTGCAGGTGAAAATGGAACTTCCTCAGACCATGCGTACGCACAAATGATGATGTCCAACTTTCCTAGAAAATTTAACACAAACTCTTGACTAGATGCTTGACATATCTAAACTACTTTCAGCAAAACAAAAAAAAAACATTAAAAGAATTGAAAAGTAAGATCGGTGAATACACTAAATGTATTTTATGACTTTGAAACTGATGCATTTCACCCTTATGAAAAAAAAAAGTAAAATATTGAATCTTAAATTGAATTCAGATTTGATAATGTACATATCAAATGTCATGTTTTGACATTAATTAAATCGTCCACTCCCAACAACTTATTTATTGATAAACCCAAGATGATCAGAAAAAAATGAGCTGGTACGCATGGGTCATGAATCAGACAGTTATTTTGCATCCACACTTATTTTACAAGCAGAGTGAGAACATTTCTATGCATTTGTTAGTTAACGAGGCCCTTTGTTGTCAGTTTTCATTGTCACTTCATTCTTGCTGTTCTTGTGACATATGCTGCTGACCTTTTGACCAGGTCACCCTTGTGAACCAGATCCTGGTCTTAGTGGGTTTTTAATCTGGTTGAATAACTTAAATAAATAAAACAGAAGTGGGTCTTTGTTTCCACACAGATTAGCACTTGAAAAACAGCCAAACGCACAGTTTGGCTGTTTAGCTATCCTCAAGGTTGACTCAATGGCAGGCTTTAACAATTGAGGACTTTTTCTATCCAAATGATACAAAGTTTCCTCCTGAAGTAACTCTTTTATAATCCTTCAGTTTTTTTTCTCTGTGGCATCTTTACCTTCTTGTTAGTGTCTCTTGCTTTTGGCTCTTCCTGGCCAGTCTGACTTCTCCCTTTTCTCTATTATTTCAGTCTCCTCTTCCCTCTTCTGTTTGGGTCACCCTCCACCTCTAGTCTGTCCCTCCCTGCATGTCAATATATTTAAAAATAACCTGTTGCAGGATTCAGGTCCAGGTGCTGACAGCACAAGGCTGTAACCAGACTTGCGTTTGTTTGCGTGCTTAAGAAGGAAGAACAGATGCTCTGGTAGCTTCAGGCGTGGTTTTCTCATTCTGGCTACAAACAGACTTGTGATTTATGTTATTGTGCTGTTTGGCCCTAAACAGGACGGGAAGAGGGATGAGGTGTCTCTGAGCCAGGACAGAGGAAAGTGGTTATTGCCCGTTTGTGGCTCTACAAACTTGGGCTGTTTGTCCGATGTTGATAACTCCTGGTAGTAATTACAAGATGTGATAATTTAGCAGTTTTTGTGTTGGAATAAATGACTCACCAAAATGTGCATTTTGTGAAGTTAGTGAAAATATATTGATTATTCAGAGTCAGAGAACACAGCCCAGGAAACACCTTGGAAACAATGACTTTAATCAATCTGTGGGATAAAGGGATAAAAAAGAAAGTGGGACACGATATACACATTTACTAATCAGCAGTAACTAAACCAACAAACATGCAAACAGTTATACTGTCTTAACACTCATGGATCATATTCCCACGGCAGTCATCTTAATGTGACGTCATGCTCAGATTATGAAACTTAAATCTTGTCTTGCCATTTCGGCTCGGATGTAAGTCGTATGACTGCTGACAACTGAAAAAATATTGTTCAGTCATTGCTCCCAGATTGATCGGTAGTTATAAAGACAATGGAAAGCAAAACTCCAACGACAAATTGGACTAGATGTCACCTTAAAAACATTTTGACAACCCACTTGTGTAAATCAGGGCACGACTCAAAGCACAAAATCAAGGATATGATGGGGAAGTGAAATAGGTAGTAGTAGAAAACCAAAAAACCAAACGTACCAATGACTCCTGTCAATTGATCATGAGACATGTCTGTTGATTAGTTTAATCCTCTGTCCACCATTTTGGTTGTTTGGATCGGTTCTGCATTTCTGCAGCCTCATGCCACCAATCAGTCACATCCTGAATAACCAAGGAGGTGATGTATCACTGTCCTGTTATTGTGGATTTGGTCCCAAAGTTGTAAACCTCAGCTGTCCAATAACCTGCTCGTGCTTCGTTCTGAAATTGCAGCCCTTACATATTCATGGACAAAGACGCTGAGATGGACCGTACACAGATCTGTTGGAAGTCTAGTATTAATGTGGCCATCTATCATTACGACTTACTTTATGCATATATTTGAAGAAAGATCAGCAATGAAACCTAAAATAAAGCAGACTAAATATATTTTTCCTGGCTGCCCTCTTTGAGAGTAGTTTGACAATAATTGTTTAAAACATTTACGACATGAAAAAAAGCCCACATTCTTTGTATTTTGAACATTAATAAAACAGAACACTAGCCAGACAATAACTTTTATTCCTGACCAGCTGCGATTGCCGGTTTCCCTGGTTTTCTTTATTCCTTTTACAACTTTTCAATTGCTATAAACTTTATATGTTTGTATGATGGAAACACTCTCACTTCCTCCTTCTGTGGTCACTATTGTCCGTGATTTAATGGAGTCAACCTTCTGAGCCTTTTGGTTCAACTTCCTCAATAAATTATTCAAAATGGAGTGTGAGGGATGTTTATAACACATGGTTTCAGTGTTCCCATGCTGTGAACAAACCAACATCAAGATGTCTCTCTCTCCTCAAGCAAAATATAATGCTAGAAAAAATATAATGGAAGAATTTCATAACTACTCCAGCTGCCAGACATCTTCCTAACAAGTATTATATGGACACCTGCTATAGTGCTCATTGATATTACAACAGACTGAGTTGATGTCCCACTAGCTCTCATATGGAAATGGCCTCTTTCTGGCATTTGTTCTCTTCCCTACCTAATAGCTGTTGTCACAACCTGCCAAATATGAGGTACACAGTATCCCCACACACACTCACACACCTGATCCTGACTCAGACTAAGTTTGGGAATCTGCAGGGCCATGTGGTGGCTTGTTTTTGTTTAAAAAGGGTACATGCTTCCAGTAAACCAATGATCTGGGATGGACATCTGGCTGATGGTGAAATTGTCTGCAAGATCTGGAGTTTGGATTAAAGTAAAGGTTGTGTTTCTGTGCAGCCAGACATTAAAAACAGAGAGGGGAAACACATCAGTCAAAGAAATGAGAGGAGCTTTATAGCCAGCCATGAAGAAGATAATGTTTCAATGAAAACATTATTTTTAGACTAGCCAGACACAAACAGCAGTTGTACCTGGCATCTGTTGTTTCCTGAGCTCCGCCCCTCTTGGTTACTGTTGCTATGCCTTACAAACTATTATTCTGTCTTGCAGCAGGTAAGTAATTTAAATTTATCCATATGCTTTTGAGAACCAGTTAAACTTATTTTAAAAGATAATCTTTGCCTTTTGTAGGTTGTTACAGGACTGATAAAAAAAAAGAGCCAGACAGTTCAAATGAAAATCAAAAGCACAAAATGTTTGTGTGTTTCTTGCTCTGCTTTTTGTCTCCTAAGTGCTAACTACACACCAAAAAATAGGTTAGAAATATGAAAAATAAAGTTTGCTTATTCAAAGGACAGCCAATGATCCCCTAATGTCCAGGCAATTTATTTATGGAGAAAGACACTTTTTGTTTGTGCTTATTGCTAGTTTGACTGAAACTTATAGCTGATATTGCTTGTGTTTACAAAAAACTTTATAGACTAATACAGAAATCAGCCAACAAAAGATTGAGCTAAGTCACAGTTAATTGGCTCAATTGATCCAAATGTGTGTCAGGTTCATAAACAGGCACGTCTCTTCTTCTGTTTATCATTAGCAATCGGCATTTCTTACAAAAAACCTGAAAAAAAATTCAGCTTTAAAGGGACTGAGTGGACTTTCTAAGCGATCTTTAAACAGCTTCATCTCTAGATATATGCCTGATCATAATCCTCCATTAAAAATGAGATTATCAGCGCCAAAATAGGTTATTCCGGCTAATTCTTAGCTTCCGGATCAGGTTGGACTGGACTGGACTGGATTGATTTACAACAAGTCAAAATCTCCACGACAACACCACGCTGGCTGACAAAGTTTAGCAGCAAGAGGAGAGATCTGCGTTTTTCTCTGCTGAAGACAATTTTTGTGATTTATTTTGTGGTAACTGTGGACACTGGAGCTGGACTGCCTGACAGAAAGGGGACAGAAGGGCAGAATGAAGCTAAATGAGAGAATGGGCAAAAGGCTAAAACACAAGCTCAACTGCAAATGTGAAGTGCTCAGCCAAACTTTGTGGCTAAAGAGAGACATTCCAGTATTCCCTGCTGAGTCTCAGCTCATCTCTTCATTTTCAGACAAACTAATTGAGTCTCCATCGGCCCACCAGTGGAGATTAGAGGGTATATATCAGTCTTTCCATCGCACTGCCTTCAAACTGTTCCCACCCTTCCTCCCATTGGAGTTACAGCTCAGAGCTGCTGGAAACAAGCTCATAGTGAAAGGGAGAAAGGAATGGAGGAAAGCCTTTTCCTCCAAACCAGGCTTATTGCAGTATCCCCAGCGGATGTATAATAGTGATGCGAATGGAGTGAGGGAGTCATCCCGTACCTTCGCTTACAGAGGGTGTTTAATGGAACGCACATTATCAAGCCCGTTACAAACAATCCTCTGGGAAGGTGGGAATGTTGATGCTGTAGAGCTTCGAAGGAAGATCACAGGGGCTGACACTGTGTGACTATCATCTCGCTCTAGATCACATTTCAGGTGGCCATATTTGTCTGATTCCTTCGAAACAAACAAGGAAAAGCAAAGCAGTGTAAACAAGAAGCACAAATCCACATGCATTGTTACTTAATCAAGGAAAAACAAAACTTTTCTATTTTTTTGGGTCGAGGTGACCATATTCTAAAAACCCAAAAAGAGGACCCCCCGACCCGGCCCCCTGGAGATACAGCAAGAATACTCAAAGAAACTCAAAGACAACATAATGTAACTTCATAACCTTAACATTTCGCTCAAACTGTCGGTCTGAAGTGAATAATTTTCATGTATGTTCACATAGGTAATGAATTGACGCCCATTTTAACCAGCTAAACATGAAGAAGAAGAAATAGTGGGTTGTTTTTTTAAAAGATTTTTTTCTTTTGCACATAGAAAGTGAAAATTAGAAAGTCCAAAACTTAAACTTTTTCTTAAAATTTTGACTTTTTTCTAAAATATTGACTTTTTTTTCTCATAATTTTGCCTTTTTATCCAGCCACCCTAAAAAGCTGGAAAATGAATGAATTATCAATTTTTTAAAATTAATCTCACAATTTCATTTGTTTTATCTCAAAATTTGACTGAATATGAGAAAAAATTCTCAACACTGGTCACGACCACGAGGAAAAGAGACGTTCTACCATAGATCTACAGTTGAAATGCATTTCTACTTCAGCATGTTTTCCTGTGTGCTCAACATCTTGACAGGTTGGTGCATCAGAATAATGACAGGAGCTTTTATTACAATTATCAATGGTCTGTAGAACAAGCTGAGAAAAACACAGACATTTTGAGGAATTTTATAAAATCCTCCAGCACATAATTTCACCACCAAAAAGGAGGTCATGTGCAGACAAAAGAGGGTCACCCTACCTAAGTACTCTCGCTTAACATCCACCTTCAAACTACAGAGTTCTGATGTTCAACCCCATTTCTTAGAAATACTGAAAGCCCATGAAATGACCTGTGTCCCAATTCAGGAGCCGACTCCACATTTTTCATCTGTTTTGGTTTTGTAGTGGCTTAAAAAAACATGTTGAACAACCCCTAAAACTTGTTTTCTGTCTCATCTGTTTGTTAGTATCATACTAATGTTAGAACGAGGGTTTGTTATCAACACAAGAATTTGTTCTGTTGTTGACTGTACCATCCTGAAAGAGCTTAGTTTGGTTCAGCAACCTAGCTGTGGGTTTTAGCATCAAAAGGCTGATGTCAATATCAGGGATAATCCAGCTAGATTGTGCGAGTGCGGTGTCTCCAAAATATGCCACCAGTGCAATACGTCAGAGTAATTTGCAAAATTTTGGCTTCGTTTTTGTACCGAGGTAGGAGATAGAGGTGTGTCATCCATACATTTTTTATTTACAAACAGTCAATAGTTTCCTGTTAGGGTAACATCAAACTACAAAAGCAGCATAAGCAGATAAAAACCAAAAAGTAAAAGAATCACACCTTTCCCATGAAGTTAAAAATCCAGTGACTGGACAAACAGAGCAGAAAACCACATGAAGGGGGATGAGGGCTGAGAGAGGAGAGGAGAGGTGAAGAGCAGAGAAGGGGAAGTGGTGGAACGAAAATGTGAGATCAGGCCCAAATCTGTGGGGAAGCGGTAGCTTGGGCCGGACAAGTTCACAGATGTTTTAAAGTGCTAATCTAATCTTTATGCCAGGCCTTCCCCCTCCTCTCTCTTGCTTTCCACCCTCCCTGTCTCACTTTTTTTTGGGTTCTTTTCCTCCTTTTATTTTTTTGGCAAGAAGGAGGTTGGAGAGAGTGCTGCTTGTGTAAACGCATCTCAGGAGCATCATGTACTACTACTACTGCTGCATGTCCTCTTTGCAGACATGTGCAACTGTTATGAGGAAGAGTATCAAGATGAATAACTTGCACAGATATTCAGAACAAAGAAAACATGTCAGGAAAATACAGTTGCAAAAGAGGGGATTGTCTTCTCCTTTTTAAGGTTTCATTCATCAAGTTTTGCGTTATGTTTTTTTTTCCGCTCTGACATCTTATTGGTCCTCAGATTTGGCCTATTTTTAAAGCCCTGCCAAAAGTGTGCAGTTTTTTTGTTATATGGCTCTTATGCAGGATGAAGGGGGATAACATTGACTTATCATGTTTGTGAAGCTAATAAATTTTGGGCCCCACTTCGAGTTTAACTCATTTCCTCCGCTTGTCATTTCCCTTGATTTTTCCTTTTTACTTTTCCTGCCTCCTCCCTGTTTCTTCGTGATACGAGTGACAGCCAGTGGCAGCCTTGAAGCACACTGACAGCTCCCTCAGATTCAGCGGATGTATTTACGCAGGAGTTAATCTCACTCTGAGAAATTTAACCGCAATCTCAAATCCTGTGGTTAGAGTTTCTTCCTCCTGACACGCCAGACAAGAAACAAAGAATACTGCTGCCAGGAAAATCCCCCAGGTCACAAAACCTGGATATATAGCCGGAGGTTAGAGTACACAAGGAAGTGTGAGTACAGAACACTGAATCATTTCATTCTGCATTTGGGCACATGTTATTAATTACTGACCTGCCCACTTTAGTCGTTTCGCTTTATGTTTTTTACTCAAGGTGATTTATGGGGATTAGTGGATGTGATTGGGGCTGCTGTTTGTTTCCTGTGTTATCTCAGGACAGGGCATTCCTACCCCTGACTCCAGGTTTCAGAGCACGTATCACTCTGAATGCGCGAGTCATAAAACACACCATGATGAGTCCAACCTGGCAACCACAAACAAACCCACAATCGCTCACATCCTCTCTATTTCTTTTCCTCTGTGTGCTTCTTAACATCTGGAGAAGAGCGATAACCTCCAAGTAAACAGACCAACATCTGTCCGCCAGCTCCTCTCATCTCCCTCTGCCATCTCTCTTCCTTCTTTCTTCATCACTTGATTCTTCCTTTAATTCTCCTTCATTTTCTTCACCGGCTGTGTAAAAGTTTCTGTTTCACTCATTCTGCCCCCCCAACCCCTGTTAGGTTCCTGTGCGTTGGCTCACCAGCAGGTAAACATCAGTGATGGATGTGTTTGTGCGGTTGTTATCCTGCAGGTCTGGGTCTTGTGATGGGAGTGATGAAGGACACTGAGCACACCAAACTGAGTGATGCTCTCATTCGACAGCTTGGGTGTTTTGGCTTTACTAAAAAAGTCCCAGGGAAGCTTAACCAGGGAAATTCTGACTCTTGCCTCTGCAGTCTTTTATCTCAGTGATAATGATGTCTGACATGACTGACATTTAAAACAAGAGTGACAGCCAAGTTTAAGAGAATTCTCAGAAACACGTAACTTTACAGGTCTGCAAATTTTACCGGAATTCGGTATGATTGGACAAACTTCCTTTCTGTCTATTTGAACTTTTCCATCAATTTCATGACAATTGGGTGAAAATAAGAATGTAACCTCTCTGAAATAGCACCCAAACTTTATTTTTAGCAAGTCACAGTCAGTAAGTAACTGTTCAGTTCAATTTCTTTGAAATTTTCTGTGGTAAAAAGGGGATAATTAGTCAATAATTAATTTTAAATCAAATCACACTCACCACGAAGTGTATGGAAAAATGTCCAAACATCACTGTGTAACCACACTTTGCCATTTCCAGAAAAACAGGAGATAAATAGTTGCTGATTTATTGAATACATTTTGAGTTACAGTCAGTTAGGTTCACTAATAGCTATAAATTATTCACTGTAAACTATACATAATAGAGATCAACTTCCTCATTCAGTTTTGCTTTTAGTTGTGCATCATCTAATCACAATAACATTTCAACACAATGCCTCAAGTGGACACTTCAGGTACTGCAGTTTTTAGAACTTCTTCTTTCCTCTTGACAAGAGATTACGATTTGGATCCACATGCAACTTTTCTTATATCTAACATCATAATATTTAAGAATGGTAGCTCTGAATGTTTTAGTATTTCAGTTTTTCTTCCGTTGAAGTGTTTCAATAATATAGCGTAGCTGAGTCAAACTTTAGCCGGTGATATCATTTTTACGAATTGTGAAAAGATTAGGTCAAAATCACCAAGTGAGAAAAAAAAGAAAAAAATCCCCAGCATTTTAGGTAGATTTATTGATTTGATGATTGTTGACTGTAACTTTATGAATATTTGACATGTTTCTAGAAAACAAAACTTGTGGCACATCACATGCAAATCCAGTGTTTTACTTGAGGTATTCATTGAGAATAAAAGTGGTTCATTCTAAGGTAAGAGAACTCTACATTTCTTATTTTCAGGCTTTCACAGTAATAAAAACATACTTATGAATTTTATTGCAATTTTCTACAAACAGATCCCCCTAAATCCACACACAAACACAAATACACACATACAAACACACACACACAAAGTGATTGGTGAAACAAAATCGAGAGGCCAGTGTCCTGAGAGGTGGACCCCATATGGTCTAAATCTCTCCTGCAGGCTCTGCTTGGTTCTAATTAAAACCGGACTGAAGATCTCAAACCCCCCTCCTTTGCACTCCGGTGGTTTATTTCCCTAAATGCATGCCTCAAGTGTCGAAAGCAAATCAGAGGCGGTGAGAGAAGCCTGGAATAGCAGAAAGAGGGGAAGGAATGAATGCAATTTCCATTCAAGCGGAGACTGCATCCGCATTGTGAAACACCTGTAAAAACATCATTTTTTATCGTAGTGCTGTAAGGGGAAGGGTGGGGGGGAGATGAAATGAAATGAAGAGATGGACAGATGACAGAAAAAGAGAGGTGGAGTGCACATGCATGAAAAACATAAAGGGGAAGCTGTCGGTTAATTTGCTGTTTAACTTGATGCTGCCACTGATAAAGACATTATAGTGCACATCCTCATGCTTAGACATCTGACATGGCTGAATTTAGGACAACAGCTGGTCCTTATGCAACCTCTGCACTGCTACATCAAACACACACACACACACAAACACACACACACACACACACACACACACACACACACACACACACACACACACACACACACACACACACACACAGAACTGTAGAAAAAGAGACGTACTCTCAGATTCAGACAGACACACAGCCCTCCCAGCAGGCCAGGGATCTGGCTCATGACATGCCTGCTTCCGGTTGGCCTGCTCAGGGTTTCGAAGTTCTGCACCTGCCTCTCTCTGTGACCCAGAGGTCCAGTTTTGCTCGTTTCGGTTTCAGCATGACTCTGTCTTTGAAGCTCGGAGGCGAAACCCAAGACTCTCGCTATCTGTTTTATGTGTTCCAGACTGAAAACACCAACTCAGCACACAACTGGCAGATACAGCCACATCTGCTACAGTGATTTGGGACGCTATCATTTTATTGTGCGACACACTATATGTATCAAACAGCAATTTAGTGTACTTAAGGGGTTAGTGTGATTGAAAACTGTTTCTTATGTCCAAAAGAATCTTTTTCAGCCAGTAAAGGGTCTGTAACCTCAGCAGTACATGTGTTACCTTAAAGCCGCTGGTATATCAGTGTCATCTTATATTTATTATGGATGTTTAAAAAAACAAAAAATTTTGTTTATGCATCCTGAATATGAAGTTCTGTACATAAATAAATTAAAAGAGGGGCCACTTGAGTCCTTGGAGTTGTAGCCAATCATTTCTTTGACTATTTCTTGGAACATATTAAATTTATCCTTTCACCACCCCAAAATGTGAAAACATGTGTGCTTCTACAATGTAAGACTTGCTATTGAGAAGTATAATTAGGTCTATAGTATGTATATATGTGGGCGGCCTGCATAGTTGACTCAGCAATGGGTCCAACAGTCCAAAAAATGGTGTGGGTGTGCTGTATTTTCCATTGAATACACCGGTAGGGAGCAGGCTGTCCATCTGCTGAGGACACAAGAGGTGAACAAGTGTGTCTGTCTGTGGTTTACTGCAGCTTTATCACAGTAAGTACAACGGCTAGCCTGAGAAATACACATTTACACTGTCTAAACCCAGACTTCACAGTAGTGAATAAAGAAGTCATCCCTCTTTTTTTCACTTTCTGTCCATCAGGGCCTATGCTGAACAGTTTCTACTTCATAACTCACTTATATTGCATTAAACATCCGTGATCACACTGTGGACAGAGCATAAAAATGGTCCAGAGATACACATGTATATCAAAGATGTTTTCTCTGCTTGGATTTTCTGGGAATTTTTGACAACCCAAGAAGACGTTTACTAGCCTCAGTCATGCACAATATGAGTTTTATGGCCAAATGTGGCCCTGTGCACACATTATGTTTTCTTAGTGGGCCCCTCTTACATATTAACTCTGAATACTTGGGGTCCTTTTCCCTGGTTGTGAGGGCTTATGGTTCTGAATTTATTTCAGTAGTTCAGTATAAAAATGAAAATTATAAAGATGCAGTTTACAAAAGGTCAGATATTTCAAGCATTTACCTCCTGTACTTGGGATTATAACAGCTTGGCGTAGAGGCTAGCAGCAGTGTTGAACTGTTATGGAAGCTCAGATTGCTTTGATTCAACTTTCAGTCCATTAGCATTACTTGGTCTGTTGTCTCTCGTCTTCCTCTTGATGATACTGCATGAATCCTCCACAGGGTTCAGCTCTGTCAAGTTTGCTAGTTAATAAGATACAATAACAAGGGATTGTTTTGGCAGTATAGGAAGGTGTCAAGTCCTTCTTGAAAATTAAATGATTCACCTGGTTTGAGATTAACATTAGATTAAACAGGATTTTTTAACAGGTGAACTATGTAAAGAGTAAGGATAATGTCTGAATGCCTTAAAAAATGTGTCTCTAGCTGTATCATTTTTGTGGAGCATGCTCTGGATGTAGTTATCTTAAAACCCCTGATAAACTGTGTCCACTCCTCATGTGAGGAGCTCTCTGTAATGTGAGGCATTTGTCCTCCCTCCTGCTCCCACAGGTCTTATCTGACACAGATAAAGCCAGACACCTGGTCAGAAGTGTGTCCATGTGTCCATGTGGCTGTGTCTCAGATAATAACACTCTGCTGATCCTCTGTAGCTCCTTCCATGATTTATGGGCAGATGGAAGGTGTTCCTAACGGCTGACTGGGTCAAGGTTGCTGATACCCAGCCTCAAACAGACTCCACACCTGACAAGATAAGCCTGGTCATATCCTGACTTTGTGCTCAACGACCTCACCCTGATGAATTCCTGAGCAGAACACCTGTGAGCGGAATAACTGTTTTGAAGAAAGATATAAGGTGACTATTGCTCTGGAACTCTGATCACAAACTCAGTTCGAATCTATCAAAAAGCATCAAAATGACCTCAAACATCACCTGTAAGTAATGACATGGACTCGAGGTGTAAAACTGATACTCAAAACTTTGTCTGCTGGGAAAAATGTATCTTGGAAAGTAATGAAAGGTGAAGCAAGCGACATGGGAGAGATGGCAATGGCAGAAAGCCAAAGCAAACTTTCGCTGATACTCCAAGAAAATATATGTGGAAATGATGCCCCCCCCTCCTCCTCCCTGTAACTTTGAGGCTACAAGAATCTTCTGAAGGATGACAGAGATATATGGGTTTAGGGATGGTAGAGTAAATAATGGATTATTCTGAGCAGCTTTGGGGTCGTGAAGGAGAAAGGTTGGAGGTTATCACTCAGTACAAATGTGCAAAAGCCAAAGAGATGAAGAGTATCAGCACTAACTCAGAGTTATCCTTCAGAAATCTGAGCAGGTAAAGCATCTGAGTATCAGTAACATGGGGTGACCATAAAGCCTAAAAAGAAGACCCCTTACCCGGCCTCTTTGAGATCATGCAAAAATACCCAATGACGAAAGAGTAGCTTATTATCACCTACATTTATGTAAAAAGAACTCCTTTTTTGTTTGAATTGAACATGTTCTGTAATGTGAACGTAATGATGCAAAGAATCCCATTTCAGAAAAATAGGAATAAAAACGTGAAAAACTTGCTTTGTCATCAAACTTATGAGATAAAAAGTCAAATTTTTGACTTAATCTGGACAAAAGAAGTCGTCTGGTCACCCTAAATAACATTTTGGTGACTTTAAAAGCATTTGACCATTTTGGCAGCATGGGCAGGTGCTGGATTTGCACTCACAAGCACAAATGGGCTCCTGACAAATGTTAAGGATAAAATGCATGCACTCGAGGTTTGCATGCAACTTTTATTTTTAAGCAGTAACCCTCAACGCCTCATAACAAAAATGCAAGAATGACAGAGGAAAAATGCATCAGTTTTTAAAGTAGTAAAGAAAAAGAAGTGTTCATTGCTTTGACATCAAACCATAATTTATGGCAAGACATCCTTTCACTCTAGAGTCTGGAGTCAAAGAGGATGTAATCTCTAATTAAGCTCCTGTTTCCTGTTTGAGGTTGTTGGCTGCTTTCATTTGAGTCCTGCAGTTAGGTGGTTGCTCAGATTGGATGCAGTGAGGTCAAAATCCTGTCGTCAAACTTGTAATATTGTGGAGCCACATGCAGCCGTGTGTGCAAAGTTTTGCTCGTCTTGATCTACATTACTGCTCAAACGTTTGGAATCACTTTCAAATTTCTGTTACGTATATTTCACCAACAATTTTAGCAATTTTCCAAACAATTAAAATTTGATCAGATGATTTTTTTAAAGAATGATCACATCTATTCTTAGTTACACGATATAAGTAACTGTCTGCCCTCTGCATCAGTCTCCTGGTATGGCTGCCAATCCAAGTTTTATAAGGCTGATTGTTAGAAAACCTCTCACAATTCTCAGCTGAGAACTATTTAACTTATAAAGGAGCGCAAAAGGAGCATTGCACCCTTTAGGGTGGTTTATCTTAAGCTTTATCAGTCTTTTGAAGTTTATAGGTTCATATTGGCCAGAAAAAAAAAAACCTTTCTTTTTTTTAGACCTGTCAGTCTATTGTGAAAAGAAAGCTCTTTAATGTGAGAGATTGGAAGGAAACTTAAAATTTCTTAAGATCTCCGTTAACTATACCCCCTTCAGCATGAAGTACTAAGTGGCTCTAACAAAGACCCTGATGCACAGCTGTCCAAGAAGATAAATAGATAAAGGCTATGACACCTCAGGTCTGCAAAAGGTAATTGTACCCAACAGTACCAGTGTCAGTATCAACAGTGACAAAGTGACTTCAGGATTCAGGAGGTGTTATTTTGGCTAGCCAATAAAAATAAAAAGACTGAGAGGATCAAAAGAGCTGAGATGTTGGACACTAGAGGGCTTAAAGAAAGTGATGTGGACAGATTGGTCCAAGTTTGAGGTCATTCAACCAAACAAGAACATTTATGAAATGTTTGACAATTGAAAAGACGCAAGAACGATGCTTAATACCATCAGTCAAACAGGAGGCAGCATGGTATTCTGGGGTGATTTTGAAAATAAGAGATTTGTACTGAGTGGAAAACAACTAGACCTTCAAGGCTGTAAATGCTGCAAAATGTGCCGTTTTTATGATGGTAAAGTTTGAAGACACATTCATGATTTTTAATTAAAACATTATTTCTAAATGTGACAATGTCAGAAGTCCTTGTCATTCACCATTCATCTTATGCAAACTAATTCCATGTGTATCTTCATGGAAAGCAATAACAAGTCCAAGTGATCTCAAATGTATGTAGTAGTAGTCTATATCTCTTGCATATTTGGTTTTCTACCTCTTTCAAATGAGATTTCTGGAATTGAAAACATGGGCATTGTTCACAAATAGTTGTGAATGATACATCAGGTTTCTGGTTCAAGAATTTTCCTCTGCTACAGTGTCTTATCTGCAATAATATCCTAATTATGCTCCCATTTGGACATCTGGACACGGCAAAACAGTCCTTGTCAAACACTGAAGTAATTTCAGTGAAGGCTGAAGAGAAAACTAATGTGTGTATGGGTTTTTCCAAAAAGGTGAAAATCCATGATGATAAGAAAAGTCACATGACACGTGTGCTGTTTGCTTTGTTTATTAGAGGTATATTGTTGAACATTTTACAAGCTGTTGCTTAAATGTTTCCATTTGGAGAGAAAAATGCAACACTGAAAAACAGTTACTAAGCTCAGCAGAGAACACTTTAAGAGCCCCTGTTTAAAAGGCACTAAAGTCCCAGTTTTATTATCAGTTTTCCTTTTTTTCTTAACACATGCAGACACAACTAACACTTCAGTAGCTACATAACACAGAGCTTTCAAATAGCTTGTTAGTTGAGCTGTTGGATGCCAAAATGTGTGCAATGATAAGGTGGGATGTATAAGTAACACAGACTGTTAATTCCATACACTGAACCATAGTACAAATGTAAAGCTACCATAACTTACTTCATGTGGACGGCAGGCTCTCAGTTTGCTGTACGCTCCATTGAGTGCAACTATCTTAAATATTTTCAAGATTAAATACAACATATTGCTGCTATTTAAATACATAATGTGTCTTTTAAGTTAGATTTGCCGTTCAGTGGAATTATGTGTGATCACAAGACAATCATCACTTGGATTTTTTCATGTCTGCAAAGAAATGTACAAAAAAAGTCTCTTTTTTAAATAATAGTGATGGTAGTACATTCAAATAATAACATAATAGATCCTCAGCATTATTGTTGTGGTTTTAAATAGCTAGTGATGTAGGTGCTTGTGAGCAACAGTATGTCATCATCTTACTGTTCATAAAAACAGATGCACCCTGTTTGGTTCAAATACTGCAGAAACAACACTGATGCACAGCTTGGACGCCGTGTCAGTGTCATCGTCGTATCACAAATGCTGTTGATTATCAGGACATCGATCAGAAAGCTGCAAAATTCTGCTCCAGAGGTGAAAATCAAAGTCCCCCAACTGCCTACTCTGAGATTTAAGCTCCGCTCCACAACAGCTTACCATGTATGTGCACATGCCTGCCAGGCTATCAGGTGAATATCAACGTGATGGGTGGAAAACACTGTTATAGGATAAACACTTTGTATGTTGAAGCACTGGTTTCTCATGAGAGAATGTGTAGCTTGTCTGTTGATGGTGTAAACAGCTGCATCATTGGCATGTGGGTGAACACTGAACAGTAATTCCTGGCAATTTACACATGTTGCCTTTTTGTCTAATCTTTTATACTGCAGTATGACATATTCAGACTCTCTCATAATTCTTCTTCCTATGGTTGACCCTTTGTCTTGCTCCTGACAATAATGATAAAGCTGCAATATGCCCCCTCCTCACCCATTCTTCCTCAGCTGCTACATTTATCTTGATCAGTCTGTCTTTTTTTGCAGTAAGCTGGCTGCGGTCTTTTCATCACACCATCTGCCTTTCTGTGTGTCTTTCGTTCTTTTTTCTCTATTCCCTCAATGCTTCCTCATCCCAGTCAGGGTGAATGCATCCACCCACTACCGGCATCCACATCCCTCCACCACCATGTCCTGATAATTCTTCAGCACCACTCGGTCTTGAGGGTCTAAGTAAAGCAGAGCGATGGGGCTCAGGGAGGTGGGGACGCAGCAGGCCCGAGGCACTGCTCCATTCACAGAGTTTACAAGGGTTTGGACCATGGCGTGGCTGGAGGAGTTCATGTGATCAGCCAGGGGGAAGCGGCACTCTCCCAGGCAGAAGAAAGCATCGTAGCCACTTGGTGCAATGATCCACTTGTGCCAGCCCACATCGTTGAAATCTACATATAGAGGATGACGCCGGCATCTGTTTCGGGAAAGGCGTTTCAGTTTTGCAGCACGGCCTCCGTTTCTTTTCACTCTTCCACGATCATTCCAACTGATTCCTCCTTTATCACCTCCCCAGCCCAGTCCTGTATACCCCGTTTTTTTGTCCCTCTGCAAAGTTTGGTCTCTACTGCGGCCCTTGCTCCTACCTCTTTCTTTTTTCCCTTTTCTCCCTCTGAACCTTTGACCACCACTTGGCGTCCTTCTGCCGTGTTTGACCAAGGGCTCCCCACGCCCGTCATGACTGTAAGTCACCAAGAGTGGTCTCTCCTGGGCCCAGCTGTGTTCATCCTGACCCACAGACCTGCACACCCTTATGTGTCCCTCTTTGTGTTTCTCTACATGCTGCTCACCTGCAGCAGAGTTGACGCTCTGATTGGGGAGCAAAGTCGTGCTGTTCTCAGGTTGAACCTCCAGGAGGAAGCCCACACTGCCAGTCCCGGAAAAAGCCTTATTAAGGAGTTCTGTGTTCAAGCTAAAAGCCTCCCATAAACCACTTTTGAGGCTGGTGCTGAGTAACCTTGTCTCCAGCAGGATGGACTGAGGGTCCTCATGGTGCTCAGAAAGGTATACATTTAGTCTGTGGGCTCCAGGGCCCAGTGAGGCCCTGACACTGCGAAGAATCCGCAGCTCAGCGGAGAGCAACTTCTCATCTTGAGGGAGGGAAGAAACATTGAAAGAGATGTGAACCTTCTTAGGATCCTCTGCTCTGGAGTCATCAGCAAGGGGCTCTAAGGCAAACATGAAAAAGACAACACGCATGAATATTATTTAAAAAGGGTGTCTTGTTTTAAAGTAAAGCTTCTGTTGTACTGGTATGCTGACAAGAGTATGCAAGTCAAGTGGGAAGACAAAATGTCTTCCTTCCACCTAAACTTTACTAATTTTTACCTGTCAGGACATGTGCTGAGCACCAAAACAGGTTTTTAGGTTACTTAATTGCAGATCAAGTGTCCAATGATGACGACGTGTACAAACAATGTCAAATGTTGTATGCCAAGGCCAATGTATCAGCCAGAAATTGTGTACAGAAAAAACTACATTTTTTTTTCAGAACATATTTTACTCCTCTGTATATTGCCCCTATGTGAGCCAGGTTTAAAAAGCTTGCAAAAGCTCCAGATGGCATCTAGTTGTTCTGGTCTGCTCCTTTTGTTTTTGCTTTCAAGCAGGCCAAGTAGAAGATGATAACATTGAGGAAATTTAGCTTTAGTGCCTACCTGTGGCTGGTGGCTAAATGACAGATTAGACACAATATTTAAACAACATTTTGGGCCAAGAATAATTAAAATATTGATGACTTATTCAACTAACTTGTAAATCTAGTATTTCATAACAAGGCTGATAAAAGTACATCAATGATCAATTCAACAAATAAGTACCTTCATACCAATGATTATCTTTGAGGCTAGCATTATTGAGGAAGTCAAGGACAAGAACTTCCTCTTCTTTCCTTTTTTTTTCTTTTTTTACAAAATATTTTTGTTATTAAAAAGAACTGATTTATATGCAGTAACTCCAAACAGATCATATTGCACAAAAATTGCACAAACAGGTGTTTTTCGGGGAACAGTGGTGACCCACCAGTCAGGATTTGCCCCGGGCCTCAATAACATGTTTACCCGGCCATGCAGAAATGTGATGTGCAGAGTCTAAAACAAAACTCCTTCAAGTGTCGCATTTCTAGCACATCTTATCTAAGGGCACACAGATGGATCTTGTTGAGTGTTTAGATTGTTGAATGGTGAGTCAGGACAAACATCTGCTTCTGTCATAAATCTGATTTTTATACTTCATCTGTGGCTGATAAAATAATTCAACAGAATGCTTGAGCAGCCTTCCTGAACAAAGGTTCAAAGGCTAAGCTCAAAGAAGAACAGATCAACTGTCCTGACTGTAATTTAACATCTTGTAGAACACAACCTGGGCTTACCATTGTGGTGAAAGCTGCGTACGGTGTTCGCCTGCTGAATGTGCTGGCTGGGGAAGCTAAATGACTGGTCCTCCACTAAGTGGTACTGCTGCTGGTGGAAGCGGTAGAGATCCAGGAGGTATTGAGGCACTGGCACCCCAGGCCGAGGGTCTGGCTGCGACTGTAGGCCCAGACGACTCAGGAGAAGACTCTGGATGGTCTGAGCCAGACTGGGCTTCAAGAACGAACCAGCCTGTGGGGTTGGCGAAAGGGAAGGCAAGGGGGACACCCTGCCATGGTTAATCTCGCTGGTGTCTCCACCCTGGCGACCAGATGAGGCTTGAGGTAGCAGCAGGACCATGAGGAGCAGGAGGTTAGCAGGGAACATGGTGGACCTGAAAGGAGCGGAAGAAGAATGGTGTGAGGACAGGTTTAGTGGAGAAATACAGAGAGAGAAGGTGGATGAAAAGAGGTGAATTTGTCAAATTATGAAGAATAAACCTAGAAGGACTAAATGTGCAGGAGTACTTTTGCATGCATTGAATTGATGTGTTTTTCTCAGGGACAATGTAGCTTATATGACACCGTATAAAGGATTGGTTGAAAAATCTGCAAAATAGATAGCTGCTCTGAGATGCTTCTGTACTCCGTAGATCATGCTTATGTCCTCTCCTTCCTGGACATGCAACTTTCTCATTAGTCTTCAGCCTTCATGTGGCATATGTTCAAGAAATTTACTGTCCACATATCCATACCAAGTTGTTTGCTCATTCTTCCTAGCTGCAGAAACTATGCCACTTTGTTTTTCTCATTTAATTTATGGCGAGCTTCATATCCCCAAGGCCCATATATTTCAGAGGACACCTAAGCAAGAATAAAGAGGTCTCCATCTGTAATTGAATTTAATTTAATGCTGCTTGTTTATGTGAAAAGGAGATCAAAGTGATGTCTATGAAAGACAAATAGTATTAATCTGAAATGGTGAACTCCAGTGACATGCAATGAAGTTTAAGAGTCTATCACAGTGATTGCTAACTGTTTTTCTCTCTTTTCCTTTTCAAACCACCGGAGAATCTTTGTGTTAAAAAAATCTCTTTTCCTCTTTTCTTCTTGTATATGAGTGTAAAAGACAGATCTTGTTTGGTTTAAGTTAAAATCAGTCCTAGGTGATGATAAAATATCACAGTAGTTACAGTACACTCGCAATTAACATGATCGCTTGAAGTTGTTTTTTGTTTTGATTGGGGTTCAAGAGGCATCTACAGTTGTGTGATCTCTAAATCAGAAGGTTGGCATGCCAATCCCAGCTCGTACAGTGAGTCATATGACAAAGAGTCATCGAGCCAGTCACTAAACTCTGAATTGCTCCTGCAGATATAGTGAGGAATGTGTGGGGATCAGGGATCATTTCATACTGGTTCCCTTCAATAACATCACCTGCCATGAGGCTGTTTGGGTGTAATGACGACTAATGTGGAGGCACTTTAATCGGAGTAAGTCTAAGTGGAAGTCCATCTATCATGACACCTGTGAGTTGGGGCTGAAATAAGATGATCAAATTTTTCAGACTATGGCAGTCAAGTTAAATTGAGTAAAGGTAGATCAGCTGCGTTCAAAAGCCATATGTTTAGGCAATCTTTAGGAGGCAAAGGGGCCCACTGCATGTGGTCAAACCCTCTTTGAGAAAGGCTTTGTAGAGATAAGAGTAAAGGCATGAATAGAACAGGCCAATGTTTACAGTGTCTGGACCTGAGTCATGACTGCATGTGAAAATAATAACTCAGGATCCTTAAGAGATTGATGAACTGGATTTCTCAGTGCCTGAGGTGCAGAAACAGGTGCATAGAAAAGTCTGTGTGAGGGCTGATACCTATGTGTAGTACTTGAAGTATTTGTACTCATACTCATATAAGTACACCAAATACTACGACATCCGTTACCACTATAAGAAAGTTGGCTTGTCATTTGCGCCCAGGTAGAGGACTGTTGACTGTTAGAATGTCGGCAACATGTGCAGGTGCCTCATAGTCTTCACTTCATTTATTAAAATGACAGAGAAAGGAAAGATATTTTAAGATATATTCAAAGTTACATTAGAACTGCAGTGGTATTATTAAGTATTGAGATCGGTACTTGTTTTTGATGAGTACTCAAAAGTAGGTAATTTGATAAAAAGAGGTATTAGTAAATCCAAAATGTCAAGTCTGTGTGCTCCCCCTATGAGAGTTCACAACTGCCAACCTGTGAATGACATGTACCCTGACCAGGTGAAAACTTCCTCCAGCCAAATGGCAGCTGGGCTCAGCTCCAGCTCTCGAGGGCTCCTAGTGTGATTGGCAGCATATCAAATGGATAAGTTTTACTTTTCTACGAGTGGTCAATCCCACATCAAATGAAGAGGGGATAACTGCTTTAAGTGTTGGCTCTACCAAACCTGGCAACTCGTCCTACCAAGAGGACCGATGGCACTGATGCAGATGTGTTTCTCAGCTTTTTAACATGCAATGCTGGGTTTTAAAATGCTGGTCCCCCCTGCTTTCAGCGCTGCTTTTTCATGATCTCTGAAACTCTTTCATCTGGCTTGAGACAAGTGACCAGTATATCCTCTGTCATGTCAGTGTGGGACTGTCACCACCGACAGGGCTCTCCCATTCACCCCCCTGGACCTGTGTTCCTAAGTACAGGTGTTAGTAATTGTGCTGGTAACTACAAACTAGGAACTTAATAGTTCTTTGCATGAAAGAAGTTAAGGGATCTGCAAATTACTGCACAGATGAGTGTAACAGGGATTCAAAGAATAGCTGAACGATTTACAAAAATCACCTGATTGCTATTATTTATCCCTATATTGCAATTGTGATTCATTGTGCAATTATTTTTAGGGTCCCCCATCTGATGTTTTGTTAAACACATTGCTGAAAGTGAACACTGACAATAATTGCAACAACATCCAAAAACATTTATACTTTTTAAATACTTGTGACTGCTTTTTGCCCACTTTTTACCCTTTTTTCGACTTTTGGACCACGTTTGTCAACTTCTGAATGATTTCCAAGTTTTCTTCTAGTTTTCTTGCCAATTTTTGTTGATTTTTGGCCATTTTTGCCTCCTTAAATTTACTTTTTATGCTACTTTATTGCCGTTTTTTGCCACTTTTCTCCACTTAGGTTAAGCAGGGTTGGGCAACACTGGTGTAGAGCATACATCTCTTGCAAAAATAATAAATTTGGTATACTGACACCTTTCAGGTTATAAAAAACATTGTTCTGACTGTAATTAAGATATTGCAGCAGGTCAAATTGAAATTTAAGCTAATTTGTGATTTATTCCTAGCCCTTATTAAAAGTGTAATTTGTCTTCGGCTGGATTTTCTAAATCAGATGCACCTTTGGGATTTATCTCTAACAGCTGAACTCCTATCTTGTTATCTCTTCTCTTGTCCAAGCTCCTCTGTATCTCTTTCTTCTATCTCATTATCCCATCTCTCTTAGGGACAGAGAATTGATTCTACCTTTTACGACCAGATAACAGAAGTGTTTATGGCCGAGCAAACACATAATGACGTTGTAATGACCACTAATCTCACAGCACTGTGGGTTAAAAGGAGGTCACAGGTGTGAATGAGAGCATGTTTTTATGCCTTCTTGCTGGTGTATGTGTGTGTTGTTGGTGTGGTTTGAGTTTCAAAGGGCAGGCCTGGGAAAATGAGCCACCTCCAAGCGTGGGATTGTTCTAGCTATCCATTAAGCTCTCGCAGCTCCACCCAGGGCTGCTTCACCTGGGGCACCTAGCAGAGGACAATTACAGATTCGACACTCTGCTGGACAGCCTCTCCCATACACTGAGGAGGCTTATAAAGCAGATTAAGGAGAACAGCACCTCACTCCTGTACTTTCCTCACCTACAAAAATTACCCGCTGACTCTGAGGAGGTTCAAAGGTTGAGGGTGTATCACAGTCTGTGCGAGATAGAGAAACACAGGAGGAGGAGGTGGTTTGTTCCATATCATACATTTGACTTCCTGATCTTCCTGTTGTGACAGGTTCTGTCAGAGATTCCTGACCCAATTTACAGCCTTTATATGCCATACATCAGGGTGCCACCCATCCTAATATCAACTCATCCCAGTTATCTGACATTTTTATGATTACACCCCCACACTTCCTGCTTCGTGTCTGGCTGCTCTTCTTAACTGTACCCTCTTGATTCTCCTTCTGGCACAAAGTGATGATATGTCGTGAGGAGCTGTGTGATGAATGGGTGAGAGATAAGGTGAAGTGAAGGGTTTGGGATCAGCAGCAACGTGTTGTTCTGCATCTCAATCTTATTTGACATATTAGAGGTGACCTGACCTCCTGAGCCGACAGTAGCATGACCCTGGCACGAGGCAGACAAGTGTCGTCGCCGGCCTGCCTCGTGTCTTTTTGAACTCGTTGATTAAAACCTCTGACCTCTTGCGTCCGGTTTGCCGTGCTTCCCCCTTTTTTTCCTTTTTTTTAAAAAAGATCTGTTTATTTCCAACCCATGCCCCCTTTCCCCTTCCTCCTTCCTCTCTGCATTCCTTGAACTCTATCCTTTTCACTTTGTCTCCAATAATGTCAAATCTCTCTCCCCCTTTCCTCTTGAAGTCATTTGTTCATGCTTGTTTGAAGGAATCTGTTTCTTTTCTCCTCTGCATCACCTCTGCTGTCTCTATCTCCCTCTCCCCTCCTTTTTTTTCCGAGGCCTGAAACGAATGGTGTTTTTGCGGAAGAGTGCGGCCGACTGTTACCGGGCAGGAGGGCCGGAGTGTCACCACAGCAGGCTGATTTATCCACCGCCGCTGTCTTCATGTTACCCCTGGTCCCTCAACTTTCCCTTCCTGTTGTTCTTCCCGTGTTTCTTTTCCCAAATTCCTCCTCTCATTGGCCCTGACCCCCCACCCCCAGCCTCCTTCATACTCTTATTTTTCTCTGCTGCTGTTTTATGCTCACAGAATATGATACATGCCATGGAGTTCATTTTCACGCTCTGAGCTTACTCAGATACTTGAAATATGTTGTGTCAGAGAGTCTTGTGATCACAAATGTGATGTTAAGCTTACATATACACCTCCCAGGATACATCTGCTGCCACTGCTGCTTTTTTTCCTGCCCATTCAAACATACTTTGTATGAATAACTGTGAAGTTATGTCTTCAATTGTCCTGTACTTAACTCGCCATTTAATGCACAGCTTTGAGCTGTGGAGTTAATATGGAACAGAGCAGGATGAAAAGTGTCCAAAACAGTTGCTGTTGGAGTTGTGGTTGTGCTTATTGAGGCGTAACAGATGAAATCATTAAAACAATATTCCAGGTAGGCTGCTGTGTGGTTTTATTGCTCTCTATTAGCGCAGCTCACTAATTCATCCCAGCTGGGCCGATTAGCAAGCTAATGACCTGGACGTCAAACTGTATGTAACACCCACACACACACACTCACATATACTTACACACACCCACACGCTCATGCACACACATGCTTGGGAGCACAGGATTTAAACATTCAAACACATGCTAATTGCACAGTGGGGGGAGCGCTAACATGCAGAGACATTTTGTTACATGTCAAACTGGACAGGGACCATGATATAAACGTGAAAGAAGTTGGGTGACGGCTTTCATGTAGACACATACACACACACACACTCACACAGACACACACACACACACACACACACACAAATGCTAAGAACAGCACAGTCTAAAGAACCAAGCTAATTGCTAGGGGCAGTGAGTGCTAACACGTACACAGAAACACACTTTGAAATGAGGAACAGGGAGGGATGGGCTGCAAATATGTAAAGGGGTTGGGTATAGGTCTGACAACACATGAAGACACACACACACACATACACATACACACACACACATGCTGAGAACAGTACAAGGTCCAAACACTTGCTAATTACAGGGTGGAGCGAGTGCTAACAATAGGCCTACACAGAAACACAAGCTGACATGTCGAACTGTGGATGAGCTGGGTTGTAAATATATGAGAGGAGTTGGATAAAGGTATGTTAAACACACACACATTTCCACACATGTACTGTTTATACATTATGCACACACACACACAGGCTCAGCAGACTTTTATAAGCAGAGTAGATCTTGTGTTACCCTTGATTCAGAATTACAACTTTGACCCAGTATCACTTCTAACACACATGAAAGAGAAGCACATATGCTGTGTTTCTGCTTTATTCTCCTGCCTCAGAGCTCAAGCCAAGCTTCAACAGGTTGCCATATCTTTACAACTCTATTCATTCATCCTCATGCTTCTTTTCTCCCCATAGCTTCTCTTTTTGTGTGTCCGCCAGAGATGCCCGGAGGTCTGAGTCTCACAAGTGCATTGTGGTTAACAGGAGGCCCCGCCGAGGCACAACACAGCAAAGGCATCAGTGGAAATACTGACATATCTAACCCGTGACTGCTGAAAGCTCTGAGGCTGCTCTCATCGAGTGTCTGACAGCTTAACCGACGTGAAATACGGAACAAAAACACACCTCTGCTTTTCACATTAAAAGCTCCTGAGCGTTAACACTGAGGCTCGATTCATACTGAGCATGTTGCAGCGGCATGGGATTACGTTATGCTCTTTGAACTCATAATGGGCACATTATTCTTGGACATGTTGCTCACCGGACAAGATTTTGATTGAGCAACAGTGTGTGCTAGCACTTGATGCATGTGTATGACTATGTGTGTGTGTGTGTGTGTGTGTGTGTGTGTGAGAGAGAGAGAGTGTGTGTGTGTGTGCTGATCCCCTGAGTAACTAATGGTTTCAGCAGCACAGTTCCTGTGGCTTGTGGTTTGACAGACAGACAGATGTGTGTGTGTGTGTGTGTGTGTGTGTGTGTGTGTGTGTGTGTGTGTGTGTGTGTGTAACTGGGATGTAGTACTCACGTCCAGGTGTAGTGGGATGTATGCAGAGTCCATGGTTTATCCTTGAGCTCCAGTGTTACGATCCCTCGGCTCTCGCTCCCGCTCCTTTGGACAGAATGGATAAAGTGGACTTTTTACCCCTTTTTCTCTCCTCTCTTCTTGTTCTTCCTCTCCTTTTTTAAATTTACCTCCCTCAAGGTAACCAGTTCCTGTCTCTTCTGTGTCTCCTATGTAAACAGACTGTTACCTCCATGTTTCTCTCCCCCTCTCTGTGCCCTCCTTCAGCCTCTCATCCTGTTGTCAGTGTCAGTGTCAGATAAGAAAACTCTTAAAAACACACACACACCGGCTCCCCCTCTGCCTGCCCGCCTGCTTGACCTCTGCTAGTAGGCAACACCCTTTCTCTGCTGCCTGCACTTCCACTTCCCGGCTCTCTAAAACACACTTGTGTTGCCGTGTGTACAAGGAAGCTGCAGGAGGAAAATGAGTTGTGTCTATCTCTCTTACTGGACTGTATCACCAGCAACAACTCCCTCTTGTTCCCTAAACTGTCCTTACTATGTCTCTCTCCCTTCCTCCTCACTCTGTTCCTCCCTTTTGTATCTCCTCCCCTTTTCCTCTCTCTTACTCCCTCTCCCTCTCTCTCTCTCTCTCTCTCTCTCTCTCTCTTTCTCTTGGTCTCTCTCCTGCATGCACACACACTTTTTCCCTCTTTTTCTCTGATACAAAGTGCCCAGCTGGTAAACTCTGTTTAACTCTAATTGACTTTCCTGGCCACTGGGATCCTCCCAAATAGTGATGTCATTAAGGTAGATAGATAGACAGGCTGTTATCTCTCTCTCTCTCTCCTTTCCTCACACACAAACACACACACACACACACACACACACACCAACAGACATGCAAAAACAATGACACATAAATATACACTTTTTGCACCCACAGTCTCTAAAAATGAACAAAAACATACTCAAAAAAAATTAAAGGACACAAAATCGCATAGTAACTTGCACACACACCCACACAAGTATGCAACCCATGCCAGATAACCCTGAGGTCAGCACACAGAAGCAGCAGACTGATTATTTTCCACATTTCCTCCCCTGACAAACTCACCTGCTGCTCATCGTTGGCAACATTTCACGTTTGGGCCTACATGCTCGCAGTCACTGGCTCCGTCATTATAAATACGAGGCCACATGACAGAGAATGCGAGCAAACAGATTCAGTTTCAAGACAAAGGTATGAATGGATGACTCATAACAGCTGCTGTGAAGTCACCCCAGTTGAGTTTTGTGATTGGATGGGAATAAACGTCAAGGTGGAAAAAAAGAAAAAAAAAGCTGCACTTCTCCACTACGGGTTGAAGCAAGGTGCATCCGTCCTTCTAGAGCTGATCGGGTGGCGGAGGTGAATTTGTATTCATGGGGTGGGCCCATGAGAAAACGTCTCTGTAGGATGCACTGTCTCACATATTAGATCTCATCTGGAGAATCACTTGCCCACGTCCCCACTGCTCCTCCCTCTCTGTCCCCTCCACCTGCTCTTCCCGTCCACTGTGGTGTACACAAACACACACACACACACACACACACACACACACACACACACACACACATTCACTAAGCCATCCACGGACCTCATTCATCCACAGGCTAAGTAATTGTCCCAACTCAGAACAACATCAAGCCCACACACACACACAAGGAAAAATTCCTTAATTTTCTAATGATACTTTTTCACACTCCTTCACAGAGATAATCACTAATGCAATCAATTAAGTTAAGGGGCTGTAATTCATTTCCTCAGCATCACCATAATCTGAGCTGAGTTACGCCAGCAAATCTACAGTGTAAGGCTTCTTTGAAAATATGATACAAAATGAGGAAAAAATGATCAAGACAGTAGGAAATAATGGGATAAGTTACAATATGAGGTTGCATTAATACAATACTGTAGAATGCTGCACATTTTATTTGTACTTGGGTAAGTGTGTGTAAAAGTCAGCAGATAGGCAGAAGGACAGAGAACAAATAAAAGAAGTCCTTAGAAGACATTTATATTGTATATTGTATGGTATTGTATGTTATTGTATTTTTTCATTTTGCTTTGTATTGTTTTGTATCTTATGGTTGCTTATTGCCCTGTATTGTTTCGTATCAGGCTGTATTTTATTAAATTGACATGTATCCCACTGTCATATTATGTTTTGTGGCTTATGTCATACCCATTGTATCATATCCATCATATCCTGTTGTATTGAATCGATCATATTTGATCCATTGTATCTTATTGTTATGTTTGATTTCCTATGGTTCAGTATTGTACTGCATTTTGTCATATCCTATTGTTTAAAATAGTTTTTGTTTGGTTTCATCACTGACTGATTACTTCCTAAAGGAATTCACCAGATCCTCAACTCTGATATTAATACTTGTAGAGCCATAAACTGTATCCTCATTGTTCCCTTTTTCATCTCCTTGAGTCCTGTTTGTCCTCTCTCTTAATTGCAGTTCCTTATTTTTCCATATCTCTCTCAACATATATGTTTTACAAACATATGGCTAACATTTCTGAATGGGTAATCCATCACAGAGACATTTTCTTTGTCATTTACATTAATCACAGGGCCTATGTGAGTTTTTCTCTGTTTGGTGCAAGGGAGGATGCTCTGCCAAATTCAGGGTCAAATATACACAAAACTTACTGAGTTTTCTCAGAAGATCAAAACCCAGAGGATAAACTGTCAGCCAGTTCCTAACTGATCCTGAATGCACCATCAGAAAAAGTTTCACACCATTCTCTGTACCAAGTAAAACAATGAAAAGCTCCTGTATACTTACTGTGATGGATTGTACAACTCAAGTACATAATTATTTCAATATGTATTCATAGTGCCTGAGCTAAATTCAAGAGCCTGCAGGATGACTTTAATGTTGTATGGGTAATAGCTGAAATTGTAGAAAAAATCCCTTTCAGAGGAAAAATGCTGATCCCCAAGTTTGCCTTGCGCCTTATGTAAAAACTTAATACATTTTCAGCTGTGGGACATACATTGTATGTGTGTATGTGGTTTTAAGGGCAGTGGTCCATTAGATAGTTTTTCCAACTTTCAAGCCATTCAAGAAGAAACAAAAACCTGTTGTAATATACAACAATCACAAGTATGGGCCAAGAGAGAACAAAATATATAACACTAGCGCTATAATAGCTCCAAGAACACATGAAGACCTTGAGAGGTTCAGACGAGAGCTGCATCTGGGACCTCAGCAAGTGCCTTCTCAACACGAGCAGCAATTCCAGCCTCCAGGTTTCCCATCCTCTGGAAAAGCCGTCGACTGCCTGTCCCACTTACTTCCGACGGGGGTGGAGAGAAACTTTTAAAGTAATACCTCACCGCCCTCTTAACAAGCCATCCATCCGTCCTATATCCCAGAGTTCCCACCTCCGTACGGCTCCATCGCTCCTCAGGCTCAGTGTACGGTGCCTTGTCAGGAGAGTAGGAGGAAGAGGAAGGGGGTGTCTGGACTTATTCTTCCTTCGACCATCCTTTTCTTTTGTTGTCCTTATTCAGCTAATCATCTCATATGATCGCTCATTCATTGACACGCTAAACTAGGGAGTTAGTCATATGCATGTGCAGGGGTATTCAAAGTAAATCCTTTTAAGGTGGTAATTGTGGATCCTACAATGACACCTGTTGGGCTGATTTCCCTGCAATCACTCTATTCACTCTCATAACCAAAAATGATTGTGTATTTCTATTGCTTCTTGTGGTCAAACAGATGATTTGAGTCACAGATTTAAAGCTTCGCCAATGAATCTTTCACCATCAACAAACCATAAGTGAAATGATTGTGTTGTGTGAAACGCTGATGTGTGGATGACTGAGAAGCATTATTTAAGTTAGCATGGTCATTTATCTTAAGCAAGACACTTGTTATTGTTTAAAAATTGATCTCAACCAAATCATACAGCTCTTTTCGGGAGCAAAAATGCCACAAATAGAAATTTGATTCATCTAGTATTATCATGAAAAAGTAGCATTATCACACATAGTTTTTCTTTCCAAGTCATAATTTCAGTAGCTTACTGGTCAATATGAATAAGGTCAGGTTTATTGTATCTGTATTCTGTTCAAGTTCTGTTGTGAACTGGTTGTCCTCCCAGTTACTTTGAAATGGACCACGTTTATAAAAGTCATTTTTCTGGCCACTTGAGGCACTTTTGTTACCCAAGTCACATTTATTCTTTCACATGAAAGTATCAATTTATCACACTCTAACACTGATGGTTCAGCCAACCAGAGCAGTACAGGGTCAGGTGTGTTGTCCAACAATGCTTAAGTATCTGGACAGTAGGACTTGGAGTCTAACCACTGATCTACTGATCAAGAGACAAACAACACTAGATGAGTGATGATGCATGATCCTTCTTTAGAACCAGATTAAGAAAAACTTTTGACATCAGTTTTAACAAATCTGATTCTGGTCCATGCCAGGGAGTGTTACAGAAAAGGTGAAAAAACAGAAAGAGGCCCTGCAAACAGTGTCGTTACTGTTATGAAAAGGAAACTCAAGAAATATAGGATCTAAAAGTGACGCAGAAAACTTTATGTACTTTGTGTGAAGTGTTGTTGTGGAACTTATTGAAACAAAGGGGCCTAATGCCTGGGTCTGACTTGTTCGTCTATAGACATTTTCCAAAATCAAATTTTCCCAAGAAGAGCACGTCATGGAACAGAGTGAGTCATGCAAGAAAAGCTTTACAGCCCAAAATAGGCAAAGATTTATGTTCAGACACTTAACCTGATTGATGCTTGAAAGCCTGAAAGACAAACATGAGGAACTGGAGTTATTTCTGCCACTACCCTACATTTTTCTTCAGTGTTCATTTTCATGTAATGAAGTTAAATCGTACTACTTAATCCTATGGCTATTGGGATTAACCACTTGCGATGTTCAACTTTTCAGGTTAAAAAAACATGTCGGATACACTTGTTTTCATCAAGTCAGGCATTTTTGTATAAAGTTTACTTTTTTATGAAGTTTTATAAAAAGACATCCTGGATGTACATTTCATGCCATTGTGATAGAGCATAAAAAGTTTACAAAAATTAGTAGGTGATTAGTCCAGATACACTGGCCAGATTCAAATTATTTGGATTTTGTTTTTTCATTCAGATTGCATGGGTATCCTAATTTTTCTCTTTGGTACAAAACAAATGCATCAAAAGCAAAACTTGTATGTGATGTTGTATGAGGAGAGAAAGCGTTTTGGTTGGGGTGGGGGCAGATACAATACGATACAATATTGATGGAAAAGGATGACAATGTGATTGAAAACCCTGCTGATAATACAGGGTATGCTGTACATTTCTTTATCTAAAAAGTCCCTTTCTTTTTCATGTCACCACTGAAGACTGTAAAAAGCAATCTTGTCTGCTCTTTGGTCAGGAAACCAACAAATCAACCAGCACATCCATACTGCTTACCCTGTGGCTAACCAACCAACTAAGCAGCCATCCATAAACCTGACCAACCAACTGACCAACTATGCAACCATGCATAAACCCAACAAATCAACCACTGAATACAAAAAACAGCTAAGAAAAAAAAATACAACCAACTCACCAACTAGTCAACCCACTGGAAAACCACACATCCTACCAAAAAATCAATTACAACCATCAGACCTACTTACCAACCAACCAACCAAATGTCTTTCCTACCAGTGAACCAGCCGACTAACCAGTCTTTCAAATCACCAACCAATCAGCCAATCAACCAAACAATCAACCATTTATGCAACCAACCAACCAACCAACAGACCAACCAGAATCAATGATGCAACATAAATACTACCAGCCGCCTGTTGAAGCAAAACCCAAAGAGTTTAGTTTTCAACTTTACCAGGCAAACAGTCAATCATTGCTCAGGGTTTTGGGTCAGCCAATGAGGTTCCATCCTTTCCACCCTTCTGGACAAGCGCCCTCTCCTAAATTCAGTCAAACAAACAGATACTTTATCTGCTGAGCCCTGACTGCTTAAATACCGAGACAAAAACAAGTTAAGAGGGTGTTTAGATTGCTTCCTAGATGCTTTCAGTAATAACATAGATATTATAGTTGTCTGGAGACATTAAGTTGGATTTAGGAAGGAATGACACTGCATAATCTATAAAAAGAAAAAAAAGAGGTGTTGGGGCAAAAATAAGAAGGGGATTATTTGTGAGGTGGATGTAAGAAACACACACACACACACACACACACACACACACACAGTCTGATGTTGTTCATTCACTGGCGAGGAATTTCAGCAACAGTTTTTGCAGTGATAAGATTTCATTCTTTTGCCTTGAGGTCAATGTTTCTCAAGAAGGAGAGACCTGTAGAGTTAATGTTTGTGTGTATGTGTGTGTGTGTGTGTGTGTGTGTGTGTGAGTCTTTTTGTGATTGGGGATTTTACATGCCATCACTTGTTACTCACACTGCCCCTTGAGTCACATCCCACTCACCCACCACCTTCATGCCAGACGAGGACCAAATGAAACTCAGACTTAAAGGAAACCATACATGCAGTGCCAGAGAAACATTTAGATATTTCATACTCATAAAAATATTAGCATTTACAGCCTTTGCTTTTTTCACCCAGCATGATAGATGTAGTCTAAACCACAGAAAAGGTAGCAACAGTAGCATGTCAGACTGAAACTTTATGCATGCTGTGTGGAGTACAACACTTTACAACTGATTATGAAACAGTCAGATGAATACTGATGCATCTTTACGAAATGAGACCAGCAGCTAGACGACTGAATGTTGTTTGTATTGAAATTTCTTGTCCCTGCTAACTCGACTGACAGCTCTGGAGAATTCAGAAATAGCTTTTCTTTTCATTTGGTGCTGAGTAATGTGTCTGACTCTTGATGAGTTTGACAGAAAATACTACTTAGACGTAGGTTTTGTAAGGAACACAGATGAGGTGTAAACTTTGTTAACAGGTGGTGCCAAAGCCAACAAAATGTGAGTTCAGAGGTGTGCAAACATTTAACCGCACAGTATGTGGACATTTCTTTATAATCAACACATTTATGCTTCTCTTTACAACCACTTGTAGGAAATAATATCAGACTTATGAACCACTGTGATGAGAGCATTGGAGGCCTTGGAGAGAGACAAAAACTATTTTTTTATGTATAGAAACAGGGTTCAAATTATTTCGGAAACTATAATTATGAAGCTGATGAGCAATGAGGAGAAAACAGAAGTTTCATAGCCACACTCCCCCTCTCAAGTTAATCTCAGTGATATCATGATTAGAGACGCAAAAGACAAGGTCATTGAAGAGGCAGAGATGGATCCTTTGTATTAGTGTGAGGTCTGTTGTGTGTGTAAGAGAGAGCTAGAGAGAGAGAGAGACAGGGAGGGAGAGAGAGAAAGAGAGAGAGCACCCTTTGATACGCATTTATTATCTTGCTCAAGGACACTGGAACAAGGATGGACTCGTCTTTCATTCAAAAAGCCGCCTGCACACTCCAGACAGTACTACTGCTGCACACATTCATTCAGTAATTCAGTGCTCAGAGTCAGACAGAACTCAAGTGCAGGTGCACACACACACACACACACACACACACACACACTGACACACTGCACAAAAAACACACTTACATGCACACAGGCTGGTTAAGATTTTCAAGAAACAACATTGCCATAAATTTGATACTTCAAACTGAGGTATCACTTTGATTTTTTAATAAGTATTATCTGAAGTAATTCAATCATAATTTACATTCATTGTTTATCAACTGAGTACCAAAGGTCCTTATCTTTTCCTACAGGGGCCCCACAGAATTACCAAAAACATAAGGTTTCTCACAGGAGCTTTCAAGACACTTGACTGCTTTGAAATTGTTGCACATTGCATATTCCAGGTTATTACATTTTTACATTATTTTGGAAAGGATATTAAGCCTTTCTTATCAATATATCTTAGATTAAAGTGGTTTTATTTGATGATTTGTTCTGTATCTTCTTCTGTGTTTGTGTGAAGCCCTCTAAAATATGTTGCTGCAGACTGACATTTTGCATAAGAAAGACAAGTAGATTAAAGGGGAGAAGGTTGCAGCATGTTCAGCACATTGGTTTGTATGCGTGCCTACATACAATTACAGTTCATATATTATAGGTCTTTATAGGCATTTGTGTGTGTGCGTGTGTATGTGTGTGTGTGTGTGTGTGTGTGTGTGTGTGTGTGTGTGTGTGTGTGTGTGTGTGTGTGTGTGTGTGTGTGGTCAGTAATAACAGGAAGCTGGCCCTCCATGTTGACACAAACCTGCTCTAGTAATTGGCCATTGGAAATAAATAAACTAACGAGAATCCCACTCAACCCACCAGCAGCAGAGCTCTTCATGAGACTAAAAATAAGAAACGCTGATCGCTTCATGCTTCCAAACCCAAACAGGAACACCTGCAGCTTTACTTAGCCTGACTCTGCGTCATGAATTGGAAAGTTTGCAGTTTTAGAAATAGATAATGATGAGTGGCATAGACAGAGTTGTACAGTGAATCTTAGCTGTGAATAGAAATTAGAGAAAGACCAGGAATAAAAAAACCAAAAGACAAAATACACCAAATGCATCTCTGGTCAGCATTCATCTAGGATTGTGTTGACTTCTTCAGCCTTTAATGCACCCTTTCTGTAGGTGGGCATATTTGCAGACTCAGCTTGAGGGAATCACCCACATTAGGTTATACATATATACGTGTATATGAACGGATGTGAGATACAACTCTATGAGGTGTAATGATTATTCAAAGTTTTAACACCTCTCATCTGGAATAAATGACAGAGTCTTTGATCTATACTGCAGAAGGAACGGGTTTTTTTTTTGGCAAACTCAGTTTGAGCCTGTTGTCATTGTGTCCATGATTTATACAGGAACAAGCAGTTTTTTGCTGCTCTTTATTTAGCGTTAGATGTCAAAAACCCCAGGATAGTTTTCGTGTCATGCTAGTTTTTCAGGCATGCAAAACCTGCAGCAGTTTTTATGTTAATTAACATCCTGTGACCTAAACAAGTTTGTAATTTTATTGATAAGAAACAGATTGGGTGTCTTTTTTCTTTTTTTCTTTTTTTTTTTACATGTAATATTACAAAGTTATACTCTGTTGAAGGGGATGTGTTGCAATAGAAAGTAAAGAGTCATTTATAGAAACACAAGATTTAATCTTTTTTGTACATGTGGACAAAGACATAATTAACCTCATGGTGTTTTGAAATAAGCTTGTTGAGGAATGTTCAAAGATATGCTGATACACCAAGATGCAGTTATTCACTGAGCATTCCATACCATCATGAATGATCTAGTTTCTTTTGCTTGCTGCAGAGGGAGGCTCAGGGCTTTAATTTAGGATGTCTTGTCCTGCACTGTTCGTGGGCTCTTCTGGGAGGTCAAAATGTGGCTCAAACAGCTGCAGCACCTGCTCATATTTCTCCCTGAGACAGTGTGATAAAACACAAGCCTGCCTTTATACATAAAATGAAAAAGGAAGGCTCACAACTCATGAGATGGCAGGATGGACCAGCTGAATCTGGTCAATGTGTGTGTGTTTGGTTGGGAGTGCATGCCTTTCTGCGTTTGTGTATTTCCCATGAAGAAGAAACACTGTACATATGTGTGAGTGTTTTATTTACGCATCTCTCTGAGTGTGTCAGCTCCAGATGTGTCAGGGTCAGAGCAGGGCTGCCCTCCCCAGTCCCAGATGTGTCCAGGTGTGGCCTGCAGTGTCATGCATGCATGCAACTCAAACTCCTGTCAATCTGAAACAGGGCGCAGGGGTCACACAGATTTCCTGATGTTCCAAAGCGAGCAAAAATAACAATAAAAACCAACACACAAAAAAAGAGATGAATAATAGTAATAGATTTAAAAAAAGATGTCTCAAACAAACAGCTGCAGAAATCTTCCTTACGTCCAGTTAGTTGAAACGTCCCATTGATCCTCTTTTTTGTTCTATGATGATTGAGTGTCCCCCTTTGAATAAACTGATAGAGTGATTCATCTTTCTGTTACTATCTTTGGCAGGATGTGGCTGTCTGTCCAGGCAGGACATCTGTGTCCGTTGATATCTTTACAAGGAGAACAGGACTGAGCTTAAGGACAGATATCTGGCAATTTTACAAGAGGAAAAGGGCACTTAAGTCTTACATACTCTAACACAGAGAAAAGAAGGAGAGGGAGAGAGAGAGAGAGAGAGAGAGGCTGAGACATATATATAGAGAGAGGTCTGTGGGCTAAATGAAAAACAAAGAAAGATGCAGAGAGGAGAGAATGTTCTGTAAGGATTTGGGTTTTGAGGGACACAGCACAGAAAGATGGAGTGAAGATTTAGTTATCTAACCTCGCTGTTTACTCAGATTCCTGCTCATAGATACCATCAGCAAATAAGCTGCGGCCAAGTTGACGTGCTGATGGTTCAAGCTGAAGCTGACCTTTTGCCTCAGTGCACACACACACACACACACACACACACACACACACACACACACACACACACACACAGAGCATATAAACACACACAATCCTGCTGTTCTCTACATTTCACTGGTTATAAACACTGTCTTTGGTGGGGCCAAAGACAAACAAGAGCCTGGTGCTGTGTACATTTAGTTTGACCGAGGAACATAAACACAAATCTTTATTTAATTTGGTGGCTAATTTAGTAGACAACCACTGCTATATGAAGTTTAACATCTTAAGAATGAAAGAAATGTCGAATTATAGTTTTAAAGCCCCAAAATAAGAAGCATTTTCTTCAGCATACAAGTGACAGAGGCTGAGGAGGAACAGAAAGTATACAGTTTATTTGGTGCATTGTCATTGGATGGTTCACTGGTAAAACGTGCTTACAGATATTTCAATCAAAAGATGTCAAGATCCCCAAACCTATGCATTTCCACCTGTTGTGTTGTCCAATGAAATGATCCCTACCTTGTTGTGGGCATGTTTTCTTTACTTTCAGGTGAGCAGTTGCTGATCAACAGGTTGAATTTACATGCCCTTTGATCACCTTGATTATTTTAGGGCTGAGCTCTGGGATCTCGTACTGGTGGGGCATGAAGTGGATCTCCGGTTTCCCTTGGTAATGCATTAAGTAGGTGATAATGATATTCATGTCTGTTAATGACTATTTCATACAGACAGATAAGCTGCTGAGCTGTGATACTTCCATGTAAGTGTTTTACTGTATCTTTCACATGTTCCAACATCCTTAAACCGTCACATCCCTCATTCATATTCCATCTCTCCCTCTCCCTCTCTCTTTATTCCTCTCTTTGTGCGACAGAGTGATGTGACAGTAGAGAGCAGACAATGTCGGGTTACCCTGGTAATTTGGGAAGGAGGACGGAAGTATCCTGGGCAGGCGGCGTCCCCTCTACGCGGTGCGGCTCGAGTCCCACCGATGATTCACCAGCCAGCACGATGAAGGTTAACGACCCCAATTTGAGTAAGGCAGGAGGAGGAGGAGCAGGAGAAGAAGGCAGATGAGGAAGAGGGATAATAAGGAGGAGGGGATGGCGATGCCTACGTCAGTGGCACTTGCTAATAGGCAGATGNGCTGTTTACTCAGATTCCTGCTCATAGATACCATCAGCAAATAAGCTGCGGCCAAGTTGACGTGCTGATGGTTCAAGCTGAAGCTGACCTTTTGCCTCAGTGCACACACACACACACACACACACACACACACACACACACACACACACACACACACAGAGCATATAAACACACACAATCCTGCTGTTCTCTACATTTCGCTGGTTATAAACACTGTCTTTGGTGGGGCCAAAGACAAACAAGAGCCTGGTGCTGTGTACATTTAGTTTTACCGAGGAACATAAACAAAAATCTTTATTTAATTTGGTGGCTAATTTAGTAGACAACCACTGCTATATGAAGTTTAACATCTTAAGAATGAAAGAAATGTCGAATTATAGTTTTAAAGCCCCAAAATAAGAAGCATTTTCTTCAGCATACAAGTGACAAAGTATACCGTTTATTTGGTTCATTGTCATTGGATGGTTCACTGGTAAAACGTGCTTACAGATATTTCAATCAAAAGATGTCAAGATCCCCAAACCTATGCATTTCCACCTGTTGTGTTTTCCAATGAAATGATCCCTACCTTGTTGTGGGCATGTTTTCTCTACTTTCAGGTGAGCAGTTGCTGATCAACAGGTTGAATTTACATCCCCCTGGATCACCTTGATTATTTTAGGGCTGAGCTCTGGGATCTCGTACTGGTGGGGTATGAAGTGGATCTCCGGTTTCCCTTGGTAATGCATTAAGTAGGTGATAATGATATTCATGTCTGTTAATGACTATTTCATACAGACAGATAAGCTGCTGAGCTGTCATACTTCCTTGTAAGTGTTTTACTGTATCTTTCACATGTTCCAACATCCTTAAACCGTCACATCCCTCATTCATATTCCATCTCTCCCTCTCCCTCTCTCTTTATTCCTCTCTTTGTGCGACAGAGTGATGTGACAGTAGAGAGCAGACAATGTCGGGTTACCCTGGTAATTTGGGAAGGAGGACGGAAGTATCCTGGGCAGGCGGCGTCCCCTCTACGCGGTGCGGCTCGAGTCCCACCGATGATTCACCAGCCAGCACGATGAAGGTTAACGACCCCAATTTGAGTAAGGCAGGAGGAGGAGGAGCAGGAGAAGAAGGCAGATGAGGAAGAGGGATAATAAGGAGGAGGGGATGGCGATGCCTACGTCAGTGGCACTTGCTAATAGGCAGATGTCCTTGTCCCTGACACAAGTAAATCATGTCTCTTGGGGGGGAAAGCATGAAAGAAAGGGAGAAGGAGAGGAAGGGAGGAAATGAGTGAAGCAGAGATAGAGATTGGTGTCTGGACGTGAGTGCGTGTCTAAATGAAATTATAAGCAATTACTTCAGCCTCTGAGTTCACTGTTGAAATGTTGTTTTGATGAAGACAGAAAACAAGATGGGGAAGCTGAGGAAGGTGAAATGACTCAGTTTGAGTGTTTTAAGCTGTTCTGGGTGAGTGGGTTGGGCGGGGTTGAAATGTTGGGGAGAAACAGGTGATCTGAAGAGCTGTAGAAGGAGTGAAGGGAGGCAAAAAAAAATGAAAGAAGACAAGAATGTAACAAGAAGTCTCAGGTAAAAGTCTGTTGCAGGTTTAAGTGAAAAAGAATGAACTAATGAATTTGGTTTTAGGCAAATTAAAAGTGTTTTGAGTGATTTGGGGGGTGAAAGAAGAAGCAGATAAGAATGTGAAGTGCACTCTAATGTTGTGTTGAAGAAAACACTTAAATAAAACATTTGCTTTCATATGTAATTAAATCCCAAAATGTACAGAAATCAAAAGGGATATGTCAAATTTCTTGTTGGAGCTAAAAAGTGTATTTCATCTTCAGATCCAATGTCCAAATAAATAAGAGCTAGTCATCTTGACAACCACCTTGGCCCCTTCCAGCTGTTTAGTAAAGCTGCAGCTTTACAATACAGTGGATATAAGTGAGACCCTGCTTCACTTGAAAACTTCACAAGATTGCTCGACTGCACAGGCTGGCCAAACTCCACAGTTCTTAAAAATTAAAAGGTAAAATAAGATGAAATAGATCAGTTATTGCAAACAACTAGGTGAAGAAGCTAGGTCAACTAACATATATAACTTAAATTACTAAATTCAAAAAGATTTACATAGCTGACAATTTTAATTGAGTTGAAAGTGATCAATTATTTCAAACACTATCTAAAGAAGTTAAGAGAACTAAATCTAAATCAGCCAAAGTAAGACAATGGTTGGTGCTAGACATCTTATTTAATCAAGATAACTTTTGCTGGTGTTAAAAAAACACATTTTTTGTTTTGAACTGACATACAATCTTACAGCAGCCCTTTACATCAAATTTCAAATTACATTCAACAGTACTGATTATACAATCTCCAGACAAAGGCTGTAATGCCTTGTAAAGTTGTCATCTATTTTGATACTAAATAATGATGACTTCACAAAAGCAAAGTATGATAGCAAATTACATGAGAATGCACTCAGGTAAGTAAAACAAAAACCAAAAAAGAAAGAAAGAAACACAATAAAACACAAACAAACACCAAAATAATTGTTGGATTGTCAGCTATTGACAAGTGATTTTGTTGAAATTCCTGTCCCTGGTAATAACTTGAATAATTCACATAAATTCATAAATCACAAACAAAGAGTCAGGTTACGACCAATGTTTTATTTTGTATATTTTTTTTGGGGGGGGGATTAAAATAAAAGAACTCTGAGTGAATAAAGTTGAGTCAGACAAGTCAAACCAAGAGTTAGACTCTAACTTAAGCATACTAACATGCCAAGAGAGCCAGACTGTCTCTGAAGACTATAAATGCTTATATTAAATATCAAGGCAGACACTCCTGTGAATCTACAAAACCTTAGGAATGAACATGTTAACTACCCAGCATGACCCAGCTGCTTGTGATATGTCAGAAACGGTGGTTGCAGAAGGTGAATCTGTCCAATCAGCACTGGTATCTGGACGTCTTCAGCATCACAGACACTAGTAAGCAGCATCTTCCTGTGTTTACTCTGGTGGGAAAGGGAGTGGGCCTCAATAGAGTCTACAGACTCTTATAGATAAATACAGATAACTTTAATCTCACGCTAATTCTGAGCACTTCCTTTTCCTCCTCATATGTCTTCCTGTCTAGACCTGTGTTGTTTTGTTAGATCACACACAACTTCTGTGCCCATATGTCTTTTGGACATATACAGTAACATGTAGTGGTTTGATCTCAGGTGATAATGTGAGGAAAATGAAGATAGAATTGCATTTTGCTGCATCAAGGGAAAGAAAATCAACAGATTATGCTTTTGCACTTTAAATGTACATTGTATTTTCAATATGTTCACAGTCAAAGTGTTTGTTTATGTTTAAGACTCAGGCCACTGCTGGCAAGCCTCTTTATCTCCCTGGCCACTTGAGTCGGGGAAGTGAGGCTGCCACATAGCGCCTGGCCCTCACAATCACTGGAGCTGCTCCAACATTCCCCCATGACGGCAACTCAAACAAGTCTGGGGACTGACCATGACTCAGCTGTTACCTCCTCCTGTCTGCCTGTCTGGCTACTTCAAAAACACCTCGATTGAAACAGTTAATTTTCACCTTATTGTTGTGCTCGAATGAATAACGTCATTAATGTTTGTACTTAGATACAAAATTTTTAAAGCATGGTAGGCTCCTCTTGCTATGAGTCACTTTTTGATTTTTTAACATATCCTCTCATCTAACACTTTATTTCAACCCTTTGATAATCCCCTATCGCTTCAGACACTGCAAGGACTTTGTAAGAGATCTTGAAATTGCCTCCATTTTAATCAATGGTTTAAATTTATATTAATTGATAGTGGACACAGGAGCTGGACCAGGTCAAAGAAAAATGACAAAAGAGCAGAAACAAGCTACAAGGGAGAATAATAGAAAACAGGTTAAGCTGTTTGTGATCATTTTCATTCCTACCCACAATCAGCAGCTATACACTACAAAAATGAAATCTGATCAAGTGTTTATGCCTTATTCTGAGTAAAAAATGTCTTTCAAGACTTGACATGAGCCAAATGTATCAAATCAGGCCACAAAAATATCATGTCAAGTCATTTACAGACAAAAATGGTGTCTGAATTGTGTGTAAGCAGGGAAAAATAATCTGACAATGGGTTTAGAAGAAAGTCTCTCGTTTTAAGACTTGAAAAGCAGATTTTTCTTTCCCCATGGGCAGAATTTTTTTCTTGTTACAAGCAATTTAGACATAATTTTTATCTATTAATATCTCGAAATAAGACATTTTTCTGGACTGGTCAGGTGAATGTGGCTCATATTAAGTCTAAAAAGACAAAAACCTGCTTATATTTCAGGTTTTTTTTTTTTGCTGTATACTGTGGTGGTGTGTTCAAACCTGACAGTCTGTCAGTAAAATGAAAAGTGAGGTTACATTTGCTCTGCTTGGTGAGGTTGTAGTTGATAGATGAGCACTAACAGGACATAACCAGGATTCACTAATGTTAAAAGGTACAGACATCTTTGAGCACTGGGGTGTGAGTAGCACTAAACAGATGGTCTGCTAACCTTATGCCACAAAATGAGTTTACAAAGTTTACATGTCAAACAGTAGGGGTATTTAACTGCAAACAAATGACTCAAGTCTTTATGTCATGAGATAACAGTGCTCATGTGAAATAGTGGTGACCACTTCTAGCTAGATGTCACTACAACCAATGCCTTACAGATAGCCCTCACAGCGCCTAAAATGTAAAAATGTTTTGATATTACCCATCAAACCAGAATTTTTCAAACTACATCACTGAAGTGCTTTCAGGTGCTACAAATCAGGTCACCTACAAGTCAAGCATACAGATGCAGCCAGTGAGACTGGATAAGACTAAACAGAAGGAGTTTCCAGCTCATATTGCCAGTCAACACAGATTTGGAAAGATTCAGGTTTACCGTCATAGGAATTACATTTTTATACCTATATTACCTGTATGAAACAAGTAAAGTCATCTGGAACCCTCATAAAAGGCAGTAATATTTTTTATTGAGATATCTGCTACAATACCAAAGCCAACTTCATTACAGTGAATGTAATCTCCATAACTGGAAATGTCTTAAAAAAATCATGAGGTCACTGTCCAATTATTTTAGTCCTCTGGCAGGACACTTTGGGTGAAATGGTGATTAAGTGGTTGTGTCAGTTATCAGACACTTAACAGGAAGTGAGAACGGGCCACAAACAGGAAGGAGCAGAATGTGCTTCCTGTCGACCGGCGGTATTATACAGGACAGATTCCACGTGCCATCATAACTGTGACACACACACACACACACAAATGTACACTTGCATACTAAAGGATAGGAATGTTTTTCCACTGAAATCAGGGAGAAGCAGGCGGTCAGGAAAGACAAACAGTGAGTTCAGATAACACTGAGACAGGCTGTGCGCGTGCAGAGTTACAAATGAGAGGGTATGACGCTAACTCAGGTTCATGACACTTCACTAAGAAACTCAAAAGTCTGTCAAGGACTGTTTCTGCAACCGCACAGAAAGCCTACTATTCGTTTGATTTTTAAATCAAAAGACCCCAATAATTCAACCTCTGCATCACAAAGTTGCAGGGAACCCCAGAACAGTCATACTGCCACCTTTAACTTGCTATTTTGGGGTGTTCCTGGTTTTCAGTGATTAATACCTACTGAAATGATCCAGGGATCAAAACACTGTACAGAAAAGCCACTATAGAGCGCAAAACTGCTTTAAAAAAATAACACAGTTTGTTTATCAGATCTAATTTCAGACTCTATGAAGGTCCACTCCTCTTATTTGGAATCTTTTATCCATGAGGATCTTGTGCAGATACCCTAACTATTTTCAGGGGTAGAATTAAATCTTTCCTTTTACATCTTAGTTATGCTGCTATAGGTTTAGACTGTTGGGGGAAAACTTACACACTAGGCTCCTGTCTCCCTGTTTCCAAGGTCTAGGCCGTTGATGTTTTAGAAAGTGTCTTATGAAACATTTGTTATGATTTGGTGGTATATAAATATGATTGATAAAGATCGATTGATGAAAAAACTACTTTTTTTTCAATGTTAGGAAGGCTTTATGATTAAGTGGGTTGGCGCGCAACGCTGCTTGATCACTCTTTGCTTTTCGTCTTTTGTTTGTGTGCTCTTGGGTGAATACTGCATGTAGCATTAAGCATAAGCAAAGGCAAATACTTTGTACACTGACACTTTTCTCCAAGGTTCACTGGGTACAAAGAGAATAACAACAGGTTGAAGGCATTTAGTCACTGAGCTCCTCAGACCTCAATCCATCATGAGTCTGTGGGATGTGATAATAAAACCTGATCTATGTAGACTCTTTCTTTCACCCTGTAGGACTTAAAGGATCTGCTTCTCACTACTTGGTGTCAGATATTATTACACAGTACACCATTAGTGGTCAAATGGAGTCAACATCTCATTAGCTCGGGGTTAAGAACGCTGATTTTTGCTTTTTTTTTCCAACATCACAGTTTGCTTCTTGGGTAGACGTTCAAAATATTTTTTGGCTGTTTGAAGCAGCTCAAAAATGATGAATTCAGAAATGTGCAAAATGAATTTTCATTTACTTCCATTATCAAATATTTGAATTCATAAACAAAAAGAAGAAACTGTCTATTGCTTTGCGTTCGACAGACTAGAAAGACACAATACCAGCTGCATACGCATGTAAGCAGCTTTTATTGTTGCTGTGGGACTTATTTTGACTACTCAATACAGAGCTGAAGAGACTTTTAAGGAGTCATGTTTGCATAAGGGAAGAAGTGTTAGAAAATGAAAAAGCATGTGTTTACGTTCTGTCTGTGATAGTGCTGACGTGATGGATCGTCATCGAGGCGAGAGTGAGAACTGAGGGAGTTGAGGGCTGCTGGTTAGAGAGCAGCAGCATGCTGCCTGTGTTTATGAAATTAACATTGGTTGTCCTTGAGGCCTTCCTGATTGAATCACACAGGCTGGATGACGTCATGCTGGGTTTAAGTCATATTTTGGATTAGGGAGGGCGAGAGAGAGAGAGGGAGAGAAAAGGAAAGCGAGGGGGGATGAGTCACTGCCTCATTGATGACTGTCTCCACTGAGTGGTCAGATAATTCAGGTACAGAGAGAGACACAGGCACAGCACGACTCCCTAATGGCACTCAAACAAAATGACTTATTGAGAACTTGCAAAATACACCTTTTAAGAAGATTAAATAGCATTGATGCCCCTTCCTCCTCCGCCCCATCCTGGACAATATTTATGACCAAGGATTGAAATAACAGGCTAACTACCTGTGCTGCAATCAGATGTGAACTTCCTGTTTGGCTGTTTAGAGACATGAACTGCTCCGCATGAGATCTGTACAAAATCTCAGGCTCTGTAGACTTAATCATTTGTTTGAGAAGATTCAACCCACTTGAGTTTGAGTCACTAAATTGACAACAGGGACAAAATAAGATACAAATAAAAAATGACTGCAAATAAAGACAATTCACAGGCATTTGGTTTTTTTTTTTTTTTTGTCCGAGCTGTCAGAACTGCAAACTTTCAGAGAAATATATGGGGCAGGAAAATAAATACCATTTCTCAAAAAGTGGAACAAGGAGCCATATCACTTCAGGACATTTTTGCTTGAAAGTCTAAGACTTTACTGTCACAACACCATGTCTTACTATGGAGCCTCCATTATTGCCCTCCTTCAGCTGCAGGAAGGTCAGAGTTTAGTTAAACCAAGACATAGTTTTTCTACCACGAGGGAAAAAATACAGTTACTATAATATTCCACAGCATCACCTCTTTGCTGCCAGATATAAAAGCTGTTTATATAAACAAAAGCTGCCAATAGCTGCCTTCTAAGTGTTTCATAATCCTTTCTTTGTATGGCACATTTAATGGTCTTTAAGAATTGTTGACCACCTTTTTACAGCAAGAGTTAGGGCATCATTAACAGAAATATTTCAGTTAGGTGATTTTGTTAAAAGGGAGTTTAAAAAGTAATGTAGTGAGTCATATTATGAACAGAAAATAAGCATTTTGTTGTTATCTTGTGGACTTCACTGAATTGGTGGATGCACATACAATGACATTCTGATAAAGAAATAAGGCAGACATTGTGTAAAAGACTGAACATAAAATTTTGGAAACAGGTCATGAAGGAAAGTATCTTAATTTGATATTCAATCTGTATTCTTTTTGCTTGTTTTTTAAATGTGGTGGAAACAAAACACATATTAATCCACTTTAATGGAAGCAATTCGACTGAATACTTGTGATTTGATAATTTGCAAAACACAATTTTATTTGTAACAAAGTCCTGGTATTCCAAAAAATGCAAAAGGTATTTCAAGTGCAAAAGTACACCAAACTTTTAAAGTACATTTAGACATTTGACAACTCATAAAGGCCCAAGCACAGGAACAGTGATACTATATCATTACAGTCATGAAAGACAACAGTGCTTTTGGTCTAAGGAAAGACAGCAGAAATTAGGGACAAAGACATAGGTGAGCCTAAAAAATAAAAGTAACAATTGAAATCTTATGTTGAATCTTTCAATTACTGTAACGTAAAGACTTCATCACCTCTTAATGTTTACTTCGTCGGTCTCTCACCACTGCCTTCAAACCCTTGTGAAAGCCTCAACAAACTGTCATATCAGGATTTGGCATCTAACTGCAGGCATGTGGCTCCCTCTTGTGGTAGAAAATTGGCGCTGCATGTCGACTCTTTGGGAGCTCCTTCACACTGAGCTGCCTGACGGCTGAAAAACCAAACTCAGGGTCGAAAGCAGCAATTCACACTTACAGTGCTCACCCAAATCTATTAACTCCGAGATCATACATCAAAAGTGAATGAGATCACATCCTGACACCTTATCAGCGCCTCTTTTTGCACCCCGATTGGAGTGTGAAGGTCCGACACCTGAAAGTTCATAACATCAATGTCAGATGCTCCAAAAGTGGCCTCCACCTTCACCTTCTCGTACATGTTGAACTGGACTTTCTTGTTTGTCATGGAGAGGAGACATCGGAGGAAACTTTCCCTTAGCACAGATCGCGCGTGCTGCTCTTCTGTCAGCTGATCTGTGTCAGACTGTGATGCTGCAGAGGTGGGGATGGAGGTACGGCACAGGGCTATGTAGCGAGGTGACTTGGGATCAAATCCACGGCTGTTGGGGTCAGGTCCTTTCGGCAGGCGGAGCACAGACACAGGTGTAGCCATAATCAGTCTCTGTAAACAAATAAAAGAAAGAAATCAACAGTGAACAAAAACAGCAATCATTCAAAAAAATTGAAGCATGTGGTTATTTTCTGGTGGAAAAATTTGTTATTCACTGTCCTTCATGAACAGACACATTAATGGTGGTTAGTGGTTGTACGTTTTTTTTAATGATCTGGCACACTTCTTTCCTATGTAAAAAGTTTCAATAATGGTACTGATATAGGCAACACTGGCCCTATATTTGCTTGAAATTGGATGCATACCAAATTTTGATTAACAGACACCAGTAGTCCTTATGTATACGCCCAGCACCTCTTTGACCACCTCTGACACACCTGTCTTATTTCTTTAAAAATCTCATCTTTTACAAACTTTTGCATTTGTTTTACTTAGCAGATCGACATGAATGAAATATTTTTGAGTTCTATGATTTAAATTTTGTAATTTTGTAAAATAATTACTTCAACCAAGAATCTATGCTTCAGTTGAACTAATTATATTATCCATACACTAACACAGGAAGAAATATTAGGGTATAAATGCGGACCATCTGTCCATTGTGCAGATGCCTTTCTCACTTTTAATCTAAAAACACACCTGGAAATGTTAAGATGAAATTTAAAGAAGTCTACATTAAATCTATTTTTGATGTCCAGCTCTTTTTATTGCACATTATAAAAATGACACAAATAATTTGTATTTTATTAATTTTTTTGCACTTCAGCATTCAGAGCTTCTTCTGTTTACTTTATAACGAATAAACAACCTTGAGTTTATTACAGTGATTCACATGATCATAGTAATAATTTTCCATATGATTTGTTTGAGAATATTCACAAAGCGTTAACATTGAAACTGCACTAATCTGAAGAAATATTACAGCCTTCAATAATGTAACAACCCTGATATGCATTTGTTTACTCTTGTGACAGTATGATTAGTATCAGTGACCATATCTGACATATAACACTGAATAAACGTTTTTTAAATGACATGCACAAACCTTTCTGTCGGTGTTAAACTTTGATAGATGAGTTTCGTGTAAAACGTGTCGTTTACGTTTTGAACCAGCAAAGTTAGCGTCAATTAAAAGGCGCGTACATACCACATTTGGATAAAAGATACTGCTTTATGTCATAGAAAGACAGAAGAAACACGGTTTCCTTGTCGAATCAGCAGTTTGAGATAGATTATTGACTCTTCATAGACACACTGCACAGTTAATCTGACCACTTACTGATATTTTTGCTCCACTTTACTGAAGCTTCAAGCTGCAGCTCAAACCGAAACCACGAGCGTTCCACTTCTTCTTCGTTTAATTTATTTGCAGGCAAACCGCCGCTTTACCGCCGCCCAGTGGCCTGAAGTGTAGACGCAGGAGACGCAGGTCAGGCTCAGACTAAAAAATCAGTCTTATCTGCAGACAAACAACCCAACTCTGCATACCTACACTTACAGCAGTATTTTCCAAAATTATTTGGGCCGTGACCCCATTTTTACATCACAATTTTTCGTGGACCCCAAAAGCATTTCATTTCTAGAATTAATGTCTCAGCAATAGTATGTTAGGGTGACCATATTCTTGAAACCCCAAAAGAGGAGTCCGTACCCAGCCTCTTGTAAGTACTGCAAAACTACTAAAAGATATACAAAGATAACAAAGAAGCTTCATAACCAATAAATTAATTTAAAATGCCCTTTTTGTTCAAAGTTAAAATATAAATATGATGTCTTGAAGCTCATTTTTCATTTTTTCATTTCATTCATTTTTTCGTTATTTCATGATATGCATAATGACAAAAGAAGAAAAAGGTCTGTGACTGAAACTTTGGAAGTTTGGCCAGTGTGCGGGTATTCTTCTTTTGTCATTTTGGATTAATTATCCTTGTCCGACGCACCTGCCTGAGACGTAGATGTGCGAAGATTTTTTTGTTCATGGTATGCAGAATGAATTACATGAACTTCACTGTGTACAAATGATTAGGGAAAAACACATTTCATGCAAAAAAAGAACAGGAGTACCTTGAAAAGTATTTCTTACGTAACCCCTACCCCTTTCTCAGCTCAGAATACAGGTGAACGTAGATGGCCTTATACACAAATTGAATCATCAATTTGTACCGTGCAATGTACACATAATTCCAATTCCTTTCAGTCATTTTCACACAATTTCATTGTTTTGTTGTTACATTTATTCTTACATTGATGAACATTTAAACACTTTTTAAATTCATCTTCAAGAGAGTTCCTTTTTGTTTACACCAGCCACAGAAACACATATTTGTTCAAGTGTAGATCTTACATATAGATATTTAAACTCATATTGTCTTCTACTTGTCTAACAATTTTCAACAAAGAGGTTTTAAAGACAAAATGGCAACAGGCAATGTTTGGCTTTGTGCATAATCAGTAATGTTTGCAAAGAAAGTAGGTCCTTCAATTTTTCTTTAATTTCACCAATATTCAGACAAGATTTTGAGATAAACAGTCCATTTTTGGGATGAAATGTCACAATTTTGGCTTCCTATTACATAATATTTTGACTTATCCTGAAATTTTGTCTCTTTCTCTCAAAATTTTGACCTTTTATCTCAGAATTTTATTGTCACTCCAAATTTTGACTTTTTTTCTTACTTGTTTGACTGAATAAGGGCAAAAAAATGTTTCTCGACAAAGGCAAGTTTTCATTTTTATTCTATTAACTGACGCAAATGGGCTTCTACTAAATGCCTCACCGCGTGTCGAAATAAAAAGATGTATTTATTTTTTGTGCAAATATATAGATGATACCTCAAATTCTTTGTTAAACTTTAACTTAGGTTTTGAAGTGGTTGAATTTCCAGCTGACACAAAGGTGCCAGCTTTGCAGACAGTACTTGGTGACTACTACCCATAGACTGTATAATCAATGGATGCCATGACAGTTGGCTCTAACTGAGGTCTCCAGAGAAGTTGCTCCACCTGGTGACTGGTTGCAGTGTAAGTCAAAAACCAAAAAAAACCACCGAATGCATTCCAGATAAGACATGGTAAAAGTTAAAGAAAAAAAAACAAAAAAAACAATTACATCTGGTAGAAATGTTTCTGATATCCTTAGGCTGTGGTGATTGGGAGATGTTTTTTGGTTGCATTGTGTTCAATTCCTCTTTTTTTGGAGGATTTCATTTTTCATTAGTTCTTGGACGTTAAAAACAAGGTTATAAGTTTCGCTTTGCGATGATTGACGGCTGCTGTTTATGTGTAGTTTGTAACAGGGATGTGAGAAACTTCAGAAAAGAGAGTCAACAAAAGATTAGACCTTCAATTTTTTTTTGCTTTTTTTGTTGGTGGTTGGTGCATCAGAATAATGCCAGTTGCCTGTCCTGGGCTTTATAAATATCAATGCTGAGTAGAACAAGCTGAGAAAACCTGGGCTTTTTGGAGAATTTTACAAAATCCCCCCGACATGATTTTACCACCAAAAAGGAGGACATGTCTAGTAAAAGAGGACATTTAGTCACCCTAAGTATGCAGCCCCACTTTGTAATAAACCGAGATTCATTCATCATGATTGTTGATGTGTATAGATTTAAGAGTATCTGCTGTCATCTGCATTCTTCCTGGATACCTCACAGTGCTCATGTTCGTGTATTACAGATGTCCACACAGCCTCCTACACCACATTTACAGGAACTGTCCTCCAGTGTTGGCTGACTATTCAGTCTACTGAGGTTAACTGAAGTCTGTTTTCCTCATCAACTTTTTTTCCCATGGTGAATTTTTACATTTTTAATTCTCAAATGCATATAAAACCATATACTTGTCATCAGACTAAATAAAAACAAATGCCGTGAACCAAAGCTCCTTTTCTGACAAATTACGTTGTTGATTCCTTGACCAGCTTTTCACAGTGAACATGCCACCTGCTTTAAATTACAGCATTAAATCAATGACAGACACAACGGGTGTCCTTGCTTACACACTGGCTGGATTTATGACGTGTTGAAGTCTCTATTACGACACCACTCTGACGGACAAAGTTTAGAAGAGACATGTGTTTTTCTCCTGAAAACGTTTTTGTTTTGTTTTGTTTTTGTTTTTGTTTTTTATTTAGTAGTAATTGTGGACATTGCAGTTGGGCTGCCTGATAGGAGAGGGACAGAAGAGCAGAGGAAAGATAAAGAGAAGGGTGATAGTGTGGTTAAAGTGGCAGAAACGAGAGTCAACATAACACTTCAAAAAAGTACTTTTTCAACAAACAAACAAATGCAGAACTACTTTCCACTATACAATGCACATGGTGTGGGAAGGGTTAATACAACTTGACACTTGACTTACTTTTATCTTAATGCACTATCATACTTATCAACTATGGATCCCTCTGTGAGTCTGAGCTTGTTTTGTAGATGAGTTGCTGACGTGGGACGACCTGACTCCAGCTCCTTTGGCTTTTACAGTTCTCCAAATTTTTGTCTATCTTTGTCAGTGTCTCTCTGTGTCTGCATTCCTCTCCATCTGTCTCTTTGTGTCTGTCTCCCTTCCTCTACCTGTCTCTGTCTGTATCCCTCTGTCTGTATTCTTCCCTGTCTCTTTTGAATGTGTGTGTGTGTCCTTTCTCTCTCTCTCTCTCTCTCTCCTTCTTTCTCTCTAACCCCAACACAGTCGAGGCATGTGTCTGTGTAACAGTCGAGGCATGTGTCTGTGTAACAGTCGAGGCATGTGTCTGTGTTACAGTCGAGGCATGTGTCTGTCTAACATGAGTCTGGTGCTGTCTGAGGTTTTCCGCCCACAAACGGGAAGTTTTTCCCCACCATTATAACTTGCTAAATGCTGCAAAGTGCTGTGCTCCTGGTGGGTTGAGATGAGATGTCTAATCTTGTCTTGATATTGGGTCTCCATCCATCCATTTTCTTAACCATCTATCCTGCTATCGCGGATCGCGGGTGGCTGGAGCCTATCCCAGCTGTCAATGGGCGAGAGGCGGGGTACACCCTGGATTGGTCGCCAGTCAATTGCAGGGCTGACATATAGACAAACAACCATTCACGCACACACTCACTCACTGGGCAATTTTGGAATAATCAATTGTGCTAACCATGTGTGCATGTTTTTGGTCTGTGGGAGGAAGCCAGAGTATCTGGAGAGAACTCACGCATGCACGGGGAGAACATGCAAACTCCACACAGAAAGGCCCACCAGGCCCCAACGGGGAATCGGACCGGCGACCTTTTTGCTGTGGGGCTGGAGCGCTATCCGCTGCGCCACCGTGCAGGATATTGGGTCTCTGTTGATAAAATAAAATAAAAAAAGCATTGACGTTAACAGGTCAAGATCTTTTAATGTGTCTTGAGGTAAGGTTTGTTATGATTTGGGGCTTAAAAATAAAGATTGATTAATTTGATTCTTGATATGTTTCCTGAGCTGTTTGTGAAAATGTTCATTCTAACCCACATGCAGTAGCTTAACTGCAGTGATCTGTTCAGATTTGAAAGTCTATCAGTGAAATAAAGGGCCAGGTTACATTTGCTCTGCTTAGTAGATGAGCACTGACAGGACAAAACCAGGATTCACAAACGTTTCACTGTACATATACGTCTCAGAGCACCAGGTTGTGAGCAAACAAAGTTTGCTTGTTTGCTTGTTTTAAACAACTGCACTACTTAACTGTTGATAAATACATCACTTTGTCTTGTTGCATCCAGTAAAAAATGTATTAAAACAAAGAAAAGTAGTATTCAAAAGAGGATTTGATCTCCTATCACATTCAAAACAAATACACAAGTCATCATCACAACAGTTTGTGTGAGTTCTATGGCCAAAGGAGTCGCTACAACCCACTTCATATGGTCCCTCCTCACAGCATCTTTTAAAAGAAAGTTATTCGCCCTAAGGTGTTGATGAAAACAGCTTTTAAGAGTTTGTAAATCATTTGAAGACTTTGAAAGTAGTCCAGAAAAAGTCAGATGCTGACACTGAAAAAAATCTTGTTTCATTTACACTGTGTGCTCACTTCAGGTCAGAAATGTTTTAAAGCAGTTTGGGTGGAGGTAGGATTTTCATAGTTTTGCATTAGCTCCTCTTGTTATGGCACTCTGTGAGTATTTGGGGGTGAAGAAGACCTGACTATGGGTTTTTGAAAGTTGTTACAACCCAGCTCTTGGGGGAAGGAAATCAGCATTTGCCAGCAAGATGTTGATATTACACAAAATGTATTAGTTACAAAACTTGAAATTGTTCACAAAACTAAAAGAATAACTATTGCTGTTTAAATCAATGACTGGGTCAAAGAAAAGGAATAAAGTGGAATGTTCTTTAACCTGACTTTCTGATCAGTGCAAAGGAGCTGACTTATCAAAATATCCAAACCACATCCGCTGTGGTGAAAAGCAGAGCTGTGTCTGGTGTGACTACGCAAAAGGAAACAGAAACAATTATGATTTTCCACTTCTGGGCTAGGATATTTTGCCAGTGTGGGAGTACCATCACTGACGCACTTTTGCCAGCACATGTTCACAGAGAACCTGGAAACATACACATGCAACTACAACTGCCAGAAGCGAAACGTGATCAAGCTCCTTAACGGTCTGCTGACATTTCATCACATGAGGTGCATTGCTCAACATATTGTGAAAAGAGATATCTTTTATTTCTTGTAAATTAAAAGTTCACAGAGCAGAGAAGTGTGACAGCTGGATGTGTACGTGTTGACAGAAGGGTATGTCTTTTTTTTGCCAGGACATGTCCTCCTTTTTGTTCGTAAAATAATTTCTGGAGGATTTTAAAAAATGTCCTAAAATACAGCTTGTTCTACAGACCATACATGTTTAAAATTAAGTACTGCACTGGGCCACAGGTATGATGCAGATGTATCTACCTGCCAAAATGTGAAGCATGCATGCATCAATATGCAAAAAACCCATGCTGCTCCTCTTCTCAGGTCAAAACAGAAAACATGCTGACTGTCTGCGCTGGGCTGTCAGACAGAAAAAAGGCTGTAGGCTGTAAAAAAGAAAGAAGAATTTGTTACATCTCAATAAGCCAATACTTAAAGTTATACATTAGCCTAAAAGAAAGAAATGATGGATGACCTCTATTTTTCTTTTGTTTCCAAAATTACACCACACTGTAATATACCTTGATTCTTCTTTCTGTTCAACTGAAATTTTGAGGCATTATTTAAATTTTTTGCTGAAGTGAAATATACATTTGAGCAATGGGCTGCATCTATTTTTCTTGTTTCAACATTTTGTGAGGCATCATTTATGTTTCAGTTATAGAAAATTTTCACATCAAACAGAAAATGAATAGTTTTAGTTGTATGGTTGTAAAGCTGCTTTGTTGTTGTTTTTGAAAATCTTTTGGTATTTTTGCAGGATCTCCAAAAGGCTAACTAGGGTGTCCTTTCTACAGATTTTCAGGTCACCCAAATGAACAATGTGGAAAAATGCAGTTATAATAGCCACACTGTGCACATTCATGATATCATCAAACATAGTTCTCAGCCCCAGATGAATATGAAACCGGCTGAGTTGCACGTACAAGCCCATGCTGCTCAGCCCTTTAGAACAATGAAAATAAGATGAGACAGGGTTCATTTATTCCAAAAATGCACTTTCTGATAAGAAAAAACAGAGTATAAATAACCTGAGTCTGGGTTTCAGTGTTTATCTGTTAATCAAAGTATCCTCCACTTGCAGCAACAAACAAACTTCCACATAAAAATGGAAAGACTTCACAGTGGACTACTGTGCCCAGAAGGATCGCTACAATGGGTCTTTGCTGAGTTTGTCTGCTACGTGCTGCAATTATCCTTAATGGTTCTGAGATTGTAGAGATAAGCAATTTGAAGAATGTGAGATGGTCTGTAAAATGAGGTTATTGGATCAAACAGAGCAAGAGCTTGCACTTAATACATGTGTTGTGGATGTGAATTCTTTTGCTATCTTGACATTTTGCTCACAGATGTGCTTAGACATGACAGACTGTTGCAAAGAAAGCTTGTGGGCAGCATCTCTAAACCAGTTTCAGGTCATCTTAAACAAAGAAGGCCACTGTTAAAAAAAAGTAAACAGACACCAAAGTTGTTGTGTCTTACGAATCCGGAGCTGTTTGTTTGGCACCATTTTTACATATCATATCGTCACGAAACCTCTGGATGGTCTGAGGTCAAGGCTTCCTGTAACTTCAGATAATTGAGTCCATTGACATTTCTCAGACAGCTGCTGTCAGATGGAACACAAGATTATTTTAAAACAGATTCAGGGCCTGTTCACCTCCCTCTGCTAACAGGTAGTGTGTATGTGGTGACTTGGAGCTCAGTACACCCAGTTACTTGTCTAAGAAATCCTCACACTCAGCATAAAAGATGAAACCATCTGTGTGGGGGTAATTTAACAACCTAAATGCGACCATACAAACATGTTTTGGAAAGTATCTGCTCACAATTGATTAACCAAAATTGTCAATCATGGCAGGGTATTTCTTTCTGTGCATGCAGTGGCCTGCAGCTGCAGTACAGAGAGAAAACATTTGTTTTGGTGAAGTGGTGGAAAGGGAATGGGCTTACTGACTGATTATTTAACACTGCACACTTTAAATAGAAGGGGCTTCACAAAGATAATGCCAAGTCTCTGTTTGCATTGCAGACCAAAGTCCCTCAAAGAAGTACAAAGTAAATAATACCATCCTTTTTCATGTGGAACAAATGGGAAGGCTGCTTTCATATAATAATATAATGATGTCATAAATGTACAAACCGGGAACTACTTCATTGCATTATTTTTTCCCCAAGATCTTGTATTGATGATGGAAGAGTCTGACCACTGTGCAAAAGCGTTTTCCTGCACATTCCAAAGATTCTCAATGGGGTTAAGATCTGTGGGAGACATTCCATGCATGAAAAGATGACCTCATTCTTTGGGGACATAATGTTACTGAACCAACATCCGACCAACTGCAGCAACCCCAGATCCCAGCACTGCCCCCACAGGCTTGTACAGTCGGCACTAGGCATGATGGGTGCATCATATTGCCTGCTTCTCTTCTTACCCTGATGCACCCGTCACTCTGCAACCAGGTAAATCTGGACTCATCAGTCCACGTGACTTTCTTCCATCCCTCCAGAGTCCAATCTCTATGCTCCCTAGTGAACTAATGCCTTATTCCTGGTTAGGCTCACTGATAAGTATGTACTATGGATGACCTATGAGTATGTGTAGGTGGTTGACTCCGGTATGATCCCATCTCGCGTCTCCCTGTGACTCATATTGGCTCCTTTAGTTATCAGGGGTTTCATCAGGCCACCCTGATAAGCCTGGCAAGTCACCAGGAGGTTCCTTTTTGGGGTAGTTAGAGCCTTGACAACCTTTAGTGTATTCTTCAATTCATTATGTTTTTTCATCTTCTGTTCAGTGCCTTGCCTGCCTGCCACTATCTCTTCTGCCAGCACTTCAACTTCTATTATCTGCACACTACTCCACACTGCCATTTCTAAGAATCTTAAATTTTACTTATGTGCCTTGGTACTTGGACTTGTGAACTATCTTGTTCTATCTCATATCTTGCACAATGAACCTTTCTCTTTTTATATTTTTAAAATAATTTGATTTATACTTTTATACTGTTGAGAGTAACTTTTAAACTGTTGTTTATTCTACATGTGTGCTATTACACCGTGGAAGTGTCATAACGTCAATCCTCTGAGATGCACATATTACAGAATTGACAACAAAATTACCGTTTACCTTGTACCTTACACCTTCATTCAGCCTGGGCAGTAAAGCTCAGGGTTTGGTGCAAGGATAGGAAAACCTGTCCAACTTACCAGTGAATTAAAATGTCTGTGGTTCAAGCTTTTTTTTGACAACAATGGCCCCTCACAAAAACCCTGAAATTATGACTCCAGTGCCAATGAGCCTGCACAGAAACTTGACTTGCTCTAATTCAGACTAGACGGGCAATCTTTTGTATCACGTGTCAACAAAATATGGCCGTGTGAAACCCACAGCTATACAGTTTGAATTATTACTCAGGATTACTGGTAGCATCAGCCGTGCAGAGTTATTTGGACAAATTAACAGTTATCTGATTGAAACAGAGGAACCTTGTTTCCATCTGCAGACAGATGCTACCATGGTGTTGCTCTCAGTTTAAGAGATTATACAAATAGCTTTCACTCACAGTTGAAAGATAGACAACATAAAATCTCAGTGAGAGAGAGGTGACGTCAGTACAGGTGTTTGAGAGAGACAGGCAAAATTACGGTTTGATAGTCACTGCAAACAACTTACTGATTGTTCCAAGAGTCCCCCAAGGCTCAATTATAAGGAGATCGAGATCTTTTTAATGGCTGTGCAAAGTTGTTGCAGGTTGATAAAATGTGGGAATTATCTGATTATGAGTTGTAGTTAACCAAAAAGTTTACACCTTTTTTTGTCTGTATCAATTTGATATCCGTCAAATAATGATTTTACTGATGTTATTTTGACATCACTTCAACATCAAGCTTATTTGAAATTTCACCCAAATAATGATATTGATGGAATTTTGACATTGTTTCTGTGTCAAAATTTTGCAAAAAAAAGACAAAAGACAAAAACAAAAAAACTGTTCATCACCATGAGTGGGGAGGACATGCAGTGGACATGAGACCCTGCTGTACATGGATATATCACATAAACACACGGGTGGTCTTTGCTCTTGTATAGACTGCCTTATTTCACCCCTCAGCTTGAACCACTCGTTGAGGCTGGATGTCAGGGGATCATGAAGAACGGTATCCACTGTAATGTGGAGTAATACTGCGGGTGGAGCACAGACAGCTGAACAACTCCACAGGGCGAAGACAGCCAGTCGATGTCACGGAGTATAGATCACCGTGGGGCACCAGCACAAGTCACCTGTGTGATTCACAGCTGTGTCCAATGTGTGCCCTCCTCACACGTGGTTGCATCGCACATTGCACCCAACTCTAGAAAATCACCCACACTTCCACAAATACTGTATTTTACTATGCTTTCAAACATTAGCATGCCATTAAGGGCCTTTGTGTTTTTGCTTCAATTTCACCAGACCATAATGCATTGCTCACAACAGCACAAAACCATATTTCATAAAAACAGTGGATTACTGCTGAAAATTGGCTGTAATTGACAGCAGCTGCTTACAGTGTTGATGAACCTTTTAATTATCAAAATCCAGGAGAGAGACATATAATTCTTTGACTACTTCTAAGAAAGTGAGGCCAGCACTCTTTATTCTAAGGCCCTCACCCAAACCACTGGACAGAATCAACTAAACAGGGTCCTAAACAAGAAGTATACTGTTGCATAATATCAAGCTCTGACACAGAGATCCATGACCAGGTACAGGCTCAGTGAGCACAACCTGGCCACCAAGAGGTATACGCAGACCCGGCTCCCTGTCGTGGGGTGTCTGTACCCACACTGTTCACAGGGTCAGGGGGAGACTGAGCTACACTTTCTGACTGCCTCCCCCCTGTACCAGGACTCAGAACCACCTAATCCCTACTGATCACACACACACACACTTTGAGAAGATGCCTGACATCCACAAATTTCCATACCTGCTCAGGGAAGTACAGTAGTGCACAAATACAGCAGCTAGATTTGTTCACAGCCAGGACAATAGATGGACTTGTCACAAACTAAAACCACCATGGAGACAGAGAGAGAGAGACAGAGAGACTGACAACCTAACAACAGTTGTCTGCCATCCAGAGAAGATAGCCTCTTTCATGGAGGAGTACCTCATCGGATCTCCACATCTGATTTTCATTTTATGATATGCCATATCTTTGATAATCAATATGCTTTGTCTGTAGTAGCCCCCATTACAATATCCCTTTAATATGACTGGCTTGAGTGTATACTCAATTTGTACTTTGCTCTGTTCTACCCTGAATAATGCACACAAAATACAAACATGAATCTTGTGCTGATGTCCCAGGTTTTACATTACTGAGCCACATAGTATAGAAAAGAGAGTAATTTATTCCTTGATATGGACATTGCAAATTAAGTAATGTCTGAGTGGTAATAAGAAGTTCAAATAAGTATAGAATATATAAAGAATGAGATAAAGTCACAGTAGAATAAGAAGATAAATAAGAACAGTTGTTTGAAAATAATCAAAGTCAGGAACCCCCACATGCCAAAGATGTGGTGGTGTCGGTGAGTCCTGATATAGTCACATCTCTATAAAAAAAGAACTCTGTCTGACCCCTGACTATTCCCCAACTACAGCTTATGCTTCCCAGAAATCCTACATTTGGGAGGAAGGGATTACGTGACTTGTTTCCCACGACGTCAGCTCACTTCCCTCACTCCCTCAGCATCGTCTGTGCATCACATGTCAAATTCAAACCAAGGAGTCTGGAAGTGGTTGCAAGGTGTCACAACCCAGCCTAGGGGGATAAACATAAAAGTTTTCCCGCTCCTCTTACACAACTAGCATGACCCAATACAAAGAGCACATAGAAAACAAAGATGCGGTCCATGTGAGAAAGATTATATTGTTTTTCTTAAATCAACAGATTTTATTTTACCACAGAAAGGAGAAGCAAAGAAAAGAAAACAGTAAACAAATACTCTCATAACACAAAAATCTAGAGTCTCTAAAAAAACGAAAATTAATCAATATTTGCAATCCAAGACTGACTTCCTTTATGAAAAAAAAGAAGAAAACTTCCTACCCCAGCTACTCTCCCCTACTTACCGATATACTAAATCTTAACACAACATAAATCGAACACAACCATCAGCTGCAAAGCCCAGAGGAGAATCTGCTTTCTTGGAGCTCCTTCATAGGTTCAGTCTCTGCCAAACGCAACCTGCTGATTAGAGGAAGCGCTCCTCCATTTGGAAGCTGGTGCGCCCCACCTGCCACTGTCTGATGAGGATGCACCACAGCTGCATCATACGAGAGCGGAGGCTCAGAGAGAGAGGGATTTTCTGAAGGCACAATTCTTTCGAAAAAATGTTCCCATCCAAACGTAGCCCTTTTTTGCTTTAGAATGTGGGTGATCACATTCTGCTCTCCTTGACTCATCAGATTTGCATGACAGTAACTTGCTCTGGGTCTCAAGTTTCAAGCAATGTTCTGGGAGACCTTTCAAAAACCATAAATCCATCTATTTTCTTAACCCCTCATCCTGTTCAGGGTCACTGGCTGACTGGCACCTATCCAAGCAGTCTCTGGGCGAGAGGCAGGGAATACTGGACTGATCACCAGTCAACCATCCAATAACCTTTATCTTTCTACGTAACAGCCTATTTTGGGGTTTATACCCCTTCGTTTTGAGAGGCAAAGTAAACATGAAAAACAACCTTTAGTTTATGAGGATTGTAGCTTTTCACTTCAAGGGAAAGGGAAACTTTCTTGAGGGTGGGTGGGTGGGTGGGGGGAAGACTCAGTTCAACCCAACTCAAACTTTATCTATAGAGCACGTATAAAAACAACCAGAGTTGACCAAGTGCTTTACAGGTCACACGTAACACAAAGGAATCTAGATTTTTCTTTTTGATCAAAGGTTGCACAACAGCATGTTTGAGAGAAGCCGGAACAAATCCAGTGCTGAGGCAGGAGTTAATAAATCAAAGAATGACAGAGTTCAATGGATGGAATAACTCTTTAAAAAGAGGAGAGGGGATGCTATCTGAGAGACAGTTTGTAGGCTGTTGCTGCCTGGCTACAGTAGCCAGTGAGGAGAGGGATACAGGCTCAAACTGGTCCTCAACAGTATACAGATGTGGAGCGGTGAGATCAGACCTTGTGCCAGTAGAAGAGAAAGGAGATGGTCTCAGAGCAGAGATTTTTTTTCAATGAAAATTTGAGAAAACTCTCACAAAGGCATACGAGAAGATATCCCCAGACATGGAACCAACCCAGCCTACCAGCATTATGGGTAAATACCAAACCAGATGACCAGACCAAGCCAGGAAAGGGAATTTTGTAACTCCAAAGTGGACTTGAAAAAATCCAGTACTCTGTAAATCATCAATTTTTGCAGAAGAAAATGTGTATTGGTGAAACAATTGATAACTCTTTTTGGGCTTTGAAAATAACCCATATGATGGAGAAATGCTGTACTGCCATGCTTGTAATCTATGTTATCGTTCTGACAACAAGGACAGACTGCTCATGCAGAAAGTAGGTATCAGCTGTTTACAGAATATGGTAACATGATGTCCATTCAAATATGATCTGCCTGTGAACTGCTGGTTTTTACATGTCTAATGACTATACGATCACGCCCAGATGATGATTTCACTGTGAATAAAAGAGCTGAACAACGGGGAAGTCTTTTAAGCTGATAGTAGTCAGAGTACTGGATGCACCTCCGACCACTCTTCCCTTTTGCAAAAGCATAAACTGAGAATCTGTGCCTTGGAGCTTCTTTCGACACCCGCAGCAGCCGATAGCCAGTTGGTGCTTAAACCCAACACCATATGACAGACATTTGGGTTTTATTTAGTCAAAATAGGATGACCCAAACCCCATTTTAATGTCCATTTATGGATCATGTAACACAGAGTGACTACATGTGGCGCAAAACCACATCCCTAAAAGGAAAGCTCTTAACCCGTGGGATAAGACTCCATGATGGTACTCCAAACCAAGCAGGATGTTCCCCTGCAACCTGAATGAGAGGTCACTATACTGTAAAGATAGAGCTCTTTGTTACAGCCAGTCTACAGTGTTTCAATTTTGACGATTGTGGCCATCATGGTGCGTAAAAGACCCAGGTGGTGACTAGTAAAAAATAATCTTGGTGGAGCTGTGCTGTGTTAAACTGAGTTTTTAAAAACAGACCCATTACAATTTCACACAAACAGCGGGATACCAGTGCTTTGTGGAAACTTTTTATTACTCATCACAAACAAAAACAGGACAGATCATTTCACAAACACTCACCAAGAAATGGATAGGGACAACACCTTTGCATTTGTCTGGGTCATCCTATTTATATAATAATTTTGCCCTCGTCTTGCTGGTTTCACCAGATTTTTTTGCTTGCTTGTTGGTTGATTTTAATATCCTGCTGAACAGGTCCAGCTTCTGTTATGAACGAACTTAACTTTGTGCCCTTTGTTTTTTATATCCTGTTGTTTACATAGTTTGTTGCTTTATGCACTTTTAATTTTTCCCTGGGGATAGAGAAAGGGTTTTTTTTTTGGATTCGAAAGTTCACTTCGAATGAAGTCTGTATCCTGATCAGAAAAAATAAAATGCCACTTTGTGCACTAATCCCAGCCACTGTGTACTCACAATACAGTATAGAAAAAAGAGGAAAAAGTATAGTTTTAGAAAGAAAATGCTTCTTGGGACCCCAGAAATTTATCATGTCAAAATATGGTCACAGCCCAAAACAGGTTGGGTACCACTGTTCTTTTCAACTTATTACACATAGTGTATTATTGTGTGCGCACTCTTGATGCATATCCAATCTTGTTCAACCTTGACTCTACAGGTTCGTGTAGATTACGTCATTACGTTTCGCTAGGCTACTATCACATGACGAGAGGAGTGGCAACAAGTTGCAGGACTATTTATCTCTGCGTTTGAGCATCTCTGTTGATCTAATTGTCTCAAGTTCCAAGAGGACTCAAGGATGGCTCATGGTATGAGTTGGGTGGGGACAAATATTAGCACATTTTATTTATCATTTCTGATAGTTAAAACTTTTAAACCAGCGTCATTTTTCTTCATTACCTTTGTCCAGTTTCTCTGACCCTAGGCTTCATCATAATATGCGGAGGTAGGTTAACTCTCTGTTTGTCTGAGCTCATGGTGCAGGGTCATTCATTTATTGATACGTGCTTTATAGCTGATACGGTTAATTTTAGGGATTTTTTTTTTCAATTTAGTTTGGCTTGTCCGTGCGTGGGGGCTTTAACCAAGATTAATTTAAGCAGCTGAATGAAAGTGTGTGTCTTTGCGTGTCTGTGTGTGTGTGTGTGTGTGTGTGTGTGTGTGTGAGAGAGAGGGAAAGAAAAATTTCAGAGCGGGGGATAATTGCACGTGGCTCAGGTGGGCTCGGGATTGATTTCTGTGTGTGTGTGTGTGTGTGTGTGTGAGTGTGTGTGTGTGTGTGTATTTAAAGGGCGTTTTCAAAAAAACTGGGATTGAAGTCATTAGTTCAGTTTTTTGTTTTATCAAACTTTATATGACATTTGAATCGCAAAGAAAAGATGCTGCGTGTGGAACTTAATTTGTTTGGGATAGTCATAGTTGATGCACTTAAAATTGCTGACTAGGCGTGTTTTGCTTTTATCTGTCTGCGACAAATGATGATGCAAGTTTGAGAAGTGAAAGAATAATAATGGAAAGTGCCAAGTGCCGCAAATGTTTCGACACCTAATTTGAGGAAACCCCTGAAGAAACGGTTTGAATTGATCTGTGTACAGACAGAAACTCAATAAACAGCCGGTTTGTACCGCTGCTCAGTTTAAATTAAAGTGCTTCCCACTTGTACTGATAGATAATAATTTATCCTCTTGGGACCGAGCTATTTTCTGACGTGCATTTTTTTCATTCCTCCATACAAGTGGGCATAAGTAAATATATTATTCATAACTACACTGTTTATTCGCTGAAATAGGTGTAAAGTTGTGATATAAACCTAAAGATGAGCTAAGAGAGAACTCTAAATGTGGCTACTTGGTCAAAGTTTTAAAAAATGAAGTATTGTGAGTCTGAGAGGCAGAAATGTAATGTCCACATGAGTGGACACAAGGTCTCAAGAGGTTAATATTACATCTGAGTCTTTACATGAGTGAATGTTTTGGGGAGGTTCTGTCAAACTCTGAACTGGTGTGTTTGTTGACAGGTGTGTGCTTCACTCAAAAGGACTGTTACAGGTAAAAAAAAAATCCCCTCTCACCCACAATGAAGGCATGGCAGCAAGTGTTCCATGCCTTAGGCAAAAAAAAGGTATGTGTTGTTTCGTCAGCACACAGGGTGCTATTCATAGAAGATACTCTTCAGTTTATCTCACCTAAAAATAAAACAGTTTGCTTTGTGAGATCAAGGAAAAAACAACGACTTGCTCCTCACTATCATACTGTGTAAATCTTGTCATGCTTGAAAGACAAGCACATATCTATGATTGTTTAAGAACATCAACATTGGCCTCAAGCCATATCACTTCGGAGTCATTATCTAAATAAGGGTGTAGATAACCACAACAATTGTTCACTTTGTAATACAAGTATGAAATTTGGTACAGTTAAAACCAAAGGCATCACAAAGAATCCTGGATATGGAGGCATCCCAATTTTTCAAACTAGTGCCCATGGCAGCCAGTTTTTAAGATGTCATCAATGTGGAAGCACCACCAGGTGCACTGGTCACACCAGTGCTGTGAAACTCAGCATGGGGCTCAGTGTCAGATATTTACATTAGCCAACAGCGTCATTATTTCTTTAGTTCTTATCAATCTACTCCTTTTAGTGATAGTTCAATGAGTATGACCATGACATCTTCATTCCTCACTTGAACAGAGGACCTGAGAATGTGTCCAGGCTTGATCTGGTGTGGGAGCATGAAAGCTGCTACCAGAGTAAATTGTGGGAAAGGGGAGCAGAGAAGTGTTGACGGTTTATGCATGATGACAAACAGCTTGGTGTTACACAGAAGTCCTCAGCAAGATATCACTTCCAGTTCTGTCTTTAACAGCTCCATGTGCTCACGAGGAGGCTGATAGTTGCATGTCATTTCCCGTTGCCTATGCAACGACTGAATAAAACAAAAACAAAGCAAACAAAAACTGGCTACCAGAAAATCATGATTCAGACTGTTGAAACTTGGTTTCAAAGAAGGTGATGAACACAATCGATAGGTTTATTATCCTGCTCTATGGCTGAACTAGCACATGCAAAGGCATAAAAAAACACAAGGAAGCAGATGTTTCTCAAAGAGGTACAATGTGCAGTCAATCACTCCAATAAAGGCTGCCTTAGAGGAGCATGTTAAGCAAGCAGTATATCAAGGATCATGTGTGGGGTCACATGCTGGTGTCCACACCAGGGCTACCTTCACCATGTAAATGGGGCTGGTCAGAAACATCTGAGTACTGTGAACCAATCTGAACATTCCTACCAGATGCTCCCCAGTCCAGTGACCAACTTATCTCCTGCATATCTAGGAAGAGTTGTGTGAGGCAGTGCTGGTGCAAAAAAAGTTGAATTAAACAACACATTCCTTTGTTTTTGTAAAGGAGAATGTTGAATAGACTGCTGTGACAGACAAGTGCTTTCCCATTGCTCCGTTTTTTTTAACCCAATTGATTCATTGAAAGTTATTTCAAGTTGATGTGAAACTTAATGTTAATTTCAAGTAGTTATTTTACCCTCGTGATAAAAAGCATCGATCTGAAGCTGAAGCTGAGGTGTCTCTAATTGTCTTATAAACAAATAGCAGGAAGCAACTTTTGTTCCAACTGGCTCAAGAGTTCAGGCTCAAAAAACGTCGACCTTAAAATCAATTTTCATTCCAACTTTTCATTTTTTGTGCCATATGAAAGTGCAAAATTAAACAATCTGTTTGAGCTACACTCATACCTTGCAGCAAGGCAGCCTGGCGCTGAACTTCCAGTGAGTGCAGCTGGAAGTTCCCTCCCCATTGGAAAAGACACATAATTTATTCATGAATACAGACTTAACAAGGGGAGGCTGGGCTGGAAGACGTGACTTCGAGATGCAGCAGAGTGAATGATGCATGGGAGTGGCAGGAATAGCTGTGAATGGAGGCATGTTTAAATACACCTCCTTGTTGCTACAATGAGCTGTGATTGGTTAAGTGGGGTGGAGAGATGAAATTCAGACATCAGCCTGTCAGCTGGTAACAGCTGGGCGTATGACTTCCATGTCCTGCATAAACTCCCGCTAGCTTTGTTACATATCCATCTCTGAAAGGAAAACTGACAAGAAAATGGTTATCATTGGTGGCCATTTGAAGGCTGCTATGGGCACCATGTTGAAAATTCTTAATGCCTTCATATCCTTATCTTTTGAGAATGCCTTTAGCTGTAACTGTGCCAAATTTCATGCCTGGATCACAAAATCAAAACTTTTTATGGACTTTCCAGCTGGGCTGCCCCATTAAAAGTGCATTGCACTGATAAATGAAATGCGAATGATCATTTTTGATCATTCAATTACATGATCATTGATGTAGTTGAATCTTTTCTCAGTAGCATTCAGCAACCATTTCCTGTGACAAGAAATATGTCCTCAGTTTACCTATTTGATTGACCCAAGTATAACTATGACGCGCATTTCCAGAAATCACCAATGAGGGGCAGTATTATAAAGGGAAAGCTGAAGATATTCATGTGACAGAAAACTAACTAATCTATATTTCTTCATTTATCCTGTCTTTGCCAGCAAAAAAGACTGTAAGGGCATAACGTATGATACTCACGAGGCTGTGTGCTGTGAGAAATGTCTTCATCCTGGGGCAGGGCTTGCATGCTGCGGAAAACACCCGTATAACCCAGCAGAGGCCGCTTGTTGTACAGAGGATCATGGGCCTGGATTAACAGGTAACAGCGCACCCATCAGTCAAAGCCAAGCTGGGATCCACTGCCATGAGAGCTGAAATTCTAACATTGCAGTCAGGACAGCAAAATCAGATCCATGAACATTAAAATAGCCAAAAAAGTGATATATTTATTTCACAAAGAGTAAATCAGCATCCTCCTCAAATGCATATTTCCATTCACACAGACTATTTGCATATGTAGCACATTAAAGATACATAGACTTATAAACTGGAATGGGTCGTACAGTTTTATACACAAAGGCTCTTATTTATCAAATATGAACAAGTGAAAAATGGGTATATGCTCACGTACATGTACGGATTGGTATTTAATGGAGGTGAAGAGTATACTCAAATTTCAGACCAAGTCTGAGTTTGTGTGTGCAAGTTTCAAGTGTCAGGGAGAGTTACAGATAAAACACCAAAAATGTATCTGACGTTTCATTATTCTCCTGTTCATCTCTGTAAAATACATTGAGTATGAAAAAGCAGCACAAGCCATCATTTTTGACACATGGGTAGATCGGAGTGTTGTGGTAGTTTTTACCGCCAAACAAGCCGACTGGTTGTGATCTCATTTAAGTGAGTGTCTTTTGTTGTTAAACAGTCTGCTTTTTCCACCCACAGTTCAGATTAGTATGATATTGTTTGGAGTGAATCAGTAATCTTAATGGTAAATCCTGGGGTCCATAGGGTCTCCTTTTAAAACAAAGTCACAATAAAAGTTTGATCCAGCTTCTTTTAAGTATTCTCTGTAGACTTTACTATGGACAGGAGAGTGTTTTGAATCACTTGAAATGGGCTGTCTAATTTTTCAAGTAAGTCGATAAAGGAAAACACATTTGTTGTATGAGGATATCAGCTGCTTTTTCGTATGCAATGTATTTTACTGAGATTAGCAGCTGTATAATGAAATCTTAGATACATCCTTGGTGTCATGTCGAATTTAACTTTCCAAAATCCTTATCTATGAACCTTTGTTAGTCTGTCAGAAAATGTACTGCTCACATATGATCAAATAGTTCCACATTCAGATTTTCCATGCAGCACCCAGTTCCATGGGATATGAAACGTGCACAGCTCAGTTCACCCTCATCATTTAAGAATGTTTTTATTTTAAAATGATGTGGGTGATCAACAGCTGGGTGTTTCTGGGCTGTTGCTTACTGTGAGTCAGGGTTTGGTGTTGCAGCTTATTTTAGGCGATTGCATGCGTATAAGATTTTGGAATTGTTTTTGGAAGGGTTCTTATCCCTTCCAGCCCAGATTTTTAAACCCCGCTGGACAGATAATGATGTGTTCCTATGATGTGATTTCAAAGACATAATTTTCTCTTTGACGCCAGTGCCTGACACATTAACTACTGAACACAATTCTCCATCCTCTCTTTCTCAAACTTTACTGCCCTGGAGAGTTGTAGCAACTTGCAGCTGTAGTAGCAGTAATAAATTGGATTACAACTATGGGAGGACAGTTGACGTATTTAGAAAAGTACTTTTTACCATCTTGTATCATCATCAATGTTACATTGATTAATCTACATGAGTCTTGAAAGTGAAGTCACGCTACTAAACAGTGGGAAAGTGGGATCCGCCTTCAATCTGCAGCCAAAATCTTTCCTCACACTGTTAGGCCCCAACTTAAAGTGGCCCTATGGGGCTAACAACAATCCACAAAAGATTCACGTAAAACATACTGAAACACACTTTAAATAATACAAAAAGGGATTTATTTAGGAAAACACCAGGAAAAAAGTGCAACAACTAAAACACAAAACAAAATCCCAAATTGAGAGGCAGCAGTCCTCAACTCAAAAGCCTTTCCTGACTTCAGGCTACTCTCAGCTTTTAAAGGCAGGTGAGCCTCATCAGGAATCAGCAGCCTCACCTGGAAATGAGCAGAGGGGAGGAGGGAACTGAGGCTGTTTTCCAAACCGCCTACTACACTAGCGGTGCCTACTACTTCGGCTGAAATTCAGTATGTAGTAGGCAGTATGTGAAAACTTGCAAGATCTGCAGTATACTACAAGTTCTCGGATGTCCTACTGATCCGGGAAAATTTCTCAGTATGCAACGGCCCAGTCTACCTGGCGTACTGTTTCCCACAATGCACTGCGCTAATGCCGTTTGTCAATTTGGGGGCGCTCGGGTTGAGGTGAATTACTGACATCTACTGGAATGAACCAGCTCAACACAACAACAAAAATGTGAAACGGTCCGAGAGATAAAAGTGAAGTGACACGAAAGAAACAGCGGTAAATCTGCTCACTTCATCATGAAAGAGCTGTTTACTTTTACGAAATTCACAAATGCCCGTAAAAAAATGATCACTTTTTATTTTCAACTAACAACATCCGTGGGTAATGTGGATGCAGTTTTTCCATCAGCTGTAAAAATAAAAAGTCAGTTTGTTTCAGATTTATTTTCAATACACGATAACTTTTGGTGCAAGAGTAAAAATCAAATATGGCGATTTTGCTGTAATAAACTTTTATACCTTTGCAAATTTTATAAAATCAGGACTCTAATCTCTCCCTGAATTTGTTGTTTTTCTAAATTAAAAATGTTCCTTGAACCACTAAAAATCATGAAACTACCAAAGAAAAAAAAAGAAAAGAAAAAAAAACTCTCAAAAATATTTACAACTACTATTCCCTTTCCATGCATAATTTCTTTTATTTATTTTCCTTTGTATCTAATTGACATCTAATTAAACTTATCTACTTTTATTGCTCCTGTAACTTCACCACTGATTGATATGTTGAATTAATGACTGAAATGTGCTCATGGATTTATTTATAATAAAGTTAAACAAGAAAAAAACCCATCAGCTCCACTTCCTGAAACAAAAATCCAGAGTAGTATACTACTAAACAGGTCCAACAAAACAGTCATACTACATACTACATGTGAAAGTAGGAGGTAGTAGGCAGTGCCTACTACCTCCTACTTTGCCATGTAGTAGGTAGTAGGCATTTTGGAAAACAGCCAAAGAAAACATGCAGCCGTGACAACACCCAGATGCTGATGAAGATGGTGATAATAGGACAGGATAAACAGTATACTTATACATAGAAATAGCATGAATTAACTAGTCAAGTGAGCATGTGTAAATGTGTCAGTAGTTTGACATGTGTTGAAATACATTCTAGGTTCAAAGCAGTTTGTAAATCATCAATGATACTAAAAAAATTGCGCTTCTGCCTCAGATTATTTAAAAATTAGAAGTAGTCCAGCAATTTTCAGCTCTTACTGCACTGCTAAGTACTTAAATCTCTATTTTTTCAGCTGAAGTTACACCAGGCCTGAGCCAAAGTATTTCATCTTGTTGTGGACTGAAAGCTTACGACTCTCTGAATGAAATATGCTGTGGGTCAACCATCATAGCCAAGCCATCAGGAAACGCCAAATGCTGTGAAGGGGGTGAGCAAAACTACAGAAACTAAGCAAAGGAAAAAAAAGATCCTTGCTCTGTTCTGTACCACAGGAGCTCTTTGCCACTGCTTTCTCTGCACCTTGGTGTTTTGTATTTGCACATGAAGGAGCATAGAAATGTGCTTTCCCCACCTCAGAATTCTGCATTTTGGTGGTGAAATAATAACAGTAGTTTATAAAGAGAAGCAATACCAAAATTGTTGTGAGCTTTTTACCATTCAAAGTCAAGCATGTTAAACACTAAGGATATGTATAAAAGATGATTTTGAAAATTTGTTTTGCATGTGACACCTTGGCCATGCTCATTTTTCTTAGTTTTTCACAAATCTTTCTGATCTCCTCTCTAGTTGCTTTTGATGCAAACACACATCTATGTTGTGGCCGAAATTCTGAAAAAAGGGTCCAGACAAGATTATCCACTCACCACCAGTGCTGTGGTGGACAGGGCCAGTATGACACTGAGACTCAGTGCTGCTGTTCAGTTGATAATGGTCTTGAGCCACAACCCAAGAACTCACAGTGCTGTAAGAAGTTAGGTACGTCTGAATGTCTACAACTTTTACATAAAAATCCTTCAATTCTGTCTTCAGATTTAATTCGGGGGTGTTTTTATTATTGTGTTTTACTGAATAGACACAGCTGTCTGTGGTCAGAGCGGGACCTACAATACACAAGACCAACTGTGTTGTAACTCAACTGTTGTTGACAAACCAACACCCCGGACCAAGTGTTGCGGTGGAGGTGAGTAAACAGTTTCAAAAACCCCAAGTCTTAAAACTTCACAGTAGAACTTTCATTTCGAAAGGATATTTATTGCTTTTGTAAACATGAAAATTGGCCATAAGTGGGTGAGATTAGTGCAGGGATTACAGAGAGGAGAAACACCAGGGAAAAAACTGTGTAGATTTTCTTTAGAGTAAAAAGTCTGTGTAGATTTTCTTTAGAATAAAAAGTCTGTGTAGTGTTTTATACTGTATAAGATTGTGTTGTACATTAACTGACCATTCGTGTATAATTTTGGAATTTTCCTCCCAGATCTCATCTTTTATCTCCACATTGAATTCTTCAGCCAAGGTCTAAGACCTAACGTATTCACCTCATCATTGCTATGGAAGATTTGAAAAAACAAAACAAAAGGGAAACAGCCCTGTGTTTAATGGAATCAAATTTATTTATCTCTTTAGTACACTCATGTATGTTTAGGATTTCAAAAGTTAGCAAATACTTCCCGACATAGTCCCTGATCTGTAAGAAGATCTGAAGAAATATCTTGCTGGTATATTGTACACAGCCCTCAACTGAGCAAACAGCATGGGAGACAATGGACTTTTCTTCCACTAAGCAAGGACAGATAGGAGGGATGTTTCAAGTATTGTTGAATAAAGGTAAATAAATAAAGGAACAAAGGTCGAATAAAAGTAGAAAGCCTTGACAGGTACCTTGTTTTTGGTGTAGAAATATTCTGATTGGTTATAACTGAGGCACCAAAGTGTGAGTAAATCATCCGCATCCATTTCACAAGAACCAGCTTGTACATGGCCAGTACTCTTGATCAAATGCTCATCGCACATCTGATGAGACAACAGTGACACCCACTTTGTGCTCGGCACACAGAATATGGATAAAGTGCCACAGGTTGAAAAGCATTCGTCTGCCTGGGGTGAAGCCAGTTTGGTCGGGATAAATATTACAGAGCATGTGTTTTCTTTCAGTCTGTTTGCCAAAACCTTCCCAAAAGTTTTGGTTTCAAGTATCACTCTGACTGATAAAGTGATACTTTATCAAGTGAAATCTAAACTCATCTTTTGAATGGTCAGTTGTTCTTTGTTTCATGTAAAAATGAGACTAAATGATCTTAATTTCTTTTCAGGAACATTTGATGCAGATACAGAACTGTGCTGTGGACCTATTGGGAAAAAGATCCCTATGAAGAGAGCATCTGCTCACCACAGGTGTTGTGGACAGGGCCAGTATGACCTTGAGACTGAGTGCTGCTGTGAGGTGGATGAAGCATTACAAATACGACCCATTGGCTCTGAATGCAGTGAGCAATTGGGATCAGGTGTGTAAATGTTGACGTTGAAATTCTGAAACAAATCTTTAATGTGTCAAAGGTTTCGCTCCCAGGCTCCTGTATTTGGTGCTCTAAAGCTCAAAAAGGTGTCTGGTTGGTGTTTACCAGAGGACACGGAGCAACTGTGAGAGGAGCGGTGAGTCAGAGATGGTTGGACATAAGCCAGGGAGCAATAGACTTAGGATTCTGTTCAGCAGATCATGGAAACTTACTACTCTTTGGCAGGTTTAAGGTGTAATATTTTCACAAGGGAAAACCTCAGTGATAAGTTCAACACTTCCCTTGAGGCAACAACAAGCTCAACAAAGCAACTTTGTGCTTCTCACGGTGCCTTGTGAAATTGCTTGTCTCTGACATACGTGGTGAGACCTGATGTTGCAAACACCCATATAGAGTCCCAGCCTTTGCACTCAGAGAAGAAAAGACTTTTGTGTGTGTGTCTGTGTGTGGCCTGCGTACTTATGTGTGTGTGTGTGAGTATTCTCTTGGTAGAACAGTGCTTTGAACTGCACGTTCTTGAGCAGTATTTCAAAGACCTCATCTGTAGTTCATTTGAGTTTCACATATTCCCACATCCTTAGCATGTGTTCTGGTTATTAGATGGTTCATTTATACTGTAAACCATTTTTGTCTAGGTCACCCTGATGTCTGCTGCAAATATGGGAGGAGGCCTTCAAATGATCAAGTAATGCTCTCCTAACTATTTCATACATTAGCTCAGCTGGGCGGGGACTGTCAAGAGTCTTTTGGTGTGATGTACTGTGGGAACAAAAAGGAGAGGAAAAAAAATCTTTCTCAGGGAAACAATCAGTGCATGTCACTTTGCTGCTTTTAAAGTACATTAATGTCTTCAACATAATAATGTTAATGTTTCTTCTCTATCCAGTTATTCACCTCTCTACATCAGGTTATCCTTGATAGGGGAAAAAACACACTCTGCAGCTCCACTATAATTATACAAAAAAAAAAAAGCTCGGGGTCCACCTCCCTTTCCTTATATGGAGCAAGTGAGGATGTTTTTGTGCCTAAAGGACAAGCCCTGCTAATGTTAGCGTCTTAAACGTTAACGGGGTTCAGAAAAGGATGATATGAAAATGCCCTGAAAAGACTAAAAATTTTGTGCACACTTTATTTAGAGTATACATTTTGGAGAGTGTGTGTGCTGCACTTCTAATTTCTAATTTTTCTCTTTCACTCAAGTTCTGTGGAGGGACACCGGGCATCTTTTCACAGGGGAGAGTCTTCTGTTGCAACCAGAGCTTGCACAAGGACAGGGAGTTTGGAAATAAGTGTCACCGCTCCCACGTTCATCTCCATTCGGCTGCAGGGACTGTGTGCTGCTCTAGGTTTCATGGTTCACCAGGAGAGCACTGCTGCGGGACAGAACTCTACCAGCCTCAAGAAGAGATCTGCTGCAGTGGACACAGGTGATAACGTGTGTGCTTAGTGTTATGTGTGAAAGTTCTGATGAAATTCAGTGAAATGCCCCCCCCATCCCTTATTTATGAATCAGCCTGGTATGTTCCAGTGTCTGGTTTTAGCTATGTGTTTTGTCTTTTTCGCATTTTACTGGGGTGTGTGTCTTTTAGAGTGTTCCAGGGTATATGCAGTCTCAGACAGGGAGTGGTGGGGAAGAATTTCTGTGACTGAGACAGAGAGCCCTACTGACCCCAGATTTCCAGACACCCTTTATATTCCACTCAGCTAATGGGCCAAGGAATGTCTGCTTGGCTTGCCTGTGTGCAGTTCTGTCTTCATTTAAATCGGTTTTCTGATTGGTTTTGGCTGTCTCGACCGTATCCTGCATGTGATGCCTTCTCTCAATCAGGCTGGGCTTTAGCTGCTCTGTTAAAGTCATCACACTTTGGTGTTGCTTTTTCAGATTGAGATAGATGGTTCCATTGCATGTTCAGTCCTGCATGTTGTATGACTGTCAAACAGCAGGAGTGACAAGTCAGAGGAGTTTTGGTGCTTCCCAGTCCATTGATGAGGCTCTCTTCTTTTAATTTGTACTTTAAAACTAAAGCTAAATATGAAGTGGTTTTTGACACAGTTAGTTTTTTTCTGAAAGTCACTGGCTCTACCTGATCCCATGCTGCAGAAACATCTGGTGTATTTTAGCCATAGCCCTGAATTAATTGAGTTCATTCCTTTTTCACAAATTGATCTACAGTTATATTTTCCTGGTGTTTTCTGTTTTTTTTTTTCTTTAGTATCAGACAGTAGTTAAGACACAACTGCCCTGATAACATGACATTATCTCAAGGCTGCATCAGCATGTTTTTGGATTCCTTTTGCCACCCCCCAGTGGTTGTGATTGTCTTTGACGGTCTACTTTGGTTTCTGTTGAGCTGGTTTTTAAGCATATCTGATTAAAAAGACATTTTTACCGGAATATATCCGCATATTGTCACGTGCAATTTGATTTCAAGACGGTCGCTTAACCACCAAAGATGTTATCTCTCCACTCGTACGTGCAAAGTGCTAACTGTAAAACAAAACAAACAATAAAAACACACTGACTCATCTCTTTCTACTCTGGCAGCCTGATTCACTGAGAGATCGCAAGACTTTTGAACCTGATAAACCTTCGTAAATGAGTCGGGAACACGCTGTATAATTCATAAAATCGTGAAGAAGATCACAATCTGCTTGCTGGTGTTTTTGCATATATTTTGAAGTAACTCTGACTTCATTTGGTCAAAATCGACCCTTTTTATGTAAACGAGCCACTTTCAAAAAGGTCAAATTTACAACTCTATGCATACATTTTCAGTAACATGATAATAATTCTACCTCTAAATGACCTTAATCTATACACTAGCGTTGTTACTTTTTGGTCATCGGTCAAATTGGTAAAATCAGTCTGGGGCTCTGCATGCATGCATGTAGGCTGTGTAACCGACAACAGTATTTGGGCTAATCTGGGTATGTGACCAGAAATAAAAGCCCAGCACATCGGCACAGCATAAAGTGGGGATACAAACTCAGAACAAACACTGAGATGTAGAGCTTATATAGTTTGTGTGTTTGACTTAGGGGTTGTTTGTTTACTGGAGTAAATGATGCATCATTTTGCTGCTGTTAACACCACAGACTATTTTGAGTGAATTCCCTACTTTTTAAATAACCATACTCATAATAATGATCATGATCCCTTTCATAACACCTGTATGTGTCCCCCTAGATACCGTAGAGTGGGAAATGTGCACTGCTGTGGAGTTAAGGCCTACAACATTAGGAACAAACAGATGAAGTGTTGTGCAGGGAGACTGCATGAGCTGTCCAAACAGTCTGCACATGAAGCACAATGCTGTGGGTCCCTGCTGCTGCAAACACCAGTAGGTTTTTGACCTATTATTATTAATATTATTATTGTTGTTGTTTTTGTTGTTGTTGTTATCGTTGTTGTTGTAAGTAGCAGTATTACTTGTAATATTTGTAGAATTGTTATCATCATGACTTAAATCTAAATGCACTCCAGAGAGCATTATAACAGTCAATTCAGTCAAAGTCAAAGATGGGGTCAAGCAAAGGTTACAAATGCATTTCATCACCCAAACTTCAGTTTCAAATCTTGAATACATAAAAATAAAAAAAGCTGTGCAAGCTAGTAGAACAACATGCAGCAAATTCTCTTCAAAAATACACAGTGGGGGTCAAAATTTGTAGAATTCACAAGCAAGGACCACACATCAACATAGGATTAAAATGGTTTATTTACATGAGTCATATTTAAGAGGTTTCATTTGTTTTGTTGAATTAGCATTAAACTGCCTACAGAACAAATAGAATATCCACTGTTATTTCCTTTTGCACTTTGTTCTATTAAACTAAGTTGTTATGAAGAGATTTTTTTTTAAGCTTTTGTACTTTTTTTTAGATAGGAGAGAGGACAGTGGATAGCGCAGGAAACAGGGTAAGAGTGGGGACTGACATCCAGGAAAGTAGCAGGGTTCAAACAGCGGGTGAAGCTCATAGAGCACAGCTTAAACAGTTAGGCTGTTTGCATGCCAAGATTTGGTTGTTTTTGTTATCAAAATGAACACTGAAATACATAACTGGCCTCCTCAAGCCTCAACCTCATCCAGTGAATTTGAATAAGTTGGAAACTAAACTCAACAGATCTATTGTACATTCAATTGGAAGCCTTTAGTTTGAGTTGCACAAGGCATGGGATGACATAAGGGTTCAAGTTTTGAGGAATAATATGGACACTAAGCCAGAGACATGGGTCAGGTCAGGTTAGATTACCTGAGCCTACATTTATCCGTAGGTTGATTTTTTTTGTGACAAGATGATGATGGCACCCACTTTGATATTTAGTCACAAAACAATCAAATACACAAAACCATACAAAAGATTCAGAATTGACACATCACTAAAACACTACAATACTGAAAAGTACTCGGGTTCCTAGTGCTGCTGTAGCTGCTGTAAAAGGTGGACAGATCAAAAACAGTAGGACTCACTTTTTTGTGCTTGCGTGTGCTCAGGGCAACCATCTGCAGTTTTCATGGTCATTTTTCTCAGATTTTCCAAAAACTTTGCGCACCACTGTAGATAGATTTCTGCATTCAGTCTTCTCAGGTTCACTAGGTCATGGAACATGTCTTAATGACTACTCCAGCCTCTTGTGTATCCTTTTATTATCAGACTGCAATCCTGCTTGGCCCATTTCTAAGTGCACAGCAAACCATAAAACATAAGCTACTTGACATCTCCACCTTGTTTGAATTAACACAAACAAAGTGGTTGACCCTCGAGCAGTTCTTCTTAGTTTGTAATGTTCTGTAGTAATGGCAAACATGTTCCACATCAGAGGGTCTGGAAAGAAATTAATTACATTAACTCAAGTTCCTATGAGTGGTTTTTCTCTGCTTGAAAATTTTCAATTCAGTACTTATTTTGTGAAAAGTATTCTTATTTCACAAATGTACACAGCTTCACATACTTATCCCTCAACCGCATGACAGCCAGCTGACTGAATGGTGTCTACACCTAAAAAACGTGAAATCTTACCAAGTGCATTACAATTTAAAGTCTAAAATCAAACCGTGACTAACTGTAAGTGTGTGTGGACTGTTTACGCAATGTTATATCGAAAAGACAGTGCAAAATATTTAACAGGTTTATTCTGAATAGTAGCAAAACAGTAGTTTTTTTGTTGCATATTGTGTGAAAAAGTGAGATCTGATCACAAATGGTCACTCAGTCAAACCTTAAACTACCTTTAAGACAATTCTCATAAAACTCTGTAAAAGCATGCATCATTACCCAAACCTAACTTTGATTATTGTCCTTTGTGTCCAGAGTGTTTGCTGCAGAAGTGAGGATGAGGAGGTGCTCTACTCTCCAAAACAAGGCTTCAGTTGCTGTGGCCATCGCTACTTCAACACTTCTCTGTGGTCCTGTTGTGAAGGGAGGCTGTGCCCAGCACGACAGCATCACAGCAACAGGGTCAAAGGTCAGTTGTGTTTTTGTTGACATTTTAATCTGATGTACTTCCTGGATAAAACCTCCGTTTGTTTTGTCACTTTCCAGAATTCGGACTTGTGTCTCTGAACAACCTGGGTGAAGATGATCTTTGCAGAGAAAGTAAGAAATTACTTCTTTATGAACTTAGAAACAAATATGATACCTGTGGATTTGCTAATGTAAGGTAATACTTACTTCTCTGTTTAGTGCATGCTGGGATTTTAGATAGTGTTTCTCCGCACACCATCGTGTTCAGCAGTGTGGTGAAATTCAATGGAAGCTTGGCCACAATGGAACATCTCCCCTCCACCTACATCCTGACGAAACCTGATGGCTGCAACTTCCCAAAACTGATCCCTGGGAAGACCTACTTCTTCAATCAAGTTAATGTCTCCATTGATTTCAACCATGACTCTATTCTCCAGTCACTCTATTTCATTTTTTCCAAGTGCTCTCCTCGGGGATCCTAAGACTAAGGCCCAATTCCAATTCCTTTCTTAACCCTCGATCTTAACCCTCAAGCTCAACCCTCAATCTTAGTAGCCCTCAAAACCAAGTGTTAAGGGCTATCTTGTGACTTAGAAATGGGACACCCCTTAAAAGCAAATGAAATTGTTGTGGACTGTCTGTCAGTTATTCCTTCGGTTAGGGTTATCAAAAAATATCTGTATGAATAACACAACCACAGACATATTCAGCTGTCACAGCATACCAAAGTTTATTGAAAGGTAAACACCAGCTATAACTATCATTACATAACTCTGCGGCTACAGGAGATGACATTAGCCCGGTCATCTTATACCATTATCGGCACAAGCATGTTATATAGGCTGTTATCTTGATAAAACAATTACATTACCACGGAGAAAAAAGACCACTTTGTAACGTTAACTAACTTTAACGATAGCAACATGGCTTGTCCGCACCGGACGCTATTGACAAAAGATCGTAAAATAAAAATAAATGTTATGCAACAACGAGGTAAATAATCCATAAAATGGGTCTAAACTAAGATAATACAATGGTTTTAGTAATATTTATATCTCCATTAACAAAGACAATACTATATTTGTAGCTCGCCTTCTCTACCGCTTTGGACGCCATGTTTATTTACCGACAATACGCAATGCATTCTGGATGTCCCTTAATCCCAAGGGTGGTGTCGGAAAATCTCAATATTGAGGGAGATACAGCCCTCAGTCTTACCCCTCAACCTTAACATTCTGAGAATCGGGACAGCACTTTCACTTCGCGGGAGTGCGCATTTTGAGATTGAGGGTTAAGATTGAGGGTTAAGACGGGAATTGGAATTCACCCTAACTCCTTCTTGTCATCCGAGGGTTTAATGGAAAGATGACCCTGGGTTACTTTCAAACCATGATAAGTTTCTTCTACTACTTTCTCTGTAACACAGCCATAGCATTTTACATGTTTTTTAATCCTCCTGCTCTTGAAGTTATCTGACTTACAAGAGTGAAAACATAGCACTAATGATTCGTATGAAGCAGGAAAAGCATGATTACCCTGCAAACTAGAATCATTCAATGTTTACATTTAGGAAGTTTACTGACTCAGACAAATTGCAACGCTCCGCTGGATGTGAGAACTTTTTCTATGTGGCAGAGACAAAGCTAAAATGGAAGGGGAAAACAGTGCACTGGTAAAAAGCGAAGAAGATACAATTTACTCATACACCACTAAATAAACTACAGTATTAAAAGCTTCTGTAAGGGACCGTAAGCTGATGCCCTAACAGACGGATCAATAGTGATGTGTGTGTATGATCTGCGAAAGTAAAAGAGACCATTGAAGGGACTTAATGAGTTCTCTGTGGTTAAATAGTAAGTGTCAGACAGGGTGAGGAACATCAAGCTGCACAGACAGAAATATCTTTCACTGCACTGCGATACATTTGAATGACAGTAGATTGAGACTTTATCTTGGAGATGAGACACTAAGTCGTACATGTCCAGAACCAAACAAGCGCAGAGAACAGAGGCTGTGCTTTGTCCATGGATGAAAAAAAAGAAAACAAGATGAACTGTTTGAAGATTTGGTGAAGTGTTTGCAAGGCTTCGGAGACACTTGTTACTAGCACTGGATATTGTGCCTTAATTTTGCAGTCACCAGCTTTTTAGACAGAAGAGCACTTATGTTGCATCAAAGCAGTAAATGGGCTTTCTACAGCAACACACAGCGCTGTTCTTAAAACCTTAAAATCAAAACTGCAAGGAGCGTGAAATGTCTTGTGGTCATAAATGAAACGATGCTGTAGAGTCGACTTCTAAGTTTTTACCATGACAAAGCAACTGGTGTTTGGTGCTAAGAATGCAGCTTGCAGTTGTGGCTACCTTTCAATAATTTTAGCAGTGAGTGACCTCAAAGCTGTGGCGCGTCCAAATGATTCAAAAGGGTTCAAATTCAAGAGTGTTTATTGTGACAAAATTCCAAAAATTCAAACCCAAAAGAGTCCACAGGCAATAAAACAAAACAAGAAAAATGATGCTGAATGAATCTCTAAAATAAGGGGAAAATAACTGTGAAAATGATGACAGAAGACGACTGTCAGCAACAAACTTGAGCTTTGTCTTTGTTTAAACCCCCACCACCATGCACAATAAGTCTACAAATAAGGGATAACCACACCCACGTAATATGCTAAACCGATGACCTCATCGACCAAATGACGTAACAGTAGTAAAACTACATTTCAGCTCCTACACTTGCTAACTAGCAGCTTTGAGCTAAACCAGTTAACATGGCCACATTTCACACTGAAGCACCTTAAACTGTAACTGCCAGTTATTGAATTTCTATATGCAACCTCAGTTAACCAGGTTTGACCAAAAATAAGTCATGTTAACTGATATAATTCTTGATATAGTTTTGACTCTGTGTAGGTAATGAAAAATTTAGTGTTAGATCAAGGTTATGATTAAATACAACACTGAAGAGCTTATATGAAGAGTAAATAAGAAGTGAACATTTGAAGTATGAAGAAAATTTTAGGGTAAAACAGCATTATGTTATCAAAGTATGAATAATCCTAAAATACAAATCCATTATTATGATATGTGGTGCAGTTCTGTATCTGGACGTAGCTTTCTGGCTCCTGTATTAAGACCCAGGTGGCATACTCAGTCGTGTTTGCTTCTTTGACTTGGGAGGTTTTCTGGATTGTTGACTGTTTTTTATGTCTAGATATTTCACTATTTCCACTGTCCAAGCAGCTGTAACTATTAATAAATATTATAGGGGACTACTAAGAGGTGATAGCTTAGCTTCTTTTACACTCCTTTGCAGGTTTCTGGAAAATAGAGGAGAGCCATACTTCTCTGGGTCATGCACTTTGCTCTTGACAAGTATCTCATAGAATCCGACTTAAAAGGACGACGCAATGTTCTAATACTTTTATAGTTCTTATTTGAAAAGAGAAATCACTTTGGTTCCTTTCTGAGGTGCACCATGATTTCACCCTCTGTGCAGTTTAAAGTACTTTTGCAAAGATGCAAAAGTGACTGCTGCACTCTTTGCAGAGTAGTGGATTAACAATGCAAAAAATATAATTTAAGCTATAAGCTATAAAGCTCATGTATTCTGTGATTAGGAATGAAATGCTAAACTTAGTTTTTTAAGATTTTTATATTTATTTTCATGAGCATGATAATTATTTTTTTTTAAAGACAATCATTTGTTCGACTTTGATTTTATCGTATTGATGTTACACTAAAGAACAGATCATTAAATGTTCCTTTTGTGTCTTTTTCTATAAAACCACTTCTGTTCTTGGTGTTCACATTAGGATCATGTGAATTTTTGTCTGTAGTGTATGATGCTGTCTTGAAAAAGAGGTTTGTTTTCACTTGTCAGAATTTGTTAGGAGTCAAGCTTTATTACTTGCTTTCATTGAATGTCTCTATGCATGTTAAACACATTTTGATCAATCAAATATGTTATGTTGCATATTATGGGTTTTCTTGGTGCTTTATTTCTTTGCCTTTTTTTCTGAATAAAAACAGTCGTGACAACAGCTTGTGGGCTCACCATCAATCAATTCATCTTTAGTCACATGCAGTTCTGCTCATAAGGTTATGTACTCTGACATAATTCATGATTTCTCTGCCATTTTTCAGAGATCATGAATGATAACATACAAACTTTTCTTTCACTCATGGTTAGTGGTTGGGTGAACCCATGTATTGTCAAATGTCTGTGTTTGCTCTTGTCAAATCATAATGACAACAGAAACTTCCAAAATGACCCTGATCCAAAGTTTACATACTCTGGTGGTTTTGGCCTGATAACATTCACAAAAGTCGACACATGTGTTTGAATGTCTACTAAAGGTAACCATCCTCACCTGTGATATATTTGCTTGTAATCAGTGTTTGTATAAAAGGTCAGTGAGTCCTGAGCTCCTGTTGCTTGCATCTTTTATCCAATGCTGCACTGACATTTCTGGATTTTGAGTCATGGGGAAAGCAAAAGAATTGTAGGAAAAGGTAATCATGCTATATAGAACAGGAAAAGGACGTTAAAAGATATCTAAGGAATTGAGGGTACCGATGAGCAGTGTTCAAACTGTACTTAAGAAGGGGAAAATAAGGGATTCTGTTGAAACTGAACCATGGTCAGGTAGACCTACAAAAATTTCAGCCACTACAGTCAGTAAAATTGTTTGGGATGCAAAGACAAACTTACGATAACTTCAGCTGAAATACAACACTCTGAAATAAGGTGGTCTGGCTGTTTCAAGATGCACAATAAGGAGGTACTTGAGGAAAATTGGGCTGCATGGTTGTGTTGCCAGAAGAAAGCCCTTTCTATGCAAACACCACCAAGTATCCCACTTGGAATACCTCAAACAGCACAGAGACAAGCCCCAAAACTTCTGGATCAAAGTCATTTGGAGTGATGAGACCAAAATTGAACTTTTTGACCACAATCATAAATGTTACATTTGGAGAAGTGTCAACAAGGCCTATGATGAGAGGTACACCATTCCTACCATGAAACGCGGAGGTGGATCACTGATGTTTTGGGGATGTGTGAGCAACAAAGGCACAGGAAACTTGGTCAAAACTGATGGCAAGATAAATGCAGCAGGTTATCAGAAAATGCTGTGGGAAAATTAACACTCATCAGCTCAGAAGCTACACAAGGGCCTTTCTTGGATGTTCCAATGTGACAATAATCCAGAACGCAAGGCCAAATTGATCTTTTGTGGGCTTAAGCAGAATAAAATGAAGGTTCTGGAGTGGCCATCTCATCTCCTGACCTCAATATCACTGAACCCCTCCGGGGAAACTCATACCTGATAAAAACAAAAAAATAAAGACCCCCATCCACCAGCGATACAAATCAGCACTGGGGTGGGGTGGGGCATATGACCGGGCCCTTTATATTCAATAAATCTCATGGTAACATTTCTTTCAGCATGCCTGCAACAGCGGGACTTGCAAGTATCACTGTTTTTTTTTTTACACTTGCTATGTCATTTTAAAGTCAATCATAAGGACACAAAGTCCAACAAACCAAGAGAACAACAAAAGTATTAGGCTACCCGGGTCATCCCCTTATAAAAAACTCAAATTCAGCACCATGGACAGTGACCACATCATTCTACCACCCACTTTAACAATTTCAGCTAATGAGAGCACAGTAGTCTGCTGTTTCAACAGTTGTAAGGTTTAGTAAGACTGACACAGCGTCTCACATTTTCACACACACACACACACACACACACACACACACACACACACATATATATATATATATATATATATATATAAGTGTGTACTTACTGAAGGTACAGTTTTATGATCAGCGTTGCCCAAAAGTCCAAACTCTCAGCCATAATTTGATAATATTCACATCCAAATTGGAGGATGTGTTTAGAAATTACAGCCTCTAATCTGAGAGTAAGTATTTGAAGTACTTAAAAAAAACTTAGATATCTACTCCTCATTTTGCAAGAATTCCCAAATATTTGTCAGTTCATTCGCTTTTGTAACAGTTTGTCTAAACTGTAAAAAGACTTTGTGGACACCCTGTACCTTCTGCTTATATTCAGCTAAATGGTAAAAGAGAGAGAAGAGAAGAAGTGAAATATTCTGAAATGGCTAAATCAGTCATGAGATCTAAAACTTAATGATGCATGCGTCTCATCTCCTCAAGACTAGACAGGAAAAAAAAAAACAGCCTAATTATGTTTTTCCTGTTTTTGGTGCCTGCAGGACTACTGCCATTAAATTTAATGCTTTGTTGGGGTTGTTAGCCTGACTCATGCATACTGCCACCATTAGCATCAACAGTCTGCTATCATTGACAATGGCTTGACACATGTCCAAATAAACTCGAAGTGTGGTGTCAATACAACCACGTCACTGTTCCTGAAAGCCAACCTAATCTAGGACCATGAACAATAAACACACTTAATGAGAGCGGAAGATGGTCAGACATCCTCTGATGGCATACACGCAACAGCCAATGAGAAGAGTGGGACACACTTTTATTCTGTATTTAATCACACAAGTTTCCATTAGATCTTATGTTTATGAAATGCTGTTCCCCCGTGTTAAGTGTTTGGTCTCAAAAATTAGTCTGAACTGTCCCTATGTGTGTGGCCCTTAACATTTTTTCAATCATCAAAGATCTCAGTTGTCTAATGTGTGCTTGGCCTTATGTGGTATTTTGTTTGGAAGTTATTTTCTTCCCTGACTTGTTGACATAGGCATTTGAGTGGGTGTCGGTGAAACGTAGCACCCACATTCCTTGAATGTCTTGACCTTTAAAGTTATCCTGTTACTGTTTTGTTTTTCTTTAATTATTTGGGCTAGTCACCCAATTTTTCCTGGTGAGATATTCTTTTGTATAGCCAGATGGAAAACAGGGAAGGGTTGTTGAAGGAAAAATGTTAGCCACACCAAATTACTTACTGAAATTGCAGCTGTGAGAGAAGGGGTGGCATTCCAGACATGCTTTTACGGGAAAAGCCACTTTGCATGAGCCAATTTTTCAGTAAAACAAAAAACATTCCCTTTTTTGTACCTAAAATACAAAGTAAGTAATAACAGATACATATACTTGCTTAAGCATGATCTAAGAAACAAGTGTTTCAGTTTTAAGATACACTTGTCCACTGTAACATAAAGGGTCTGAGGGGAGCAAGCGTATGAATCTGTTGTAGCAGACACTTTTTTCTTTGTGCTCCTCTGCTTTGAAGAGTGAGTGAGAGGACAGTGCTTATGTTTGAGGCTCATAAAAAGAGAATGGAGATGGGTTATTGAGCTGGTGATAAGCAGTAGCCATACAAACATCATCTAAGCCTCTATTACTTCTACCTGAGGCTAGAGGTAACAGTTGTCAGCGCAGCTTAAGATAGGGAATTACTGTTTTGTTAGCTGTTCTTATTCAACCAACTGGATAACATAAAAGTATCTTGATAAATTCAAAGTGAGGGAAAAACAAGCGAAAGGTCTGAAGCTCCTGTAGACTGATGGTATCAGATATCTGAGCAAATATCATGTGCCTTGTTGCTGTTGCGTAGCATAGCGACTCCTTCACTCCTTCTGTCTGCTGCTGTCTCAACAAAGAAAGATGAGAGATTTCTCCTGCTGCTGTCTGTTCCTGATCCCCAGCAGGGAAACTGCTCGTTTCTACCTGCTCTTTGTACTTATCACTCTCTACATGCTGGCTGGTGCTGCCATTTTTTCTGCTTTGGAGAGGCCAGCAGAGCTTCGGGCCCACAGGCTCTGGGATACAAGGCTAAAAAACTTTAGTCAGGACCATAATGTCAGCTGTGAAGACCTGAAGTCTCTGTTACGCCAGTACGAGGAGGCGAGGACTGCAGGCATCCGGACAGAGCGAGGCAGAGCCCTGTGGGATATTCCAGGAGCTTTCTACTTTGTAGGAACTGTAGTATCAACTATTGGTGAGTAAAGAAGAACTAGAGCTGAGAATACTGTTGAATCTGTGTCATCATTAACCACAGTTCATCTTCATCTGCAAAAAAGTATCAGTGCAAAACTGGCTTTATCCCAAAGCCTTCTTAAATCTCTCCTGAAATGTTTCACCATGTCTGAAATTGTGTTTACACTGAAACGCCGAGGGACTGAAAATGTTGTAGTATGCATGCCAGGCCAGATGACAATGTAACTTAAGGGTCTGTATACACAACATCAGTTTAGAGACCAAGGTAGAGGCGGGCTGATCATCTGCCATTCTTCTTTGCTGGTTGCAGAAGTGGCACAACAGATGCACATTTTGGTGAAAGGCTGTCAGCAGATCCAGTTACAATTTAAGTTTCCACAGTGAGAGTGTAATGCACACTGAAAAAGCGGAGCATGGTGTCGACATTTTCATGGAAACTCTGGCTTGCAGCTTACAAGGCAACAGTAGCCGTGGTATTTCAGAAAAATTTCACTGTGCAGGCTGTTTTCAAAAGTTTTCATTTCAGGCTAGAAGGCTGTGTTATTGACAGGCTGAAAAACAACATCACCTTTGTATTTATCCCGAAAGCATTGTTGTGTAAATAGACCGTTAGAAAAACAGTGTAACCAGGTTATCCAAGAAAAGACTTTAACAGTGAGAGCTGCCACAGAGAAAACATTCGCTGCAGTGATTTCTGAGGAGTGAGCCAGACTCCATTGGAGGTTTAAAAGCTTTAGCAGAAGGGACCATTCAATTAAAGTCCTTAAAATAACTGGTCACATTTTTGGTTTTAAAATAGCATTATTTTTTTCATGACATATAAAAGTGGATTGATTTACCTACTAAATTTGTAAATCATGAAATAAGATATTTTGTATAACAAAACAAAAAGATCAGATTTGTGCAATGCAAGGTTTGGCTGGGCTGCATTTTATGTTTTTCAAATTAGTCTGCAACCTTTGAACACTTTAGTGATGGCTTCAGAAACCAAATAGTTGAAACCATTAAAATGGTGAGGACAAAAGCTCTACATCCAGTTTGAAATAAAGATCTATTGAAGACTAAACCATACCATTTTTGAGTAATCAAATAGATCACATATCTTTCACACATGCCATAATTTGACACAAGACACATGAAGCCACATTGGTCTTAGGAGGCCCAGAAAGAACAGCTCATCAGAATCAATACTTCCCTTGAACAAATGGAGAAGACCATATCTTAGAGATAAAAAAGCAATACAGTCTCATCTCTTTGAATCAATGTAAAGCTTTCAGATTATACCTGCTATCTTTATGTACTCTGTCACTGTGGAAACTGCAGGACTGATGATACTGTGCCTGAATCAATTTCCTTTTTTAAACAATTGTCGTCTCCGTTTTTAAACTCCTTGCCAACTGAATGCAATCATTTCCTTCTGTAACTCCATCCCTGGGCTTTGTAAAGTATGAAAAATAGAATAACTTCCCGTTAACTGTCCGGAGAAATATTAATGGCATCATGTTTGTTCCTGTATTCATGTGAGCATGTTGTGATTCATCTCCCCTTTAACTCTCACATAGATCCACACTTCAGATTTGAATGGTGCAGTCTTTTCCCACCATCACTAATTACCTCAGGCCTTCAAGAACCCTGGTTATTAATTTTTCCTTTGTGATGAATAGTCTTTTTCATTTTATTGTCGATTAGCCAGTAAGATACAATACTGAATTTACGTGCACCACAAAAGTGCTACAGTGCCATTGTTTAGTTTTAATTTATCTTTTCCAGAGGTCATGACTTTAATGGCTTGCAAGATTTCCATCTTCCGGGCATGTGCTGACATTTCACTGTCAGAGGTCTCATCTATTTGTCTCACAGCAAAGGAAGGAAGAAAGCGGCAATATCCCCTTCTTTGAAGAGGCCACTTACACAGGCGGTTGACCTCCACATTCTCTCATCCTGGTGTCTGGTTCACTTCCCATCCACAAATACATTCCTCTGCTATCCAGCCAAGTGAATAGTTTGATCCGCCCCCAGCTTTCCCTGTGAATATTTCTGCTTATGTTATTTTTCCATACAGGTACCCACCCTATTACTGCTTCCTGTAATTATCGAGTACTGATTGTGAAGCAATGGGGCAATTGTCGTGTGTCACTTACTCAGTACATTCCCAAAGCAGCCATTGCCCCTTACAGGTCAAGCTCAAAGAGGGCAATGAAAGCTTTCAAGCTGCGGTCAGAAACTTTCTGTTGTGTTGATTTTTCAAGCCTCATGGAATCCAAAAGATAACAGGGTTTAAATGTAATTCTATAGGGAGAGAAAATCAACCATGAAAACAGCCCATAACGGGGGGGTAAGTTTTTTTTGGGATTTCCAATTTTCTAGTTTATTTGAAAGATGAGGCCTGCAGGCTTAATTGCTCCTAAACAATTGTCTTCCTTGAGTGCTCTGTTACTTCTGCTCCCCTTGAGTATCAGCAAATCCATCTGCAGTGCAATTAAGCACCACTGATGTTGGCACAGACTGTATATCCTCAGTGCTGTCAGGCTAACTGCAGTGCTACATATAAGGATGCCAGCTTGTTCATCTATAGGGTAATTTTTTGCTGAGCTAGGGTGATTATATTCTAAAAACCCAAAGAGAGGACCCTCTACAAGGCCTCTTGGAGATGCTGTAAAAATACCCAAAGATACTCAAAGACAACAGCTACACATACGTACACAGCTAATTGTTTGAAGTGAAAATACTCTGTATACAAATGTTGTATGGAGGCCCATTTTTGCAAGTAAAGGACATGAAGATGAAAAAATGGCTCTGTTGTCAAGTTTATGAAAAGGGGGGGGGAATGGACTTATAATCTCAAAATTTTGACATTCTTTTGGAAAAATTTTGACCTTTTCCCACAATTTTGACTTTATTTTCTTAGAATTCTACTTCATGTCAAATTTTGACTTCATCTCAAAATTTTGACTTTTTATCCCAAAAGTTTGACTTTGCTATCTTACAATTATGACATTTCATATCAAAATTGTGACTTTTACCCCAGAATTTCAGCTTTTCATCTCTAAATTTTGACTATATCATCTCAAAATTTGACTTAATATGGGCCATGCCTTGTACATGCTCAACATCTTGACAGGTCTTTGTGTTGGTCTTAACAGCGCAGTACTTCATAGTAAATATCACTGGATTATAGAACAAGCTAAGAAAAACCCAAACATTTTGGGGCATTTTATAAAATCCATCAAGGCATAATTTTATGACAGTAAAGAAGGACATATTTCGGCAAAACAGGACACCTTTTCACCCAAGCTGGATGGCCTGCATTGTGCTATTGTTCTCCACAGGTCTGGTGGTGTGTTACAATTACTTTTTTCATTATCTATCCAGGTCTTCAGCTCTGTGCTCACAATACAAACAAAGGGCCACAGGAACATTTCACATTTCAGTCCTCATAATGTAGGACACAAAAATGCAGGAAGTAAAAGTTCCAGGACTGTTAGTTGAAATATAGTAAAAGTATGCTGTCTTTCGTCTAATCCTGTGCATGAAGTCCTGTTTTCCAACCTATTGAGGCAAGCTCAGACCATTTAATTTCTTCATTTGCACAGGGGCAGCCCCCCACAGGACAGCAGATGTGGATATTATTTGCGAAACTCATAACCATAATATCTTAAAAACTAATGACAAAAAACTTACAAAACTTAAAAAACCAAGTGACTGTAGGTGGATCAGCTGGTCCTCTGCTGTGAACAGACATCTGAAGCTGGTCTTGATCTAGACTATGGGAATACAACTTTGAGAAGAATAACCTCTCACAAACACACAAACACAATCACACACACAAACACACACACACACACGCACACACACACACACACACACACACACACACACACACACACACACATTCTTTATAAGCTCCAGGGTCCCAGGAGTTGAGTTTTTAGTGTGCCCCTGAGACCCTAAAAGTGAGTTGAGTTGAAATGAGTCCAGTTACCAGTAGGAAAACATTTGATGTTGTCAGAATGATAATATGCATGACTGTCCATAATCACAGAAATCCCCTTGAACTGTCATCATTCACAGGTTTTGGTGTAACAGCGCCATCCACTGTGACCGGAAAGGTCTTGCTTGTTTTCTACGGGTTGCTGGGATGCTCCGCTGCCATACTCTTTTTCAATCTCTTCCTGGAGAGGGTGATCACACTACTGAGCTTCCTCATTTTGTGGTGCCAGAGACGAAGGAAAGGGCCTGACAAGCTTGACAGCAGATCCAGTGACTTGATCAGTTCTGAAGAATGGAAACCATCTGTTTATCAAGTCACGCTCATTCTGTTTGTTGCTGTCCTGCTGGTTGCATGTGGAGCTGCCTCCCTCTATTCAGCCATGGAGAGCTGGACTTACCTGGAGTCCCTCTACTTCTGCTTTGTGGCCTTCAGCACAGTGGGTTTCGGTGACTTTGTTAGCGGCCAGAGAGAACATCATGAAGACACTCAGGGGTACAAGGTTGCCAACTGTCTTATGATGCTCTTGGGGGTGTGCTGCACTTACTCCCTCTTTAATGCGATCTCTGTGATCATCAAGAAGGGACTGAACTGGATTTTGAGGACACTGGCCTGGATGTGTAGTGGTGTCCACCACAACAGACCGTTAATCAGACCATTATTCAAACTCTGTTTTTCTGACTCTGAGTCACCTTTATGTTGTTATGAAAATGATGACCAGCACAGACAGCAGGTACAAGCCGTCTCAAGCTCAGGCCATAGCATGCTTTGGCGCTCCTGTGTTCCCAATTCAATCGGCAAATGCCTTTGTGATGAGGCCAAAGTGGAAACAGTGAGTTACAGAAACATGAAAAGAAAAACCTCTATCAAACAAGAACCCAAACATAGCTCTCATAGAGAGAACCATATCTATGCAAGGCAGCTTCCCTCATAGCCAAAGTCTTTCCTGAATCAGTGGGTTTTTTGGGCGACAACCCCTGCCAAGTATATATTTATGACAAATATATGCTTTTTAGCATTAGTAAAGCATTAGTTCAGTATTAACTAATACTTAAGTCATTATCTATAAAGCATTGTCCATACATTACAACTGATTTGTATGTCATGTACAAACAAAGTTATAAATATTTTGTTATTGTTGAATATGACCCTCTATAATGTGTCAACTCAATGTTCACAATTTATAAATGATTGACTCACCAATTCCACATGAGCTATCATTGTCTTTATGAACCAGTTGTAAATCATTCAAAGATGAGGGTCTAGATGGTTATGTGGATTAAAAATAAACATCTATAACTATGTTTGTACATGATACAAAAATAGATATTGATGTATGAAAAATCCTTTATAGATGATGAATTAAGTATTAATTAATCCTGAAGTAATATTTTACAAATGCTAAAAAGCATGAGTAGATCTAAAGTGTTACTGGATTTTCTTCTACCTTTTACCTTGCCAAAGCCCAAACCATGTTGTGTGTTGTGTTGTTTTAAGTTTGATTTTCTTTTCGTTCTGTGTCCCTTTCACTTAGCTCCTTGCGTTTTTAAACATCTCTCACTGCCTCATCTTCTGTTTTTTACTGGTGACTGATCAGCCAAGTTTTGTGTTTTCTAAATAAACTGAGAGAATAGAAAAAAAGGTCTTCTTTGTTGTCCACCAATGCTATCAGAAAACAGTATTTTCATCAGGTTATCTATGAAAGCGGTTCCCAACCTTTTGGGTCATGACCCCATTTTGAAATCACAAACTTCTGAGGATCCCAGAGACTTTTTTTTCTCTAGAATTATTTTTTTTCCATATTAACTATACTGTTTCTTAAATACAGAGTTGCCAGGATTGGTGCACAAAGTGACCTTTTTATTTTCCCTGTTCGAAATGTAGACTTCACAAGGGTCACAAAAATACGGTCATGAAGGGAGATATGGAAGGAAAAAAAAGCAAAAAGCTACTCCAGCATCTTAATTTGGTCACAGTGGAGATTTGAAAGGACTTGTACAGCACTTATGTTTATATAGATTGAAGTGTGGAAACTCGAGTAGTGGTAACTATGCAGTCACATGACGACGGCTTTCAATCAATCAAGATGCGCCACCTCAGATATTTTATACACTGTAAAACTGAAACTGAATTGATTTCTTGACCTCTGGTTCCATGTAAGTGTATTGAGTTGGTTGAAAGCAATGATTTTTAACTTGAAATTAAAACTACTGCTTTCAACTAACTCAGTGCATTTAGACGGAACCAGTTGACATAATAAAGTTAATCAAAGTCAAAGTTTTATTTTTTGCACCCAGATTTAAATTTGGGAAAGTAGATGTAATAGTAATTAGTCAAAAAAGTGTTTCCATCAGTAAGTTTTAAAATAATTTCCTCTGCATTTAAGGGGACCTCATTTATACTCCTTGCGACCCCAAAGTTGAGAAACACTAATCTATAAGAGTTAAAAAAAGAAGGCTGTCCAATCACCATGGCTATTCAAAACTAGCTGGTTGCCCAGAGTTTTAAGCAATCAAGATTCTCTCAGGCAGCTGAGTGATAAGTAAAAAAGTTGGCCAATAGTGGAAGTATAGCACAGCTGAAGTTTAGACACTAGATCAAGCTTCAGTTTGAGACATCACACACATCTATGTAAGTCACATAATTTAGACTCAAACCTGTTTTATGTTCTTCATAACTTTAACATGAAGCCCTCGAACCAAAGCTTGACCTTTATTGGTAATCACCCAAATCCCCTCCAACACCATCAAAAACTGTATTTTAGAGTTTAAAACACTGAGACATTGGGTCTCCCATGACTCCCTGAGAAGGTATTTCAGTGATGACTACGGCAGTGGTGAAGGCCTCACAAAGCCCCACACCCACTTTGTATCAGGGAAAGAATGCATTAACTGTGGTGTTTATACATTTTTAGAAGTCCAGGATTTGCATGACGATTACTCGATAACTATTTATGGACATGATGAATGAACCAGATGTAACTTTAGGCATTGTTTGAGTGCTGATGGGTTTGCAGTGCAGAAAGAGGCGTGTGGGTCTCACAGAGGCACTATAAATATCCATCCATTTGTATATGGACTTTGTCAAGTTGGCTTTTCTATGTGGGTGTTTCCATTGCCAACAAACCACTTTTGCAAAGAAGGTTATGAGTTTTAATAAAAACGTCTGGTCAAAAGTAGTTAGAAATATTTACAATTGTCATCATGAATCCCATATTTTGCTGAGAATGGAGAAAAACAAGTTTTAAGAGTGAGCGAATGTTGCTGGGGTGGCAGTGGGTGGGTGTCATGAGTACTTTCAGTTATAACTTGAGTCTTAAACATAAACAGATGAGTAGTGGTGAGTGGGTTGATTAGATGCCAGTTATTGCTGGTCCAACAAATCCTACAGGAAGTCTATGTGAGCGAGCCTTAAGCAATGTCTCCCTCTGCTGGACTATTTTTTGGCTAACATAAACTATAGAGTGTACTATAGGCTATTGCAGTTTTAACCTGTGACCAAACTGCTAATTCCTGAGTTTGAACGAACCTGCACAACTGTCCATTTAGCTGTCACCCAAAAGGGATTTTATTTTGAGAGGATTTCACAGCCTTTCAAACAGGGGTCATCTGCACTGACATAAACTAAAGGTTCACATAGCAGCTCCAGGCCAGTGTAGATTATTAATGTAAAGAGTCATAAGTAAAAGTCTATCAGAGTCATTCTTAAAAGAAACTGCGTGTACACTATAGGTAGGCACTAGTGTGTCTCGGACAAGCCTTTTGAAAGCATTGAAGTTTGAAGAAACTTTTTTTTTTTCTCTTTTTTCATGGACCTTAGTGCCCAGTGTTATCTATTAGGTCTTGAATTTCAGTGAACAGTTGAAATTTGTCCAATCCAGCCCCATATTTGGCAGATGGAGTTGAAGTCCAGACGTGAGGGGACCAGTCCACCATTTTCAATTTTTTTTTTTTAACAAGGAAATGGCCTGAATTTACTTATTATGGCTCTATTCTAAGGGGAAAAAAGCAAAATGGTGAAAAAATACCTATATTTATTTATTCCATAGGTGTTTTTAATGGCCTATTCAACAGAAATAAACAATAGTCCTCAAGTATGTTCAATAATTTGGCCAGCGCTGTATATATATATTTTCTTTTTCTTTTATTGTATTTACTTGATTTTCTCCCCCTGTGTTATCAGAAAAAAAGTTGCAACCTACAGTACAAACCTCTACATTACATTATTCCAGTACAGTGGGTGGCTGTTTCCACGTATTGTCATTGTTGTGACCACTATTCATTTTAGCGGAGAAGATCCCGCAGAGGGACACTACATTAGATCACAAAACTTAGATTCTCATAATTTTGTGCAGCTATTCATTTACTTTGGGTGACCAAACGCCCTCTTTCACCCAGACATGTCCTCATTTTGGTGGTAAAATTAGGTCCAGAGAAATTCTATAAATTCCCCCAAATGCCTGGGTTTTTCTCAGCTTGTTCCACACACCATTACGCTGATGCGTCAACCAGTCAAGATGTTGAGCATGCAGGAAAACACGCTCTGATTGCTTGGCCTTGCTCTGATACAGAAAATGCTGAGGTGGAAATGCAGATGAGCTGCTACAGTACCCCTCTTTTCCCCATGGTTGTGATCGCTGTTGAAATTACTTTTTGGCCCATCTTAAGTCAAATTTTCAAGCCAAAAGTCTAAGTGTTGACATAAAAAGTCAATATTTCGATATAAAAGAGTCATCATTGTGGGAGATTAAAGTCAAATTTCTGTGATAAAAAGAAAATGTTTTTAAATAAACAGGCAAAAAAGTGAATTTTTAGACTTTAAAGTCAAAATTCTAAGACTAAAAAGAACTTCTGAGATAATGAGTCAACAAAGTAGCATTTTCACTTTTTGATCTCGAATTTTACCCTTTTGATCTTCAAATTTGACTTTAAATCTGTGAAAACAAGAAATCTCACCAAAGCCAGTTTTTCATTTTCTATATTTTTGATTAAATGGGATTCAATATGTTATTTGTGAATAGAAATATTAAGATCTTTAGAAATATCTAAAGGTATTTAGAAAATAAATAATACGTTTTGAAATACATTTTTGTTTGTTTGTTTGTTTTAAACTTTTATAAAGCTATGTCTTTGAGTATCTTTGGGTATTCTCTCCAAGAGGCTGGGCAGGTGGTCCTCTTAAATATGGTCACCCTACCCTGCTACAAAAACCAGCATCATGCTGGTCCTGCTGGTCTATGTTGTGTTTTGGTGCCAGTCTCACCAGCATGGACCAGCATTGACCTGCATAAAACCAGCATTGACCAGCATGGACCAGCATTGACCAGCATGGACCAGCATTGACCTGCATAAAACCAGCATTGACCAGCATTGACCAGCATGATTTCTATGCTGGTGCATGCTGGTTTTTGTAGCAGGGTAGTCCACCTATAAATAGACGTTTTGTTTTTGCTTTGTTGTTTGATTTTTAATTTATATATTGTTTACTTATCCATATTCATTTCATTTACTTTTTGTCTCCTCGGGGTTAGGAATGTAGCTTGAATTACGAATCATGACGTAAGACACTCCGGTACAGAAGGTGGCGGTATACATCTTCTACTATGGCTGTTATCCGCCATTAACCTCAGAGAAGAAGGAGAGGAAGACCCGGCGGAGGGATACACCTTTAGTCATCGCACTTCAAACTCTGCATCATCGGAATACTGTCTCCACAGATTTTCTTAATTTTATTTATTTCATCCAAGTTGGAAAAAAAATATATTATTTTATTGAAGAAAGCGAACCCTGGGTAAAGTAAATAAACAACCCTACGTTTGGTGTATCTTATCTTTGCGGAACATAGCGAGTCAACGATGGTGAGTACAGAGTGCTATCGTTAGCAGTCCTAGCTAGTGTCAGCGAGCATCTATCGCACTATTTTTTTTTAACTGGGTTGATGTAATAGCCACAAGTGATGATTGTTGCATTCAGAAGGATTATTTCGTTGACGTTTGGTACTATGTTCCCCGTTTAACCCCCCCAATGGGTTGGGGATGGCAATATCATGAAAACACTTGCTTGATTACCAGAAATTACCGATGAAGGTGTATGATGTTGCATAAATCACCAAGGTTAATCTGGCAGTTCGACATGATTTGGGTCAGCGAGTTCCTCCTGTGAAGAATATCGGTCAGTTGCGCATCTAACACGCTGCGAAGTGAGCCTTTAAGGGCGTTTGTTGTCTGTTATAACAATATAATCGCTGATTAGAACTGACGTCACTTAGATATAAGGTTTTCTCCCATGCTTTGATCAAGTTTTTTGTGTTTTATTGGTTTTTGGGTCGACACTGGGTGTGGTGGCGATGGGGCTGCTGTGCAAAGTAGACCGTCCACATCTCGTCAATCTTTAGCGTTGCTGTTGCTGCATCACGGATGTTGATCACAGTGCGACTTGAGCAACAAGCGATAATAATTCTCGCCTTCAGCTAGGATTACATAAGACCAGAACCCATCGTTTGCAACAATTGTCCGCTGTGAAGATTGTTTGTATGACCGCTTTGGGCTGTGTGTTCTCAGCATCTCTTCCGTTTCGCGTTGCGCCATAACGTTGCGTTGCACCGCATTCTGCTCCTGCTGATTTCTCCTCTTTGCACCCCCCCCCTTCCCTTCCCTTCCCTTCCCAGTCCATGGTTGGTGCAGTAGCTGTGTGGACCCGCAGTGCCTCCTAAAATGCGCCCATTGTAGCACTACTGCATCTTTTTCATCCTTCATCAGTCACTACTACACACTGTTGTAATCTGCCAAGCAAAGAAGCTTGGATCCTGAATGCTACAACATTATGTCAGTCACATGCTGGCCAAGCGGGATTCCATCTTTACTCTATATCAGGATATTTGACATGATTTCTTGTGTATTGATTATATTAAAAGGCAGCTCCACGTGCTACAAATCCTCTTGCTGCGGTGCACTTATCCACACACTGCTTACTTCAGCACTGCTGAATCCTTTGGCACTGAGCAGAACTGACACTCCGCAGTGTGGCTCAACGATTTGCAAAAATAATCCAACTGCGGTTATGTTTCCTCTTTATTGCAATTGCAATTCATTGCACAATTATGTTTTAGGTTTCCCATGTTATGTCATTGATATCAACTGCTATATTGAAGGGGATGTTTCTGTTAGTATTATTTTTACTCTCGTTTTGAGCAAGAAAATTTTTTTCAAAAGAACCTTGTCAAAAACAGGTACATTTCAAAAATTAGAAAATCACAAAAAAGGTAAATAATTTTGGATACTCATTTCAGTAAGTAAGACCCAGATGTTATATAGAGTCATTGTACATTCAGTGAATTAATTTCTAAGGCTGAATGATTTACAAATGTAATCCAGCTGGAATACTTTTCCCTGCATTGCAATTGTAATTTATTTTGCAATTGTTTCCAAGTTTGCATCCTATGATGTTTGACAAACACATCTTTTGAAATGAACATTGACATTAATTACACAATGAAAACCACCCATAAAATATATTTTGTTACCCGTGAAAACCTTTTGCGCGGTTTGGTCTCTTCCCTTTTTTGAAACTTTTTTGAACCTTTAAATATATATATATATATATATATATATATATATGTATATATTTTGCTATTTTTTGACTTTTTTCCAAGTCTTCTTCCAATTTTTCTTGCCTTTTGACCATTTTTGGCATCTTCAACTTACATAAATTGCGACTTCTTGCTGTTTTCACCACTTAGATTGTTTGTCTTATCCGGAAGCCATAATAATTAACATTTTAAGAAATTCTGACTTGAAATGATTCACTCTGTATGTAATATTTCTTATATATATTATAATATTAAAATATCTGGATTTTACTTTCAGAATTGGATGACAAAATATTTGATTTTTCTTTGATGATATTCTGATTTTTTGGGGGGGGTGTGCCTATACATGGAAACAGAGTTCTTTTTGTGGAATTTTTCTTACTTTTTCTCTTTTTCTTCAAAACAAAAATAAAATAAATATCATCCACTCTGATAAAGCAATTAATGAAATACAAAAAATGCAAGATGGGGGACCGAGAAATAGTCACACAATAAATTGCAATTGCAATATCGGAAAAAATAAAAGCAATTGGATAATAGTTGAAAATTGTTCAGCCCAGGATATTTGAAACAAACAAAATATCTGCATTAATGGAGGATACCTTTATGACTTTAATTGCAGCTTTTACTTGAATAAAATAATAATGTCTGACTACCACCTGTGTCAGAGTCATCGTAGAGCCGCTTCCACAGAAGTTGATATTTGATAATAAACCAAGTGTCACATCGGTTCATGAAAAAAGACTCAAAGAGGTGGTTAGCTGCGGTGCTCCTCACTGTGCTACATTGGCGACCCTGTTCATGTCTCACTAATTATAGCAGGCGTATGTGTTTCAGGCTGTAGAGTATTTATACCCGTCCCTCATCACACTTTCTCAGTCTGAAGTGGGAATGTTGACTGACTTAGATGGGCCCAGTGAGACTTCAGGAGGATGACAGCATTACATCTCAGATTAAGTTTAAAATTAGTTGAGTCAAACAAAGATTTCCAAGTCAAGTAAGCTCACACTTTAGTTCACAATTTCGTTTTTGGGATTACTATTCTACAATTTATAAGGCAAATTTTACAGGAATAAATGTTTTTGAGAGATTTTATTTTCAAATTCCAAAAACATTGACTCCTAAATTAAAAGGAGAGTTGGGCATTTTTTATATCAAATGAAATCAAAAGCCATAATGATGTTTATTCTACAGTAGAAGTTACAATAATGTCCCAGTTTTATTTTAGACTTTATTGAATTCACAGTATAGTTTCAATCGTTATTTTGAACACAATTTTATCCAAGCATTTAAACTACCACGTAAAACATTGTCATGTCGTAAATGTTAGAGGGATGCTGCTAATTTAGTTGTTGGAAATCCAAAAGTCAGGTCATTAGCTGGTACTGACTAGGTTAGCTTTGCTCAACCAGATAGCAAGTTGATCCAGCTCGATTAAAAGAGAGACTGTGAAATTAAAATTTTGACTTTAGAATAAAAAAAACAACAACTTCTACAAACCCGGTTTTGTAGTGAAATTTTCAACCCTTTCATTTCGAGGGTTTGTTCGGTTTGGAATCATTCAAGCTATACACTAATACTAACAGTGTTGCACAGGGCTGTCAGCGCCTCATTTTTTATTATTCTGCTCATTGGATATCACTGCACAGGCTTAGTCTGCTGTGATTGGATATTTACAAAGTGGCTTGAGATTGAATTTAGAAGAGTTAGCGCTCTTGTGATCAAAGCTGTATCTGTGGCACTTGTGTGTTATTGAGTAACATTAGGCCCCTGATAGGGAGAATTGACCAATTACAATCAAGTGATTAACAGAACAATGTCATAAATTTATAAAACTAAAAATACTCTAATCACAGATAATAGTGTAACCCAGATGATCTTAATATTTTGTCAATGTCTAACAAATGTTTTATTTTTCAACAGGCTGATCAGCTGACTGAGGAGCAGATTGCAGGTGAGTGCACCTTGTTTGTCTGTTCTTGTTTGTTAGCTCTGTCACTCATCAGTCTTAAGACGTTGGGTTCTCAAACACATGAAATGAACCATTGATAGCGTTAGGTGATGGTTGTGATCAGATCTTGGCCCTGCTGCTGATATTACAGGCTATATCTACATGTATGAAAAACACCTCAAACTATTAGTGTGGCATGCAGAGAGCTGCACTTTTTGACACATTTGCCTGATTACATGTGGACAATTTTTTTTAAAAAACAATGGGTATGGAAGAAGGTGTTTTTAAAAACGAATGAGGGGAAATATTTTAAGATGAAAATACCTGGCTACATGTGGACAAGGCCATAGTCTAGTTCCACAGGTGTTTGTATCAATAGGAATCCGTTTGGGATACTAATGTTATCACTTTTAACTGCACAGAGTTCAAAGAGGCGTTCTCGCTGTTTGACAAGGACGGTGATGGGACGATCACCACCAAGGAGCTGGGGACTGTGATGCGCTCTCTGGGACAGAACCCCACTGAGGCTGAGCTGCAGGATATGATCAATGAGGTGGATGCTGATGGTGAGGATGAAGTTCTACTGATTTAAAACAGCATCATTTTCCAGGTCTCATGCCAGATGTTCAAGTCCTGTGTCTTAAGTCAGATAGTAGATCTAGTTGAAAATAGACAAAGTTGCCTCAGTGATGTATTTCCCGTCATAAGTCAAACGGCGATAAATGGGTTGCTGTTTAGTGAGGCTCCTTTGTTTTATTGTACCAGCCCGTCCTTACAGTATGAAAGCATCAGACTTCACATCACATGGCACAGTGGGAGATGCTCCCTGTCCACACTGCTTTGAATGAGCCTTTTATGTGTGAACAAAACAAAAAAAGAAAGTAGAGTGGAGTAGATTGTGTAGTAGATTTTTTCTTTGTTGTAACAATGCATAATGCTTAATAAATATCAAACAATTGATAAGTCTGCTTATTTCCCTTTCGAAAGGTGCCAGGTTTTGGGAGGGGGCAGTGCACATTAGGGAAGTGAGTGACAGGAGTGCAAGTAGGGGAGAAGAAACTGAAACTTAGCAATGCTCACATGTTTGAGGTGCTGTAGGGGGAAAAAAAAAAGAAATCTCCTTAAATAAAAGCTATATGTTAATAGTCTGCTCTGGAAATATATATTTATCAAATCATTCTGAATAAATGCAACATAGTCAAGTGTGACTCATATATGCTTTTTCCTCTTCATGACACATGATGCAACTTATAGTCCACAAGGCATGGTATGTGGGTGACATCCATGAAAAATTTGCCAACCTTCTCTGCGGATGCCAATAATTTTATTCTGTCATTGACTCCTGTTTAGTAGATTGGATGCTTGAAGCCTGACAAAACAAGATAGTTTTAGGGCCTTGTTTCACAAACAGTAGGGGTGAGCCATACGCGTTTGGGTGTAGTATCTAACCCCTTGATACAACAAAATATTCTCATATCTACACTTTGTACCTTCCAATTATAGTTGGGAAATGAGTGCACATTACCTACTATATTTCCCAACCTCTGTGTGTATCTGTGTGGTTGTGCAGGTAATGGAACCATTGACTTTCCTGAGTTTCTGACCATGATGGCCAGGAAGATGAAAGATACGGACAGTGAAGAGGAGATCCGAGAAGCTTTCAGAGTCTTTGATAAGGTAAGACAGGTCTAGGAGACAAGGCATGGGAAATGGCATTTTTAATTTGATTTTTTTTTGTAAATTCAAGACTCTTTAACGCAGTAAAACAAATCTATGAAAAGATTATGCTACAGCTGTCTCATCTCCATCTGCCCATATTGTAATCTCTGCAGAGCTGGCAGCCATGTGTGGAGAGTTTAGCTCTACATACATGTGAAGTTAAGGGTTCAGTCAGACCAACATAATCAAATCCTCTGGTGTTACAATCCCTCCCATTTTTCTCTGCAGGACGGTAACGGCTACATCAGCGCAGCAGAGCTACGGCACGTCATGACCAATTTAGGAGAGAAGCTCACTGATGAAGAGGTGGATGAAATGATCCGCGAGGCTGACATTGACGGTGACGGCCAAGTCAACTACGAAGGTGAGGCTTCAAAGAACAACGTAACTAATTCAGTTTGTTAATGATGCAGTGATGACTGATGCAACATTAATTATAAAACTGAAACTGCTCTTTTTTTCCCCTGCTGTTTGACTTTGATACAGCATTTTATTAATAATGTAAAATCTTACAGCAAACCAAACTTATTGTGTTCTGGCTTTTAGAATAATATCAGTAGTAACATAACTTGAAAGAGTCACACAGTTTAGCAGTTTATTGGATGAAAGTGTTGTGTGTCTGCATCTGTCATCTAACCCAAATGAAAGATGACTTCTGGCATGCAGCTGTGTTGGATTATGTAATCCAGTTACAGTTGGTTTCTGAATAAAAACCAGCACCTACTCTTCTGCAACAAAGAGTAGGCTTCATTTTAAGCTTCTCCTTGTGTTTTTCTCTTCCAGAGTTTGTCCAGATGATGACTGCCAAATGAAGAGAAGAATGAGGTCTTTCTCAGCGTTGCTTGTCCTCCTGAGATCAATGTCTTTAAGAACCAAAAATAGAAACAACTATTAAACGATAAACCAAACTCCCCTTTGAAAAAAGAAAAAAAAACATCACTTCTGTAAAGTTTTCCAATTTGTGCTTCAGTACAGCCAACTCCTGCTAAGGTATCTGTTTACTAAACACCAACAGAATAATCCCTGCAGAAGTTAATGGACCAAGCTTTTGAAGGGCTGAAGCCCCGTACTCCAGATTCTGATGAGTCACCCAGCTCCTGATTAATTTAGAGGAAAGAGCGACACTGAAAAGGCAGCGGGATAGGAACCCATGCCACAGTTAGTACACAGACGTTAGCTCATTTAACTCTCTAATATTCGACTTAGAAAACCAACACACTTGCACCAGTGGTGACTCTTAAAACCCCTGAATTGAGTTCTCTTCTTGCATGCACCCTTTCTGTGGCGCTCTCTTGTCACAATAAGGAGGCTCTGATCCTGTCAGAGGTAGTGGTCAGATTGTGTACACACTGGAGGTATATACATTATTATATAGCTATATATCTGTAAAATTTGTGTCACTATTGATTATTGCAAGAGCAAATAGTTGTGATGTGGAGCGTTCATTGATGCTCGGTTGGAGTTGAGCATTGAAGAGTTTGGACAAGAAGGCCAGACTGGATGAGGCTGATGGTTTTTCCTTCTCGGGGTTGTGGTGTAGTCTTGTTTCGGGTGGTGGGCTTTACTTTGCCCACAGCACTGAGTGGAGATGGCAGTATGTTTTTTGCTTCAGGGTGATGGTTATGCAAACACACTTGAGGACTGCAGTTGATCCCTTTTTGTTCTTCAAACAGATATCCTGATGATACTATATTGATGTAATGCTTTATAAATGTGTTCTCAAATATTAATGTATTGATGACAAACTTTGGTCACAAAAATATATATAAATATAAGTGTGTCGTAAAGTTTGCATTGCCTATTGTTGTAGTAAATGACTTGTGACATGTTTTCTCTTTGGTTTTGAAATGTGCCATAATACTCTTTAACGCCTCAACCTTCCTGCAAGACTCGTAGTTCATTAGAAAATAATTAACCTGATAATATAATATGAAAAAAAACCATGCAGTTGAAGATATTTGCACTTTGGTATAAACCACGTGGCTATTTAAAAAAATGTTTTGTTTTAAAAAAAAGAAAAGAAACCAAATGTCACTGTTGCTGCTGCTATGACTGCTCATTTGTTCCACGTGTTGTCTCTGTTGGTGTCTGATCCGGTGATTCAAACTTAAACCTGCTTGCTGTTTTATTGAACAGATAAATATACTGTATATTCACAGACACATACTTGTAGTGGAGGTGACGTGTTTTATTTGGACTATCAGAAGGGATTTTTAGCTTGGGGTAAAACAAGGGTGTAGCAAAGACTTCAGCTTTGGATGCAAGATCTCAGTAGAAAGTAAATTTGAGAAGTTTCAACACTTTTCTATTGGAGGTGCTTTAACTGGTTGTCATTGACTCAAATGAATGGAAGTAAATGGTAAATGGACTGTTAACTTCTGTAAGTGTCTCAAATATGTAAAGATGTGATCTATTTTCCATAAACCAATAAACTGACTGAGCTTTACTTCACCTGCATGCCTTTGTCTGTGGACTCTGAAGTATCTTTTTTGTATCGTCTGTTTTAAACTATTCCTTCTCCATCAAAATCTCCATGCCAGAGAGGAGCTCTAATCCTAGACAGTCTCACATGGGGTTGGGGCAGGCCACTACAGCCCTTTACAGGAGAAACTATCCCCAGCCAGACTATTTTTAGCACCTCATTAGACTGCTTCAGGAGGCTGTGCTAATCTAGGTCAGCTGGAGTTCTGACCTTTGACCCTCAGGATCTGAATGCAAACATGGAGCACCTACCTTCTCACTTAAGATGTTTTGATGGGATTGTTTGCATCCACATGCTTACCATATGGCTGAGTTGAGAGGTATATAAATAAGGAAAGCAGTTCACTCAGCAGAATTACAAGCAGGGAAAGGTGTGATAATCTCCATGTGTGGTTGTGTAACTGAAGGCTGGAGAAGTTCACTGGTGTAGCTCCCACTGTGTTGTGCAACAATTCACACAGGGAGTAGTGAGGATCATAGAGTTATTTGTGCCACGTTATACTTTGGTGTTTTCCACTCTTTTTATTACTGTCATTACAATTAAATAATGTCACAAAAATCAGCTATCTGCTTCAAACAAACGGTTCAATCAATCATTATTCATTAGTGTTAATGAACAGAACAGATAAGACTCTTCTTTGTATTATTCACAAAGACCCAACATCAAGACAGGGGGAGATCAGGTCCCATCCTACAGTATTAGACTCTGATGTCATTGTCATCCCCAATGAGCAGAACACTTTCCTTTGGTGCTAGGACAAAAAAAATTTACATTGAAAGGGTTTTTCTTTCCATTTTTTGGCATTGTTTGTTTTGCAGTTTGGCATGCAGCCTTTGATAAAAAAATGAAAAGTAATGCTATCAAAAAAAGGCAACACTTTTTGTACTAATACGTTTAGGTGTAAGTGGAAGTTTACCATTGACACGAGCCAAGGTCTTGCTAATAACAGGTAAAATCATTTGATAACAGCTAATATAGATGTATTTTTAAATTTGACCACAAGTTTGGTAAAAAAATAAGAAAAAGGGAATGTCATCAGGGGGCAGTAAAGTCACATTCGTTTTTGACTGAATCCTTATTGCTTGGCTGGGACAGAAAAGGAAATACGATTCATTTTGAGAATTTTATCAAATTTTCAGCTTCATACTTCAGACAATGCTCAGCTTGACCAACATTTGTTGAGATCAATAGATGAATACAAAAACTGTAACATTTATTTTGTGGTACTACATGCTGCCCAAAATACGCGGTGCCTTGTTATTTAGTAGCTCATATTACTCCTAACACAAAGCCTCAATGAAGAGTGCCCAATCAATACATCCAGTGGTAAACTGCCTCTCGCTTCACATCCAACTTGGGCTGTGAAGTTTGAGGAGCCATGTGGTAGGTTTCTTGTCTCATCAGTAGAGGGGGTAGTGGGATGAGTTTCCTCAGCGTGTGCTCATCCTTTTGTCAAGCACAACTGTCCTGCTTTTGTGTCAGGGGAGAAAACCAATTTACCCTACACCTGTTTTCCTGTCTCACATACATTAATTGATCTAAATTTCATGTGAAAAATTTTGACTTCACCCCTCTTTATAAAAAAAAAGATACTTCAGAGGAAAGTGTGATGTGTTTGTCAGACATTAACCATGTTCTTACTGTGCATTATAGTTTTTGGCCTAGAATTAGAACCAATTTCCTTCTCTCCCCACTGTCCCATTCTTCTAGAATAAATGCTTGAAATCCTGAAGATATGACAAAAATTAATAGGCTATCAAAATTAGGAAACTATTGTTCTGTAGAAAATGCTACATGCAGCTCCATTGTTTGCAGAGAACACACAAATACAAGTGAACAAGTGAGGCAACAGGAGGAAGAATGACATCTGCTGGAGAAGACAATTTTGGAACTATTCATAGGGTGCCCATATTCTTTTGAATTCATATCTAAAAATTTTGAATTTTTTTTATTATCTCAAATGATGACTTTTTCCTTATAACTTTGACTTGATTATGTCAAAAGTTTGACTTTATCTTACAATTTTTTTTGGACTATATTACTTTTTAACTCTTTATTTCAAAACTTTGACTTTTTCCTTTTACTGCTTATACGTAGTTGTTTCATAATTTTGAATTTGTATATCAAAATTTTGACCATTTATCTTAGACTTTCAACTCCATCTCAAAGTTTTTGACTTTATGTCAAAATATGGGCCGTGCATCGCGCATGCGCAACATCGCGACAGGTGTGTTGTAGTAAAGCTAGTAGCCCAGTGCGGCGCGTCATTATAAATATCAATGGTCTGTAGAACGAGCTGAGAAAAACACGGACATTTGGGGGGATTTTATAAAGTAACCCCACATAATCTTACGCTAATAAAGGTGGACATGTCCGGGCATAAGAGGACGTCTGGTCACCCCTAATGGGTATCAAAGACAACAGAGAGGTAAGTCGCATATCACAGATCGAAACACAAAACCTGCTTTGGCTGGGTTTGGAATTTGTAGAAAAGTATTTTTTAGTCGTCAGTCTTGTGAAAGTTGTACGTCAATGTTTTTTTGTGGGCGAAAATTTCACGAAGCTCAGCTCGGAACCTTGTTAATTGACATCAAGTGTCATTAGCCTGTTATCTGCTGTCGTCCACCGCGTGTATGGCTAACACATGTGGCCCGCTAAAAAGTCAACAGTTTAGGCAGACACCATCGAGTCTAAAACAAGTTTGCTTTTTCAACATGTTCGGGTAAATATGGGACGCCTAAACGGTAGTTCCTCCACGGTTTAGCTGTTTACTGATCAGTGATTGTAATCAGTAATGGAACTATTGTAACACTTGGTCTCGAACCCTCGTCGTCCTGGTTACACTTAATTCTACAGCACGTGACGACTCAACAGCGCGGCGAGTGTTGCCCATATACTGTATGGTATTGCATTACAAACCTCTTTGTAAACAAAAAGAAAATATTTGCTTCTGAATGTGTATGGGTTATTGTGAGATGAAGTACCTTGATTTGGCAGAGACACGTTATGAACGTTGCTAGTTCTTAGACGCGTTGTACTGTCCACACTGTACACTGTATCTCATACATTGCAGTACAGTAGGACACAACAGAGGGAAAAAAACAGATTTCTACCCCTACTGATGTAATTTAAAGAGCTACATCGGAGTTTTATGTATGGAGACAACGCCGTACAGTAAGTACAGTAGAGCAAAGTAATAGAAGTAGCTCTCCATACCGGGAGCCAGTTCCCGTAGTGTAGTGGTTATCACGTTCGCCTAACACGCGAAAGGTCCTCGGTTCGAAACCGGGCGGGAACAGCGTTTTTGTCTTGGTTATGCATTTTAAATAGTAAGGTTTACATCATGCAATGTTGAAACCATGATTATTCTGACTTGCTGTAGTGATCTGTACAGGGAACATTTGTTTTTCCCTTATCTGTTCACACATTTGTAACTGTTCACAGCAATCAGAGGAGGAAGCATAATATGTGCTGCAGTCATAGCACAAGCATCCTATGAAATTATATGAGTCATCTTCATATTGAAATGGTGCTGTCTGCACTGCAGTCTGCACTGCATGAGCAATATACACCATGGAGCATTTTTACAAAATCCCCACAAGATGGCAGTGTGAAGCAGTAAATGATCATATATTCCAGGCCTTCACTTTATCTGTACTTATGTTGTCCAGTTATTTTTCTCTCCAAGTAGTATCACTAGAAATAATAACCATGTAGACGGAATAAGGGTTGAGTAGGCATGTTCTGTAAGACCTGCCATAAAAACTGAAGCATCTGATTTTCCATCATAGGCCCTCTTCAAAGCATGGTAAAGCTGTTTGACTAACTCAGTGGTTAATGAGTGTTGACACACGATTGCAATATCAAGCACACATGTTGCTCTATCACTTATAATATTTCAGCCATTAAAGTGACAACCTCTTTTTTTTGTTAGTGAATTGATGTTTCCTGATAAGGAAAAACTTCTGTGCAGAGGCATTTTTTTATCTTGAAAAAAAAACCCCATGTTTTTCAGCAATAATTTTAAATTATTTCTGAATTTTTTTTATTTTTTTTATTTTTGCAAGATGTCACAAAGGGAAGCTAAAGTTGTGTATAAATTATTTCTGTCAGTAAGTCAGGTAGATTAAGCCCTTAACGTGTTTGCAAGCAAAGCACACATTTGAGTGTGTGTTCACTATAGAGCACGTGGCTAGGGGCCTGAATCTTTGCTCACCCTCGTTATGATCCAAACGAATCTCCTGTTTAGCTGTAACCATAGAAGTTAGGAATACTTGGATCAAGTGTATATTATTGTTCCATAAACATCCATGTTGTTGTTTTTTTTTTTTTAAGTTATTTTTTGGGCTTTTCTGCCTTTAATTGGAAATAGGAGGACAGTGGACAGAGCAGGAAAGGGGGTGAGAGAGTGGGGAATGACATGCGGGAAACAGGCTACAGGTGGGAATGGAACCCAGGCCAGCCGCTCGAGCAAGCCTCATAGTCCACAGCCATATCCACAAGGCCACCTGCGCCACTAAACATCTATATTGTTTCCCTCTTAAAGTAATGACCTGTCACTTTTTAGGAAAATGAAATTTTTTGCCTAAAGACAGCTTTTCAGGATGCTTTCCACCTCTAGTAAAATGATCAACATCCTATTGTAAAGATCATGTTGTTTTTACCTCAGTATTCGAATGGTCTTAATCGATAATACACTCTCTTTGGTACAGTTTATTTATTTTTCTGAACAACAGGCATGAAAACCAGGCCAACAAGCACTCAAACTTTTTTATTTTCAGCTGTTAGATGAAACAACTCCTGAAGCTAGAGAAAAACAAAACACAGACAGTTCAGTGGGTACTCAATCAACATTTTATTCCCAGTATGTATTTTTTAACAAGTCAAAAGTTGAGGTGCATAGTCATGAAGGGAGCATGAGCAACATGGTCACAAACACAAACAGCTCAACATTCAGTTGACAGTTGATAGAAGAATCAACTAAGTGGTAACACATTTAGTGTGTGTGTGTTTGTCTGTGTGTGTGTGTGTGTGCGTGTGTGTGTGTGTGTGTGTGTGTGTGTGTTTGATGAAAGGACTACTGATGTAAGCACTTTGTAGGAGTTTGATACAGAATTTTTGCTTGCTATAAAATTGGACTTTGCCTAAGATAAATGGTATGAAGTTGCAGTTTTATTTAGGATAAATTTACGTTCACAGCTGTGTTACTTTTACAATAAAATAAAAAAAATATCGAAGTTGTTCAAAATGCAGAACTGCAGAGAGAAAATGTGGAGAGGTGGGTGTCAGTCTGTGCTTGTGCTGAAATTCAAATCTCTCACCTGCAAGCCTTGGTCATTAAAGTTATCTTTTTTAAAATAGTAATTAGAGGCAGTTTACTTGGAGTGTGATAAAACACTGACACATAATAGGTCACAATTTGCACACAGTTTGTTGAGAGAATCACCATATTAAGTCCACATTGCTCCTATTTCGTCTCATTTTATTTATCGTCCCCTTGGATCAGGATTGTAGTAAAGTTAACTTTTCTGCTGAACTACAGCGACATGAGATCAGTGGTGTGATCTCTTGGTCCCTGTGGAATGTTGAAAGCAGACGTCAGACTCTTGGCTTGGCAGTGTGAGTTGCAGCTGCTAGAAATACAGAAGTAGTACAGAGCAATATCCTCCACAATTTAATACTGAAATATCACCAAAAGTGGTAGACAGAAAAAACTGAATGTATCAATCAGTGTCAGTGTACGAAGTGAGTTTTGTGTCATTGTAAGAGTGTTATAACAACAGCAGACGTGAGACTCTTGGATTGGCAGTATGAGTTTCAGCTGCTCTGGCAGTAAGAGCAATACTAACTCTATAGTGATCGGTCAGTGCTTCTAACACATTATTTTAGTGAATAATGTGACAGTAACGCTTACACTTTCTGTAACTACTCAATGCTCACTATATGAGAAAATTCATTGAGGATTTGTGTGTGTGTATAAATTGTGGCATGTATCCTTTTCTTAAGATATTTTGTTGTAAACTTACATATCAACCTATTAAGTTTGGTTAAAATGCCCCTTGTGCGATTAAAATTACCATAATATGTAACAATCTAACTCACAGCAGTAAAGCGGAAAATGTAGAAACAGTTTTGACTCTATCTTTGCTTGACACTGTCTTTTCATGATGCAGTGCTTTGATTTGAATAGCGTCAAGTGCATGTTGCATGTCTCACCAGTGTCCACAAGAGGGCAGATCATTAGATATGTTGGCACTTACCACTGGGTGGCAGTCGTATTACACTTACTGTACTGCACCAAGGCCTGGGCCCACTGTATGAGCCTTACTCAGCACTGCAGCAATCTCTGCAAGCGAGTATCTGACTTCAAGACTCATGTAAGTCTTGGCTGTCCAGAATGTAGAGAGAGAGAGATGTATGAGGAATTAAAATTCATATTTTCAGGTAAATGAGTTGATTCTTGTGGTAATTGGTTATGTTGTCTAATATCATGGTGGGGGCAGTGAAAGATGGACTCCTGCAACTTGATGCTGGCTGCATTTGTTCATTGCACGACAGCAGTGGTTAAGTTTGTTAGGCATTCCTGACCTCCAGTATCCCTCATACACCCTCCAAACATATTATTATTATTTTAATTGCTATTTTAATTGATTTTTAGCTGCTGTTTTTTCAGTTGTTGTACTTTAGAGAAATAAATTCATGAAAAAAATCATGGTGGGTTGATGGACTTCACTTAAAAAAATGGAACAATCCTGCTTGGGATCACAGACAGAATGAGAATACTGTACATCTATGGAAAGTGTAGCCACAAACACTTGAGTAATGCATCACAATCCCTACATGAAACCACCTACAGTACTTGTTATTCTATATCAGGGTTAGATTAAGAAAAGTACATTAACAGACACATCAACTCCACAATATTGCTTTTCCCTACCGGAAGACTTTGGATGTATGTAAGTATGTATCCTCTTTACAGAGGGATTTCTACACAACTGGCTAGACAAGGAAGCAAGTGTGTGTGTGTGTGTGTGTGTGTGTGTGTGTGTGTTATGTATGTTGCTTCCATGCATCCATGACATTCACATTTTGTTAAACATGGCAATCTTACTGTATCACCAGTGCTGCAGAGGTACAATATCAGCAGCTATTACAGTTTTCCAAAGCAGTTACGCAGATATATGAACCTAATGTTAATACATTAGTACAGAGTAGATACATATATCAGTTCAACAAACAGTGTCTTGACAAACCGAGTTGCCGTCACAGCCAGTCCAGACACATCTATAAAGTGCCTTATAACAGGTTATTGCATAATCTGATGTCTGTCTTATTGCTTCCACTGAAAGCAAAAAGGGAAATGCACTCCAGTACAAGAGAGCAGCAGACTGATATAAGTGAAACACTTAGAAAAATAAGATAAAATCTTTCCATAGATCTCTTTCCACTTAGACATCATTTTGCTGGCCAATGCTAATACCATTTGACTCCCTTCCTAGGTGCACATTCAGTATGACAGCCACAAAATGAAGTTTGTTTTGTTAACTCAGGACAAACTATTTAAAGTCACTTCCACGATTTCCTGTTTGTTCACCAACTCTTAAAGTGCAGCATCATGTTTATTCAAGGTCAGTGTACTGCACTCTCAAATCAAAGTGGCTTTAAGTAATGTGAGTACACTTGTAGTCCTGTATCTGTGCGTGTAGCTTTCAGCTGTCAGAGCTATTGAAGCTATGTACAAGGGTGTGGTAGGTCATGCCGGTTGGCTTTACAAGTAGAGACCTCTCATACTGAAGGTCAGAGTGTGGGCTCTAGTTCCCAACAGGCGTGTCAATCCTTTCACATCAAAGTGGCAAATATGAATATGTCGGCTTTTGGATGTTGTATTCTAATGTATTTTCTTCTTAGGTTAAAATCTGTTTCATTGTTCGAGTTTGTAAATTACTCTCAAGGCTCCCCCCAAGTTCTTAAATATCATTTTAAATTGTACTTTATAGAGAAACAACATGTTTAATGCTAAGACATTACTTTGCTTGGAAACCCTACTCAAACCTCTGAAAATGATCTTCAGTGCCCAAAATATTCTGATTCACTCACAGCAAGTAGTTTTTTGGCTAATGCTAACTCCTAAACTAATTGAAGCGCCACTAAGTATAAGACAAACGGCAAAGGAAACCGTACCACTGGCCTATTGGGGTATCTACACATTCATTTAATAGTATCACTAACATATACAATATAGTTTTAATTGAGTTAAAAATAATTTTGGACAGATTTGGTATTTTTTCCCTGACTGAGTTTCTTACATTCTTATGCAGTGATCCGTCCCAGTGATGTGCTTCCTGCATTACTGAGCTACGGACTTGTCATTCTTCAAGGGTTGAAATACAATGGAGCCAGGTAGAGCCTGCATACAAGTGCAGCAATATTCATGTGAATTAGTATCTGGGGAGTTAAATATATTTGTTCTCCCTGCTCCCGAGCAAGGTGCTGCCTTTTTCTCATACAATTTCAGGAGACTATGTGCTCTTGCTTCTGAATGAGTGTTGAATTTCGGTCACCCCTTTTACGAGCATTTTCTCTGAAAGACGAGTGACCTTTTATCCACCCTGACCTGGATAAAAGGAGTAAGAGAAGCTGTAGCAGTGTTAAAAGGTTGATGTGAAGGGTTAAATGGAACACACTGACATGTTTTGGTACTGCGATGCTACACAACATGTACTTATATGAAGTTATATAAAATGCGCACATGCTAAAAATGCATTGGTTATTTGTCAGAAGCAGCATGATTAAATTCATTCCTTTCTATAGGGAGCTGGGTAGTCTGGGGATTGTCTTTGAGGGGGACAGGGTTCGTTGTTTTTATACATTTTTTGTGTTTTATCCTCCCACCAGCAGAGGGAGCAGAAGCAAAACAGGCACCTGTGTTTCATCTAAAGCAAAATAATGAAAATCTGTGTAGAACTGGATCCCCGACCTTGAGAGAACGCATATGTTAACTGTAGCAAAGAAGCTGTTGATCAAATTCTGCTGCCAGCATCAGTAAGCTCAATACTATGAGAGTGTGTCAAGTTTGGACCCAGCGAGAAACATTGAAGTAAAAGGTTATGGCTGGTGTGGCAGTAGTTAAGTTTGCGATTAAATCTGTCATAGAGAATACTAGTCAGAAAAAAAGGTGCCAGTTCATTCCATCCCAAGTAGTTAAATGTAACATGTTGGCTTAAAAAACTCTCATTCAGAAGTTAAGAGTTTGAGAGATGGAGCTGACATCTTGGCAGCAATTAAGTGTGTTCCCCTCTCTTCAAGTTTGCTGAGGTCCAAGCTTGACATAGATCAAAGTAGAGTAAAGTGAATTAAACTAAGCAGATTTGTATCTTGTCTTATGAGATTGTAAACTATTCTTTTAAAATGACATCTGATTGTTGACACTGAACTACAAGCATTTCTTTTGAAAATTATACAACAGTTAGTTGTAAAACACAGGTTAATACAGATGTTAAAGTAAATAAAATTTGTAACCTGTGTAAGAAACTTTTTGTGAGGGTATGAAAAGAACTACAATAGTTTATATAAACAGATCCAGCTTTCCACATAACCGTATATTGTTTGGTTTCATTATGAAGAGCAGAATTTGAACACAGACGCTTTACAAGTTGTAACAAACAGGCCATGTAGATGAGAATGATCCAGCCCTATGTACATTTCACACCTCCCAAACCTCAAGCATGATTTAAAATAGACATTTACATGTTGTATTTCTTAGCCACTAGTAGAATAAAACAGTCCATTAATAACAGCCTCATCTCTGAGCATGTAGCCGTCTAACATATATACAAACCCACAGACATACTTTGCATTCTGCTCATGCCTTTGGTGTCCCTTTGTTGTCAGCTTTGGCTCCTGTAAGTCCATTTTCTGTGTTGTCATTCCCTGAGGAGCTCACCAGGCACTCTTTACTGCAGAAGACAGAGGAACCAAAGGTTAAGATGTAGCTACACATGCAGGGTGCAGAACACTAGAAAGATAAGGCTTGTATTTATATTGATACTGCAGGGATTTTAAATACCTTAACCCTCATAACCTAGTGTAGTAACCCTGTGTGAAACACTAATTGAAAAGTGAAGAATGTATTCCTAAGACATATACCTAATGATGTAAAGATGCCTAATTCTGAGCCAAATAACTTGATGGCTTTGAATGAGGTGTTTGTTTTTACTTAAACCTGTCCCTCTGGGAGTCACATTTAATAATATATGAATGCAAATGACCCCTCAGGCTATTTAATTTTGTATTGGTGACTTTGTTATTTTCCTTTGTACTCTTATACTGGCTCAAAATGACTTTTTTAAATCATATTTCACCAATCACATTGCTGTACAGATATAAATGTGCTGCTTGATGATTAAACCAACGTAGAAACCACTGCCTGGCTGTCTCAGATTGAGGAAGCTCTTATAAAAAGCATGAAAAAAGGTTCATCACAACTCTACAGGGAAACATCCTTCGGCAAGTTGCAGGGCACTGTTGCTTTCCTGAAGTGTTTGAGTGATTTAGATTGAAATGCAGTGCTCTTATCATCCTATTAACTTCAAATGTCAAAAAGAAATGGCACATTTCATTACAACTGGCGAGTAGCAAATACCACTGGCATATAAATTTGATTGCAAACAAATTACTGCCCAACATTGACCATAATCTGGATCTGCCTTAGCTTGTGTTCACTCACTTCTTCTCATCATCCTTCAACAGGAAGTGAACAACCAGGGCCTTTATCACCATGACAATGATAACTAAGCCGATGACTCCGCCCACCACTGAGACGATTATGGTTGTCAAAGTGTTGTCAACCTCCCTCACTGTAGAGAAAGATAGAGAAAGACATAACAAGTAAGTTCTTGGAAGGTTTTATAAACTGTAAGAAAATAAAACTGTCAATTATTATTTTTCAATATACAAAAAAGTCAGATGTATATGAGGAAGCCCATCTGTGACTTACTTTGATCCACCACTATAAGTGTGAAGATCGCACTGTGGTTGCGATTCTTTTCCTTTGGGTTCCTGGCAAAACAGATGTACTCTCCCTCATCCTCAAAGGTGATGTTATACAGCAGAATGGAAATGTTGCCCTTAGTGGAGCCTACAAACTCAACACGCTCATGGTACACATGGACTCTGGGCTCCGCACCCTCATAGGGAATCACAGCTTCACATAACTGCAAACACACACAACACACTTGTAGTTGGTTTACAAAAATAATAATAACCAGGTGTTTGCATGAAAGCCCTTGCAAGTCAAAAATGAAAACAGTCAATGATGTGTGTGATTATATATAATTTGACCATGTGACCCAAGCTCGCCTGTGCACCTGTGCATATTGGTGTATGCTGTACCTTGTAGTAGGTTCCATTGTCATTATATTGCCAGTTGAAGTAGAGGTTTTTGATGCCAATACAGGAGGCATAGCTGCAGGGGAGCAGGACTGTTGACCCATTCATTGCCTCAATTGAAGACACTTTAGCTGTTGTGACTTCCAGTCCCCCAACACTCCATGCACCTGAAAGAAGAGAGAAAAAAAGCTTGACAAAAACAAATAAATAATTACAGCAACAGTAACAATGAAAAGGGTGTAACTGAAAAATTCGGCAGCATTACAGTACACACCAAAACCAACACATTATAGGCTCAAATCATAGTCAGTGACAAAATTGGTTCCTTTGTGTCAAAAACTTTTGTGCACAAAGATAAAATGTGAAATAATGTGTTGGAGCGCAGGGTTGGTGAAGGATTACTGTAAACGATGAGTCCTGCTTATGAGTAATGGCATTACAAACTTAAGTAGCTTACTATCTGCGAGCATAGCTCATAAAAAGACAGCTTCACATGCTCCATACTTACTCTCAGTAATATGTTCAGATTTATTTCATTGACTAAAACAGGGGTGATGTTTGGAAATGTATTTTCTAACTCACTGATGGTTTGTCTAGCATTTCTAAAAAGCTCTTTGATAATTTCCTGATTTTAACAAGTGATGTGAGAGTATGAATTACACTGTGTAAAAATATGAGTGGCAAACCAATGTGGAATATTTTTAAGCTGTGTGAGGTTATTGCTCAGTGTTAAAGAAGCTACTTTGAGTTACTTGAGAAATGAAACCTCAAAATAACCTCTTCTTTTTCCTACGTGAGACGGATCTGTGTTTTATTTAATTACCTAGTGCAAAAAATTCACAACTTGGCAATCCAGACTCATCTTACAACTTCATTTAGGATATATGTTCATCAGATTTTCTCCTCCCTATAATCATGAAGGTGAAGCATAATTGAACAGCATTGGATCAGTTTCTAATTAAAAAAATTAAAAAAGGCACCAAAGACATACACTAGGCACGTTGCCAGAAAGTGGAGGGACAGCCCTCCAATGGAAGAATAGAAGAATGGATGAATAGTCAAAAATTCCCTGAAACACACCCCTAAATGTTGTTAAAAGCTGTCCAAGAATAGATGAAACTGTAATGGTTGCAAAGGGTGGGCCAACTCCAAATTAAACTCTATGGATTAAGAATGAGATGTCAGTAGAGTTCTGTGCTTATAAACAGATTTCCTTTTACTTTTGGCAAGAAAGTGTAGATATAATCTTGCTCTGATGCAGCTGTGCCTTTTTTTTCCTTTTGTGTTTTTTTTCTAGGGCGCTGGGAGAGTATGAAGTCTTCACTGTTTAAGTTCTGTGGAAAAGAGTCCTCTCATCTTTTTTTTCTGTTTCCTGTAAAACTAGCACTTATATAATGTCGTACAAAACAACAGCCCTTTCAGTTCCATCCACCAGACCTCTTGCTGGCCATGTGCAGTTTTATTGTACTTGTGTCTTGTGCAGAAGGGGAATGAGAAAAACATGGACAAAATGTCACAAGGGTTTTGGGGAGTTCAAGGAGTAAAACCCCAAGGCCCGAATGAGTAATTGTCCTCTGACAGTTAATGCATGAATGGTTTCTTATGTCCGTCTCATACATAAAGATGTGGAACTTGTGTGAATTGATTCTCAAGATCTCTGATTTCTTGCATTTTGTCTTTATGGTCTTCCTGGAAAAAAAAGATTTCATCCATGCTTTTTGAGTTTGATTTTAGTACATTTTGAGCATCAGAGGTGGTGCCATCAAATGCATACGAATTTGAACTATTATTCCTAACATTAATTAATGGCACAAAAATAGCTTCCATGTTTAAAGCAATGCAGCTGAACCAAAATATATTTCAGTAAATTGCAAGTGATTGACAAGGCTGAACTGTCAGGGCCAAGCCCAACCACAGGTGCGGCAAAGGCCTTCTTGAAACCCCAAAGAGTAATGTTGTTTATTTGTCTCTTCAACATTTCTAAATATAAAACCTAATGTGCCACAAGATTTAGACCCTTGTGAAATGGTATAACTACAGTATTTCATGCTGTACCCTGCCCCACAACGCCCCTTAGCCATGGGAAAATCAGCAGGGCAGCAGCTTTGACGCAGAAGCTTTTCTTTTTTTTGTTCTTTTTTTGCTATTCTTTCATGCCTAGACAAAATGGCTCATGAAACCAGATTGAATTCTAGACAAACAGTTCAGAAATTTGAGTTAAACAATGGATTTTGGGGATTTAAGCGGTATGTGTTACAATGAGTTTGACCCATGTTTAATTTTTTCTTTAAAAAAAAAAAATTGTATCTTTTATTCGACTTTTAATTCAATTTATTGTTTTCTTATTTTCTTTTAAACTGATCGTAAATGGGACTCAGGGAATCTAAGCATTTATAAGCCAAGGGTGAGTAACTGACTGATCAACATCAGTCAACATTACTTAAAAAGTAAGTAGACTTGACGACTTCTCACATCTAAAGACAATGCGTCTCCAAGTCACCGTCTGTCCATGAAAGACAAGATAATGCAATTGCTTGCAACGTAACAACAACTAGAATCATAGCAGCATTCAGTATAGTGGTTGGTGAGTTAGCTAGCTAGCTACTGGGGATTTTAGAGGCTGTAGCTTTTTCTGGAAAGAGGCATTCTTGCTTCCTCTTTATTTTTATCAATTTCCCTTTTTTTCAGATAAGCAAGCCCTTCACCTCCCAATCATCGTTTAGTTTGGAGCTGGCATTTAGTGGTTGTTGAGAACCCTCATGTGAAAGGGCTAAAGATCTGAGACAATATTTAACGTATTTGTTTTCATTGTAGCACCAAGACAAGAGGTAGACTGTCTGAAAACAGTTCGGGTCATGTTTTATGATTATCTAATATCGAATAGACAAGATCACCCAGGAGCTCTAGCAAAACTGCTTCTGCTCTCCCCTGAAATGACTGGGGTCTGTCTGGCTGGGATCTGTTGGTTTTGCAGGGACAGCTGCTGTGATTCTGAGATTGTTGCTGTACTGTCTCTCACACACTTAGGGCCTATTTATAAACACTCTTCTACGCACTGAACTGCTCTGTATCACATTGCACTTGGACATGATTCAAGCCCTGTAAGGGTACACACTTGTCCATGTTGATTATGTCTTTTCCAAGTAGTTAATCTTCATGAGAATTTACCACTTAATGCTTCTCAGCTTTGTCAACAACTGACTAATGTAACACTAGAATGTGGTAGAAGAGCATAGGTTTTGCGCATGGAATCAGTAGTAGCATTTTTGGACTTTCATCAATCATTTGGGTTGCTCAAACATTAAGGTATGGTGTCTTTCAGGGTGTGGAGCAGTGGCAGAGCTTGTTGCTGCTGCTGCTACGTTTTCACCAGGAGAAAAACAAACATAAAGGTTCTGAATTTCAGCTTATTTTTCAATTTGTTAACCCAGGACGAGATGTGAACACTTGGCCTTCAACTCAAAGCTTTGCCCTGCTGTGTCAAGGAGCATTCAAAGGTTTTAATGCTGTCCAGTGATGAGAAGATAAAATAAAGATGATTCTGATAAGCATCTTAAATGTGTGTTGCTCATATTGCAATAGTGGGACTCTGACCAAAATGTAGCAAGGGAATAGAAAAAAAGTTCATAAGAAGAGTCTAATCCCAAGTGTTAAGTTCTAGATTCTTGAGGATGTTAAGGGTACCAAAAATAGGAATTTTCTGTTGAGTACAAAATACAAAAAAACCCTACATGATTATGATAGGGTCTAGCTGCTTGGGCCAACAACTCAGGATAAAAAAAGTAATTATTTGTGTGCCAAAAAGAGACAGTAACATAATTGTATCTACATAGAAAAAAAAAAATTGTGTAAATATAAAAATGTACAGTTTTGACACCCCTCTCCCTCCATTTCCCTTACACCCAGCAGGGTTACACCAAATTCTGCACATCTGTGATCCTCTTTGTTTTTTTTTTTTTGAGAAAACAACAGTATCACAGGTGTTAAATTTAATTTAAGTGGTAGGAATATTCAAGCGGCTGTTGAATTGAGAAAACAAGCATTCAGTGATTGAACCATGTGCTAAAGTATATTACTAGAACTCATGATTTCTGCAGTATTTCATATTACTGCCTGTTCCCACGGTCAGGACTGAACTTGGGGAAAAAGCTTTCAAGTTTGCAGCTCTGTCTAGCTGGTACGACTTTCAGAAAAACTTAAAACTTCATTCACTTTGCTCACTGGGTAAAAATATCCTGAATGATTTGGTTGCAGGTGCATTTGTTTGCAGATGGTTCGTCTGATGTGTGTTGTTCTGATTCCTGAAGGTAGTTGTTCTGTATACTATTGTTTTATTATTTGTATCTGTGCCTATTGAAATTTTGTGACTGTGCCTCTGCCTGTCTTGGCCATGACATTTTTGGAAAAGATCATTTTAATCTGAATAAAATAGTTGTTACACCTTGTTTTTAACTGTGCAGGGTTTGGCTGTACTGCTTTTTAGGGTGCAGTCACACTGCCCATTCAAACTGTGGTGTACTCAAGCATGATTCACTCCCCGCTGTGTTGCTCTCCTGCAGGATTGTACAGCCAACAGTAACATACTACAATGTGAACTAGACTTCAGGTTGCTGGCACACGCACGGCTGCGGACGTTACTTTTTACAGTTGGCTTGTATGACTGTGACCTTAAAGGCTGGGGAATCAGTTCCGATAGAGGATCATAATAATCAACCAACATCCCATGCTTTGCACAGACCATCAAAGGTGCAATTCCATCTCAAAGTGCTTTACTGAATGCATAACCAAGTATTTGTCAAATGTTTACAGATGATTCTTTTTGTCCCTGTCATTGTTGAGAAACAGGCAACAATCTGACAGTGTACTTCTTCTGTAAATATGTTTTTCTCAAATGAACAAACTATCCTGGCCATAATTTGTTTTTGAGTGTGGCCATTCCTCTTCTTTTCTCCTCTGTTCCATTTTCCAATTCAGGCTTTAGTCATCTCAGGCTCAGCCTTTTCATCTTGTCATCTAACATCCGATATTTTTACCTCTTTGCAGTCATTGTAGCTTGTCTCCTCTACTTTCAGCAACAACGCTGCCCATTTGGCTCATCCCTGTTCTTTTCAGTTTCTGATTTTGCACTTTTTTAATAAGCTCTTACTTCCTTGTTTGCAGGAGATGGCACTTTCTTCTTCATATGTTGTACTTTTTATTGCTCTGTCTTTCTGTCAAAATTCCTGAGGGGTGCTGTGATCCGATCCACAAGAAAAAAAAAAAAGTTTTGGAGCCTTGTCTTTGTAATTTGTTTCTTTTTATAGTACTTTAAAAAGAAAAGAATTTATGCAACAATGATTGTGAGGTTTTAAATGTTTAATAGCACTTATCTGATGGTCTGTGTCTACTCACTGCCTTATAAACTGAGTTAAGTAGACTATCAATAATTACCGACCAGTGCCACTCAGCAACTCAGGAAGTGATCCAGAGGGAGTAATATTGCAAGGGGAAACATAAGTAGATATAAGATTGAGTCTCTCCCCTGAAAGGCTTAAATATATGTCTTTATCCAGACAGAAAACAGTTATGTTTTACATATCTGAGAGGAGTGTCCCCCCATGTCTCAGAATAGATTTCACTTATCCCCCATTTCACACCTCTGCTCTCTACAAGCCCTTTTCATCCTCACCCTTTCATCTTCTCTGTTCTTCTATTAGTATAGTTTGACTCACGTACTTTAGTGATGCACTACGCCATGTTGTGTGTGTGTGTGTGGTTTGTGTATGTGTGCATGCATACATGAGTAACAGGCTGAGATGCATGATATTTTTAGCTCCACTATCAAATATCTTTTTGTTCCAGTTGGGAAACATCGATATCAACCTCACTGATGGGAGAAAAAAACGACCAACTGCTTGTGTGTGTGTGTGTGTGTGTGTGTGTGTGTGTGTGTGTGTGTGTGTGTGTGTGTATGTGTGTGTGTCCTTGGCTGACAGTCAAGGTGATATGTTCTTTTTCCTTATTTTAAGTAGGCCAGAGATTGGAGGGTTAATGTGTTTCTGAGTGAACCCACAGAGAACTGACCGAGGACACCATTACCTCTGCAGTAGAGGGATGCAGACATTAAAAGAGAGAGAAAACTGATGTAAAGGGTGAAGAAATAGGGAGATTAAAGTGGGGGAGCAGGGGTAGTGGAGGAGGTGGAGTGTATTGGAAGTGATGGAAAGGGTCACAAGGGATGGCAAGGGTACTGCAAGTGATGTCCTGTACAAGGTGAGTGAGTGACAGCAGAGAAAAGAATTACAACAGCAGCTTAGTGAACCAGTCAACAGAGGCCAAAGATGGCTCACATTTCCATGTACAGATACAAACACATGTAAAATGATAGTCATGCAAACAAGTGACAACATGGATTACAGTTTTTCACATTTACACGCCTGATAAAGAAGTCAGAGGTCAGCTTTTCTGCATTGTTAAGAATTAGTGCTGGGTTTACTGCAACATTTCTGCAGTTTATATTCTCTTTGAGAAGCTCTACATAGTCTCTTAAGTCATGATATTTAGGACCATAGACTAAGCTTTGGGAAACATGTATGTCTGTTTTCAGGAACTTTTCAAACCTAAAAAATTGGTATTTAAAGACAACAACAGCATGCGTTTGGTCTGTATAGTAGTATGATCCTTCAAGAGTGACTGTGTAAAACAGAGTAACTGAACACGTGTGAATGATACAGTCCTCCGACTCTTATTCCGACCTTAACAAGAAACACCTACTGCAAGTTAAACTCATCAAATTTCTGAGTCAGGATTAATGGCTGTCAGTAACTAAAATTACAAAGGAAGCCAGAGTGAAGTGCAAATTTGTTTTGGACTTGTATTGTCATGCAAATAAATTACTTTTGGGGGACTTTATTTTCTGGACTTCTCATTTTATTTCAACAAAAGAGTGGTGTATATAAGAGGCATTCAGACTGAGAGGCACATCAGGTGTCAATATGTTGAGCATATTCGCGATGCAGTGCTTGTGATAAGGCGGAGCCAAGGGAGAGCAGTGGGTGCCTGCATTGGGCTATGGATGCGCTAGTGAGAATGGCACACAGCAGTCTGTGTGAAGTTAGAGAAAGCACATGCAAAGCTGGTTATTAAAAAAGTGTTTGACAAAAGTGTTTGACACTTTTCAAAAAGAGATTGTGCTTTTACCTAACCTCACGCCTGAGTTAAATTGAGGTTTGGATTAAGCCTACCATCCAAAGAAGAAGTTTTGTAAGGTCATTTTTAACTAGAAACTAAAGGTGTGAATCTACGTTCATTCTCTGACTTGCAAGCTATGTCTCTCTTTGGGCTAGCTGGTCATAATGGGGCAGTTGCATAGAGCATGGGTGTTTTGTGTAAAAGTTTTTTTCTGGTTGGATGCAAGGCCTGATCTACCCCCCCCCCCCCCCCCCCCCCCCCCCCCCACCCCCCTAAGGTTTTTTTTTTAATGATGATCAAAGAATGAGCTTTTCTTCAATCTGATTGGCTAATACAGGCTGTTTTTCCTCTAAGGGGAATAAAGTGATGCTGGCCTCTGAACTGACAAACAGGGCTGAGGTCACAAGAAACACAGAGTATTACACAATGGATGCTTGACAAGTTAGTCACTGTTTTCCACCTCACACTCTACTAAAGATGTAGTTTTTTTTAAATAAAAGAAATTGCAAAGACGTTTGGAAAATTACATGGTGATGAAGCTTATTTACATATTCCATTCTTGCAATATTTTACTGGGGAAGCAAGGCTTCTCCTGGCATCTGTGAAAAACCGCTACTGGTCAATACTTGTCCGTGTCAAGTTTTTAGGCCGCCTCTTATTCTTCATGATTCATTCATATATTGAATACAGCTTTGTCTAGTTTGCTTTTTTCTCTGGTTTTATTTCCCTAGTCCAAGGGTCTACAGAGAGATTGTGGGGATGTTTTGGCAGAGATAACTGGAATAAAGAAGAAGAATTAAACAAGAAACAGCTGTGTTTTTCAATAATGGCTAGGGGTTTCTGCAGACTTTCAGCATGCGCTTTGTGAGGGAAATAACCATGGGCTTGGTCAGGGAGTAGCAGAACAGCATAGAGTAGTGTGGGGGATGATGAGCTGACAGTATAGATTAAAAAAAAAATCCCAAAGCTTGGAGGGACGTATATGCAGTGGACTCATTGGGGTAATGCACAAGCTGCTTCCTGAATCTTTTTTTCTAAAGAATGAAAGAGGACTCCCAAGAGTTGTATTGTTGATCTCAGTTAAATGTGTATTTGTATGTAGCCATTAGTGACTACAAGTGCTCTCGTTGGACCATTTTTGAGATCCAAATAGAGGAAGCAAAATGGTCTTTAATGTTGTCACTCCCTTGTGAAAATTACCAAACAATATCAATTCAGCACAAAAGTAAGGAAACTTGTTTTCGGTATTTTTGGTTGTAACAATGCTTTTAAGTGATAGATGTCGTTCAGTTGGACAGTTTTTCTGTTCCCTTTAAATTGTGCCACCTTTGTCAGGGAACGTTAATTTGTGGAATGCCAAACAGCTTAATTTGCCATTGAGTCTTTTTGGGTGGATTGGAAACTTTAAGGTTCACTCTGTCAGATAAGACAGTAACCTTGGTGAGAAACATGCAGAAAAAAAACAGAAAAAAGACAGGCACAAAATTTGAGTTAAAAGTTTGACAGTACAAATTTCCTCTGAAACACTTCCCATTGAAAATCACAAAGCTTCAAGTAAAATGCTACAGAAGTTATAGGTAGGGATGTTCCACTTTTTCCAGCCTGGTACAAGTAGGAGGTAGATAAGACAACTTTACATCTAAACCTTATGCCAATATTTGTCCACAACTTCAAAAAAAGTTTCATTGAAGCTGATGAGGTGTGGTAGCTAAGTTTAGTGATGTTGCTATTTGTCCATCATAAGTTTTTGGGCTTATTTACTCTGCTCAACCCTTTGGAATCTGGTCATCTGGCACAGTAGTATTATCTTAACACAGATTCACAGATTAGCTTTCCCTCACTGACAGCTAGAACAAGGTGAACTTCTACAAGTTCACTAATAAATTGGGAGAAAGCATGGAATAGTTCCCATGAAATACTGAAAAATGAACATAAATGTCTGAATTCTGCAAGAAAAAACACTTTATTTCATATCTGGGCTTTTATCACCCATCTGCCTGGGATGTGTTTGTTTAGAATAAGTTGAAGCAATCATGATGATATAATAAATCACACTTTTTTTGTCTCGGAGATCAGTAGAGCAGAGTTTGATGGACTGAGAGCTGGGAAGAATGTTGGGATGTGGGGGCACTATTGGGCGCAACAGCAAAACCAGGGAGTGTTTGAGTAAAAGCACAGATCATCACTGCACCACTACATCAGTACATCTGGTAGTATAAATGCACACATGCACAGACAGATTTAGACTGTAAGGATAAGATAAGCATTTTTCTTGATAACTTTTGTTTCTATACTGTTTTTGTTGATACTTTCACCTGTACTCTTTTTTTCTCTTTTGTAAATGAGGCCTTAATAGATGCAGGGACTCATTAAGCCAGTCAAAAAAATCTGTTCAGCAACTACATTTTTGACATGACGAAGTTCAGATCTGTCAAGGGTCATTGACCTCAATGCCCTTAGAAATGCAACAAGTAAACATCAGTTGCGATGACCCAAAGCAGAAAGCAAAGGACACCAGGTTCTGGTGTGGTGTGATAAACTTAAGAAAACGTCTTTGTTTTCTTGGGCATTCACCCAACCTGGCTTGTACTGGAAATAGCCAAAGGAAGGATGTAAGAGAAACCGAAGGAAAAGAGGCAGAGGCCCATAGAAAGAAGTTCCTATGTGGGGACGATAACAGGTATTGACGCAATACAAGCAGCCATGGTAGCACTTCAAAGAAGTATATTTTGATGTCATGTAGGGATAACATGGAAGAAGTGAGCAATGACAGGGCAGTTAAAGAGATAAAAAGATATATAACTCACCAAGCAGCAAAGCAACTGCCAGACCAGCATGAAGTAGATCCCCTGATCTTAAACGACCAGAGACATTCGAACTGGTGCTGTCCATTGACGCCATGACACCAAGTCTGTCTGTCTGTCTGTGTTGTTGTCTGTCTGTGAGTATGTAGAAAATGTTTGTCAGTCTGTCCCCCTCTGCCAGTCTGGTCAGCCTGAGTCCTGTCTATGCAAATATGTGTGTCTGTGTGTGTGTGTGTGTTTGTCTTATGTCTCTGGAGCAAGGCGGGACAGTGAGCTGTGTAGCTGAGCCTGAAGTCCTGCTCTCAGTCCCTCCCTCTTCTCTCCTCCTCTGCACTCTGTCCCAGAAATGAACAGAGGGAGGAAGCGCAAAAAGAGGAGTATAAATCCCTTCGGGGTACTCTCTCCCGACCAGTTTTTTCCCTGCGCTGCACTCCAGCAGCCCGGGGAGACAGAAGGAGAGACAAACTGAAGAATGCAGCAGTTAAATGAGGAGTGCGGGCTCTCCGTGTCTCTCCCGCCCTCCCTGTCCTCTGTCACCGTCTCTTGCAGACTCAGTGGTGATTATCCAGCAAAAAAAGAGCGTGAGGCAGAAGGCAGTGAGGAAGCAGAGCGGTAGTGGTGTAGCAGCGCAGCGACGGACAGTTCCACCGCTTCAGTAGCAGCAGCAGCAACAGCCAGGGACGTAGGCTGGCCAACAAACCTTGGAAAGGGAGACATAGGCTGGAGGGGGGGGGAGCAGGACACGGGAGAGGCACGGAGGGATGCTGGAGCAAAGCCAGCAGCCAAGGCAGAAAAAGCAGAAAGCGCGTGTCTCCCCAGCCGGCACAGGGAGAGGAATGAGCAGGAGAGGTACTGCAGAGGTAGAGGTGAAGAGAGTGAGAGAGAGAGAGAGAGAGAGAGAAGGGGAGGGAGGGGGATAGCATGAAGGGGGGGGGGTTGAGTGATAGCTGCTGCCACATACACACACACACACACACACACACTAAACACACACACACACACATATGCACCCAGCACAGTACAGCTGAGTCAGCCTTACTCAAGAGGGTCCCTGAGTCGAAGTCAGACTGGGTGCTTTACCCATACCACACAGCCAAGACTTTACTGCATCCTTTATGCCTGTCTCCGCTTTCATGTGATTCCCATTCCACGCTTATACCAATGCCAAGCTCAGTCTCTTTGGCGGGTGGAAGCAAGGCAAGATCCAGCGTTGTCCATCAGCAAGTTCTCTATCAAATGATTCAGCTTTATCGCTCTCACTCTCGTCGGTTCTGTGGCAGCACTACATATTTGGAAGGGACTGGAAGCTTGAAGAAGCTGTAGATTCATGACTATGTTGAATCAAACTTCTGTGGTGTCATTGCATTGCCTTATTTCATATAGTCTTTTAAGGGTTGAAAGGCTCTCTCTTTTGGCACAGATTTTATGTTGTCTTACCTAGAAATTCTGACACAAGACTGTAATGTTGTACTCAAAACCACACTATCCACGACCAAGACTTCCTCAAGACCAGAACACACAGAGACCAATACAATACCAAGACTTTTTAGGGTCGGGACTGAGTCAAGACTAGGGCTGAAAGATATATCTTTATTGTATCAATATTGAGATAGGAAAATTCAAGATATTAATATCCCAATATCGGGATATCGATAATGTAGATTTTTCCTAGCTCACCCTGCATGTAAAATTCTGACAGTCGCATGATTATTGGTGATTTTCTGTTAATGTTGATGACTGACAGTGAGCTATAATCAATTAACCCCACTTTGCACATCCTGTTATAAAAAATGGTTAGTTTTCACTAAACCTCGAGTCATATTATATCGTATCAATATCTAAATATCTGGCATTAATATTGAGATATGAAATTTTGTCCATGTCATTCAGCCTTAGTCAAGACCAAGACTGAGACCATAAAGTCCCATTTTAAAAACCATGACAAGGTTGAGCAGTTAAAGATCATTCTTTCTTTAATCTAGTTTTCATTTGAATACATCTGACACACAAAAACAAGGTATCTGCAAATCTTTCAATGCACAATATGCAAAACTCACAAATCTTAGCAAATTTGTTTGACTAAATTCTAATATGAATCCTTGTATTTAATTAACATCCAAGACCCTCAAATTGTTGTCTTGAGACTGGTCTTGGGACCAAGACCGGTCTTGAGTGTAATAACACTGCAAGTCCATCAAATGTTTAGAAAGATGGGAAGTAATATAATGTCATGGTTATGTCCCCGATTGGACTCAGTGCAGACACCCTTTTGAGCAGAGTTTGCATTTCGTGGATGTTTCCTGTGGGTATACTTCAGCTGCCCTCCAAGGACATGCTCATTAGATTGCATGGTCATTCTTAATTGCTGAGTCTCCTGACTAACAAATTACCCTGGATGTACTCCACCCTTCGCCTGGTGCTGACTAGGGTTGGCACTGTTTTTCTCTTGCAAACACATCTACTGAATCTCAGTAGATGTAGGTCTAACTAACCACCAAGACTGTCCTTGTGTCTCCTAAGCTCTTCAAGCCCACCCTGTCCTCCATCATTTCTTTCAGTCATCAAAGGGCCTCAAAGCCAGTGCTCAGTGGCTTTGATTCTGACTGTCAACTAACTTACAAAAGTGTTCTACCCGCAAGGTACACAGAATGAGTCATGCTAACCTCAACACTGTATAACAAAACATGAAGCCACACAGGGCACCGCACATCCACAGCCAAACCTCTCCATCAATCTAAGCACAGCCTTCAACACTTCTCAGTGGCAGTGAGAGATAACACAAGCCCTCAACTTGATGTCCGGTCTGACCTCAATCACAAGATTCATGGCTTTCTTGTACATCATGGGACGTGTCAGCTCCTACAAATTAGAGCTGCAAAGGGTCACATCTGGAGCTCAACACCTGATACATGTAGTGCTCAACAGCAAGCTGGAAAGATAACCAGTCCACCTTATGTCGAAGTCTACCTATCTTAACTTCCTCTGTCCAAATAATGAAGGGCGACTTCTAAACATGTTCCAACACCTCGCTCAACACTGGCGGCTTCTGACCACAATAATACTTGTTTGGCAGTGCTTAACAGAGGAATTTCACTATCTGAATATCAACAGCTTTTCATGTATAACCACCCCCAGACACCCACTGTAATGTGAAACATAATTGAACCTAACACCTTTGTTCATCCACATTTCACTGAAAATGATTCATGCATCAGAGCAGTCTAACAGGAAGTCACTTAGCACTCCCACCACTCTGCCACTTTGTCCTGCTTGTCTGGCAGCAGGCTCAGAGCCAAGAGATGTCCGGAAGTGGTGATAAAAAAGAGTTGATCTGTGGATACATCTGTACAAAGCTTTGTATTCCTTTTCTCAAAGATAGTTCTTTCCAAACAGCACAGAAAAGAGAGTCACAGCATTAACTATTTGATGGATAACTTGTTAGTGGGATAGATCAGATTGTATTTGTGAAATCAAATGACACATAGGATTTCCTCTGTTATGTGTATCCCTTTCAGAGTCTTCATTTCTGTTGTCTGAAATAACCTCTTCAAAAATAATTTTATTCATTATTTGTACTCTATGAAATACAAGGGAATTACAATTACTTAAATACTTTCCTTTGATGAAAAACAGTGTTTCGTTTTTGCTTTCCTTTGTCCTTTTTAAAAATGTTTGTTTTGCATTTCTATGATGACTTCACACCACACTACACAGCATATGTCAGTGATTCCTTCCCACGACAGGTCTTTGTGAAGAGTTGGCATCTTTTTCTGCCACATAAGGGGTTCCTAAAGGTGTTGTGAGGAATCTATTGCGCTTTTCTGGGATGAAGACTCCGTTATCCATTTGCACTTTCACCCACCGTTGTGATGCTCTCACAAAGGGCTGCATTTGTTCTAAAAGCATAAAAATGGAGATAAGATCATCTTTTTTTCAAGACACCATTTTACAGGCCACAAAGCAACAAAGAAATGTGTTTATTTAAAATTACGTAGCCCTGTTATTTGAAATGTGATAGCGAGCGAACTTTAACATTGGGAAACCTTGTTGTGTCCCACCAGTGCTCATCTGCTGACTACATTCTCACCAAGCAGAGCAAGAGCGAGAGTAAGGCTTAATATTTTGACCGACCACTGCAGTATAGCTGCTGCATGTGGATTGTAGCCTTTAGCACATAAACTATCAATTTTCCGTATAGCTTTCTTCTGCTCATCTGTCTTTTTACTTCTTGCCAGTCCAGCTCCAGTTTCTGCCATTGCTACAAAATAAATCCAAGAAATCCCTTTCCTGAGAAAAAAACAAACAGTTCTTGCTTCCTGCTGCCATACTATGTTGTTAGAGGGACTTCAGGTCCATGTGATATAACTGGGTTATTGGTTAGATCCAACATAAATACTGAGAACTAGCATTTAGAAATAACAAATTGTGGCACCCAATATTCTCAATAATCTCTATTGTGGATTACAATCAGACAAATGTAAAAAATTGAAACTATTTAAAGAGTCCTCACATAAAATACTTTTTAGTTATCTGAGATTAGGATGGTTCCTTTTATGAGAAACTGACTGACAGTCTTTAGTTTTAGTTTGATAATTTTTTCTGCTCCCTCAGTTTTCTCCCTCATCCTCTCCCGTTGGATTTTACACCTCATGTTTTTCCTGAACTGTCCATTCTGACATGACAGATGTTTGACCTCACCAACTCTCACGTGTGCCCACATAGATTCACATTTGAGAGGTGATCCATCTCATGGCATTCGATGTCATTTCCAAGTGCAAGCATGTGTGTGTGTGTTGGGAATGAAGGATAGATAGTACCCTTAATGAAGAAGCCCAAATATTTTAATTAAATACATAAATGCCATTTGTAGAGTGTTAGAGAAAAAAAAAGCAAGCACTCAGTTAGACATGCACACATTCAGTTTTGCATATTCATACCATCCAAAGTCACATGTTGGTCACACATGCACACACACCTGCAGCTGGACAGGGTGACCTTGGATGCCGGGTGTTGAAGGAAGGCGGAGCTAAAGAGGACATTACGGTGATGAGAAGAGAGGAGAGATCAGGAGGGGTGAGATGAGAGAACGGGGGGTGTTGGGTGGTGAGAGGAGAGATGACAGGAGGCAAAGAGGGGAGGTGAGATGAGATGCTGCGGGAGGGAGGGAGGGAGGGAGAGAGGGAGGAAGGGAGGGAGGGAGGGAGATAGTGGAGAATCTGTTTCTGGGACGGTCAGAGCAGTGAAATACTGCAGTGGAGTCACAAAGCTAAGCTGGTCTGAACACAGCTACTGAAAGACTCTGAGCTCTCCTTTCTCTCTCTTCATACCTTCATTTTCTCCCACCTCCCACTCTGATTAACCTTCTCCTCACCCTACACAGCGACCTGCTATCCTTCCCTCCCTCTCTCCCTTTCTCTCTCCCTCTCTCTCTCTTTCTCTCCTTCTGTCTTTGCACCAGCCGGCGAGTGAGCATATTTCAGAAATCGTCCTGAGTGGAGGAGGAGAAGTTGGGTGGGCCTTCCTCTACCTTTGGTTCTCATCTCCCCTTCCTTATCTTTTTCATCATCTGAGCAGGTCAATCTGTTTCTTCAACATAAGTTCTCTTTTTTTAATAACTTTATTTTTTATCTGCCGTCAGACTGTGCATGCACGTGACTCTCTGTTCTTGTCTTTGCTTTCATCTTCTCTTTTTTGTCGTCTGTCTTGTCCCTGCAGTCCTGTGCTCCAGTTATTTGTCCATCCATCCATCCTGCCATCCATCCGTTCGTCTGGGAGCAGACCATCTAAAGGTGAGTCCGTCTAAAGTTAAGTGCAGGTCTGCGTCACATGCCGATTCTTGCACACACGCCGTCGGTGCAGATGTGAAATGAAACCTGTGCAGAATATGCAGTTAGTTTACTGGTGGAGACTTTCTGTGGAGGGTTTAGAGGAACTGATTTCTGTCTTACATAGTTCATGTTGTGTTGTTGGATGGTACAGGATTTGTGATTTTGCTTGAGCTTGTATGCGACACAGACACAAAACTATGCCTTGAGGTTTGTACTGTTTGACAAAAAATTTACATTCATGACAGTGTTGTAGGTGTTATCTTTTACATGTAGTATGTAGTGTTTATTTTTTAAATACTCTGTTCCAATTGTTGCAAAAGTTATACATGTTCCTCACGGATACAACTTCTATAGCCTAGCACAAAGAATATATCAATATTTTAGAACTCTAACTTTGAAGGATTTTTTTGGCATATGATTGCATTTGTTGGCATAGATAGTGCATTGCATTTTTTTTCTTACTCTGTGCTGTTAGTAGATGCAAGCTGTCAGTCAGCAAGAATGACCTCAGGTTCAATGAGTCTCAGGCTGCAGCACTTAATTTATTCCCTTCATTTTAGTGAACCCAAGTACTGGGGTTGCAAAGTTGCAGGTGAAATAAGTAAATGAAAAGATTATCTGCAAATAATAGAAGATTAAAGTTATCCGAGCGAGCTGTTAGCATTCAGCAATGTATCATCATCCAACATCACTCTCCCATAATCCTCTGGATACTTTCATCGAAAGTTGCAATGTCACATCAAAAAAGAAAAGTATATTTCTAAAATTCTGTTCTTTGAAACCTTGTAATATTTTGCAATTCCTTATAACTTATCTGCAAATCAAGCTCATCGTCCTTTTTGCTCCACAAAGCTGTTATTTTTATCCACAAACCAATGATGACCCCTTAATGTTAGCAACATCCTTTAAGATGAGATAAACATCACAGTTAGTCCTCAGAAGGGGATTTCAATAACGTTACTCTGGACATTATTTGGTGTATCACCCTCATCACCTCATATTTTGAAATTCTATTTTGATGCTTTTTCCCTTTAATTAGATCAGACAGGACATGTAGGGAGTAGAGAGTTGGAGAGGACCCACAGCAAATGTTGTGGGCTGGGAGTTAATCCAGTGACCACTGCAACAACGATTACAACCTTGATATATGGGGCTCATACTGAACATACTATAGGAACTTCCAAGATTTTTTAGTAGAGACTGCAATGTAGGTAGCACCACCAAGACTCATGCTTGGAGGGGAGCTGGCTGACGATGGCAGAGGGTTTACTGCAGCTTGAATCATCAATAAGAGCAAACAGCTTTTTATGCTAATGCAAAGATAGAGTCTAAAAAGAGTGTGCTGCAAAGAGCTGAAACTGCAGTGACAGCAAACTTGCTGCAAATGCACAAACAATGCAGAGTTTAAAACACACAACAAGTGTAGAAAATAAGTGCAAAGGAAGTCACCACTTCAGAAGTACTCCGGTCCTCCAGGGGTGCTCAAACAGACAGAGGCAGACCAGACTTGTTTAGATAAGTTAAATGGCATAGTTTGATATCAGGTATAGTATTTAAGAACTGTTGTCAAGAGCTTTACAAAGAATCTAACCTAAAGGCGGAGTGGAGACTGTGTTGGTTACTCATAGCCAGCGCCAATTGCACCACCAGCAGAGCTTTGAAGCTGAAACTAAAGCTTCCCCTTGATGTAACAGTTGGAGAGCTGTACTGCTAGTTGAGGGACAAACTGATATCCAACTGGACTTCGCAGCACAATGGAGTTCTTCCCAAATTTTGCTTCAGGCATACGAGGGCTGGTCTTATTGGATCCCAGAGACCTTTCTCCCATCTCTACAGTGGATTAGACTTTAAAACCACTTGCTGTAAATATTGTGGCTACAGTAACTGTGAAACTACTCCATGCTGTTAAACTATCCAGTACCATATGCCATAGGCAGGCCAGCAGTCTCTACAAAAAAGAAACACCAACACCCCCTCAGATTTACAACCTAACAATGGTTAGTTAGTTAGTTATTAGTGGTGCTAGATACCTGAACAAATGAGAACAGTAGCTGGCAATACCTGGTCAACATTGTTGTGTTAACTCGACACTGACATTCACATTATTAAAACTTGTGAATCAAAAGATCCCACGTCAGTCTGCAATACGTTGCCTAAATGCTTGTTGGCAGTGGGACTTCCATGCTGACATGTAGCTGTGTTTCGGAGAAGGATATCAGACTACAAATGCAAGTCTCTTCCTACAACCAAGTTTCACAGACCACAGTGTAGGCTATGATGTTGATAAGATGTAAAAACATAAACTGGGCTTTTAAGCATGGATTTGTGTCTTTATCTCTATGTTAAAGCTATCGAGATCATATTAACTTCCCAATAATTCTTTTTTTTTTTTTTCGTTTTTCACAGTAGACAGTTGGCAGTCTCCTAATACAACCTACTCTGCCGCTCTTGTGTGTACTGTCATGTAGCCTGATAACTGATTAGTTCAGTGCCCACTCTTTCTCTCTGTCCCACAAGACACAAAGCTATTGCACCCGTTCCTGTCTTTTCATTACCCCTGTATTTGCAGTGCTTTCACTTTTGATGCAGTTATTTCTGCTTTTTCAAGCACTTTTCTTTTTACATTTTCAGCACAACTTCTCGTTTTTATTTAAGACCTATGAATGTGTTTTTGAATATGCATAGTCTTAGCATTGTCAGTACATTTCTCCAGATGGGAAGTATTTTTTCCCTATGGCTAAAGCAGATCTTCAGCTCTTTTGTGCTACCTTTGGATTATAAATTTGGGAAGCCCACTCTTTTTGCAGGCATTTTTCCCAACTTTTATAGACGCTGCCCGTTGTCCACTTTCCTCCAGCAGTTCCCATTCACTGTAAAAAGATAATGCAATAACTGTGGAGTGGCGAATGACTCTTGTGATGGGCTACTGCCAGCCCTGGTAAACAAAAATATGAATACATGTAAAGAAAAGAGAATACCACCACCAACTGACATGTTCCTAAATCATCTTTATTCAAAATACATGATATCATGACAGCTGCTTGTTCAGACACAGCACAGTGCAAGCATTAGTCTGGAGTCACGAACATTTAAAGTGAAACAAGAGCAACTATTCAGGGCAAACTCATAGCCAGAGGTGGATGATGCACAATGATAATGTGAGCTATATGATGCAGCATCAAAGTTGTTGTGATTTATGAAAACTGCATTCAACTTCTGCACATATGTTGACCTTTACCTTGACCTAAGTTGTCACCTTTAACATAAATGGTCGCTTACAGAACAAGGAACTGTGACCAAAAAAAAAGTAGCTTTAAAATGGCCCAAATTTCAATTTCTCATTTAACAATGGTCGTACTGTTTTCTACATTATGACAGACTGTCTGTTAATCTGACAGACTCTGGTTAAGGAAATCCCTCAGTAATAATCCCACAGTGATAGAAACATAAAGCATTTATGTAAACACAGACCTGTATACATGTTTGATTGTTTAGCAATATCAAAAACCAGGACCCACCCAACTACTAGATCTGGAAGCACTAAGTGCACTCCTGCAGCTAAATAACCCGCCTGATGCATTACAATTATCATTAATAAACTAGTTTTTGAAACAGCTAGACAGTTGCCAACATGGTTAAAACAACGTTGAACATTCAAAAATCAACAATGCTCACATGCTGAAACCTGTGAAGTGACATTCAAACAGTGATCGGGCATCTTTTAACTAACAAAAATACATTGTAACAAATTCACCACAGATATAACATTTTCCATTTCACCTTACAATCACCATGCCATTTTTCTATTCCAACACCGTAACATACCAATATACCATTTTAATAGAGTAAGCTTTGTGTTTACATGCTCTCCACTATGATCATACCAAAGTTGGTATAAATGTGTCGATGTGCAAAACAAGACGTACAGTCTGAAACACAACTGTTGAGGTAAAGGCATAACTTTGGGCACAGAGCTATGGTGTAACATTGAAGAGATTGTAACTTTTCATATCTGTCAGTTTTAAAACACACTAAGATTTTGTTTACTGCTTCAGTGTATCAAATCTCAATACAGCACTTTTGAAGTGAGAGTAAGAAAAAAAATCTTTTAGAAAAGGGTCCTGAAGGATTTTGTATGTTATCTGAAATCTTGAAAAATATCTTTAGGGAACTGAAACTTTTCCAAATAAAACCACAAACACCTTTTAGCCTCTGAATTTTCGGTGCAAGCAATAAACATGCATATATAAAAATGATATTAAATTACAAAAAAAGCTGGAAAGTGATGCAACCTTGAATTAATTCTGGTGAAAGCTTACTTGGACATCTTGGTACTCACTCTGTTATGATAGTACAGCACCATAAACAGACAAAATAAGCTTCCTTCTCTATCTTTTATGTACTTGTGTTCCCTGTTACATGCATTTATGACACTAAAATTACATGAGCATGCAACATTTTCCAAATTGAAAAAAGGCAAAAAAAAAAAAAATCAGACAACGAGGAGGAAAGTAAGTCCTGGTGATTAGAAGAAAATCCATTTTCACTTTTGGTTGATGATTTGAGTTTGACAATAATTTAGTCCTCAAAATCCTCCCTCACTTTATCCCCTCTGATCTAGTTTTAGCGTTATGGTTTCATGGTGCTACAAATCTGATGAAAAATCTCAAAAATACCAATACAAGCCAATCTCTTCTGTGTGGTTTGATTCTACTTTACAGATCCCTGTTTTCAGAACAAAAACACATCACTCATCCACATGGATAAATTGAGACAGGAAAGACAAAAAGCAAAAGTATAGAACTAAGTTAGGCTGTGAAGTAAGAAGTAAGGTCTTTTGCTTTAATAACTAAATGAAATACTGCATTTGTACTAAAGCACTTGACCAAATGAACTCTCTAGCCTTGCACTCTCTCCCTACCCTAAAAAAAAAAACCACATTAACCTACTTGCTAGTGGATGAACAGTGATCAAATCATAGTTACTTGTATTAGCTACAGTTTTAGGGCGCTGATGATGTACATACTGTCTCACTGTCACAGCTGCAATGTGTGAAACTGTTTGTTTCATAAAATGTTGGTTTTGACTATCCATCTTTATTATTTTTGGTTTATTGGTTTATCACTGTGGTTAGGTCATAGGACTATTGATTTAGCAGTTTCTAACATGACATGTCTTGCATGATTGTTTGAAGATAAGCTGGATGCTTTTCTTGTGATACAATAGCAACTGTTGTTCAGATTCAAAACCTGTCTCCCCATTATTTCAAGTTGAATGTATGCTGTTCAGAGAGCCTTTAAAAAGTTTCAGGACATTCAGACATTAACACATAATTTGGCTGAGTCACTGGCTGAAGCAGTGGTGGAAAGATTTTACATACATAGACACTGTATTCTGATTGACATGTTAAGACATGGTACCACGAAGGCAGACATGGATTTAAGGCAATGTAGTAAATTAAACACTCATTATTCCATGAAACAGCTGATTGATCAGTGACACTACTGAGCCAAATGAAGCTATGCCTTTACATGGGATTACGTAAAGGCCTTTTGCCTTTACGTGGGATTACGTGGTGTATGTGGTGATGAGTCACTAAACTAGCTTTGTAGGTCTTGAATGGTTTACATGGAAAAACTAAGTAGGAAGCAGAAAGTGGTGACATCATGCACATGACAAAACTTCCAGTGGCTCATCTATGACTTTCATTAAAACATATTCCTCTTTGGTCAGCTTCCATATCATTGCCAAAAAAGAACAGTGTGCTGCAGCTAAATGCCTCTGACTTTTTGAGTTAACTGTGAAGTTCTTCTTTCAGTGATTGAAGACACATTCAGACTCATAACCTTCCAGATACTCAGTAGGTGTTCAAGTTCATATCCATACTGTTCCTTTACCTTTTGTATTAGGTTAGGTTTCATGTAAAACCTGACATGCAGCTAATTAGCTCTCACCATACAGTACATTGCACTTTGCCTGCATTGGTTCAACCTCAATGCTTCTCTAAAATACACTAAGCCATGCATTACAACTCACATGTAAAAAAAGCAATGTTTTGTTGCAATAATGCTTGACTTAGTTCCCAAGAGAGGTCACAGCAGAGAACTGTTTACATTCTCAAAGGAAGCTACCATTAATATAAATCTAATAATAAATGATGGCAATAAATGTACATTTGAGAAATGGGTACAATTAACAACACAGTGTATGTTCTGAAGTGAACAAGCTTTTAGCTTCAACTGAGAGAAATTTGAAATTCTGCCCTAACAGTTCCTCATAACTCTTGTGATTTGATAAAAGTTAAAAATAAAATTATATGTTACTGAAGTTTTTATATATATTTAATTATATATCTATCAAATTACTATTTTTATTCCATGATTAAACTGTAGTGGATAAAAATTTGGGGTCATACTGCCCAGCCCTAGTCTGTTGTACAGTTCATTATGACGTTATGCCATTTTCTACCTAAGAAATAATTCAATTTTATTTAAATTGTATTAAATTTATTTTCAGTTTGAATACATCATACATTTTTGATGGTTAGGTTGTGGAACAAGGTTCTCTGGCTTATTTCAAGGAAAACAACACACCTCATACAGACATATAGAAATAGGCACACATACATAGAAACATTCGCTTCACTGACACACTCACACACACATGCAGAACAGATAGAAGTTTCAGTGCAGGATGGTTCTAGTTGTGGTTACTATAGATTTCCAGGAAGGGGTGGCATGTCTGGAAGAAAAAAAGGCAGAATGACAATCAACTGACCTGTATTATGCTTGGATGCTTTAATAAAAAGTTGAAGTCATAGAATAGACATCTTTGACAGTATCATAGATAAGTTTAACTGAACCAGAACTTACCAGGTGAGGTGTCTGGGTAAGGGCTCCACAATCAGATGATCTATCTATGGTTGTCTGAAAATATAAAAGAAGACATTAGAAGGTTGCTTTCAATCAATAAATGGAGAAAAAATGAGGTTGGGAATCCAATTTTGTAATGGTAGTTATGGTAAAGTGCTAAAGCCATAGGGAAACTCACAATTTACTGCATGCCTGAGCTGTTTTTTCCCCTTAACTGCAAATAAGAAGATTTCAGTGGATTTAACCAATATTTCAATTATCAGTTCAGGCTTAAAGGACTTACATATGAACAAAGCTTTTGAATATACATCACTCTACAATCTGAGCATTAAGTGGTGATAATACGAGCAATTGTTTGGACAGAAAATACTATGTGCATGTTGAGAGTTTAAAATAGTACTGGAAGACACTAAATTACAATGGACTTAAGCTCTATGACAATTGGTCAAGGCTTCAGAAGTAATTCTTCAAGCACTAGTATTGGGTTTGTGAATATATGAGCTAATATGGACTTACAAAAGTAAGGAAATTAAAGACTACATTAGGTGCCCTTTGGTATACAGCTCTTAATTCAGTTGTTGGCATTTCAGGTGGTGTGCCCACTTTTACTAATGGAATATTGCCGCTGATTTACTGGTTTGCTGCTCCACGTAACACATCACTCAATCAGACAAAATCAATGATTTCTTGCATGACTCTATTTTTACCCAAAAGTATTAAAGACGCAAAAGTCTCCTCTTCTCAGCTCAGTTCTGTTCTAGCCTTGACCTGATGAGACTATGCTAAAATGTGCTGTGGTATCTGGCACCAAGGTGTTAGCAGGTTATTAGGCGGAATTCAAATTGATGCTCAATAGGATGAAAATACTGGGGGTTTGGAGACCAAATAAAAACATTTCACACACTTCCATGTTGGTCCATACATGCCTATTTTTTTCTAGTAAGCAAGGTGTCTGTAAGCTGTTACCTGCTGCCTAACATATTTCACCTACCTATCAGTGACATTATGCAGAGATGCTGCTATTTACTTCTCCCGCCAGAGGCTATAAATGTTATGGCTGATTGGTGTAGGGGATAACATTTCATATTTCAAAGTATACTAAGGCAAAATATCAGTTTAAGTTGTTTCTTTTGAGTTGCTTTTCCCAGTGGAACACGGCCATAAAATATCAGCATGTTCCATGAAAAATGAGTGGCAACCCATTTGCTACATTTTGATCTGCCTGCTAGTGACAGGTTCAGCTTGAGCACTGAGGATGCTACGGTGAGATTTCTTACTTGGTTCCCTCCTCTGCAACACCTTCAGCGTCCAGCTTTCCCTCCTCCTCCATCTTCATCTCTGAAATCAGTTCTGGTTTCCGGTGTCGACGGAGACATTTCACTACTACCATGGACAGGATCAGCAGAGCTAACGCTCCACCCACTGATGCTCCAATTGCAACTGCGATGGTGGAATCTCTTGGAGGGGGAACTGAGGACAGGATGGGAAGGGGTTATAGTTTGTAGACAAAAGGTGGAGACAAATGCAATGCTGTCTAAAAGCTCTGCTGGTCTGATTAAACAGAGTGGAAGGAAAGAAAGTGCTGCTGAGTTAGCTTCATTGGGGAGTTGGTGTGCGTGCGAGTGCAAAAGAGATGCCGGGGACTAAGTTCAAGCTCTTGTTGGTCATTAATAAGTTAAAAGCTGACTCATCAGCAGCTCATGCTTTGGAAGCATGGATACAGTCAAACAAACAGAGAGCTGTAATTGATTGTAAAGCATTTATCCTAACATTACAGCGTCAGAAAACACACATTAAAAAGTAATAAACTTAAATTCCACCACTAATTTGGTTTGCGCTATCTTGAGTTAGTGAACAAAGTCAGAGTGTCAAAGAGAAGAGTCAGGGTTTGTGTACATTTAGTTTGTATTTTTTTGACAGTAGGGTTAGTTTCTTACGCTCTGTAACAACTAAGAGTTCTATGACTCCATGTCCTTGGATGCGGTCCGGAGGGTTTCTCACATAACAGTTGTAAAGCCCTTCATCCTCCAGCTGAACATCTGACAGGGTGATTGCTAGATCATTCTTTTCCAGGTTCCCAGCAAATGTGACTCTATCTCCAAAGATGTCTGAGCGCAGAGCCACCATTCCTTTTTTGGAATCATATTTCATAAACTATGGATGAAGAAAAGAAGGAGAAACAGTTCAGCAGGGCTCAGATTTTAAGATGCAGGCATGCTAGTTGTTAGGCATAGAAAAACAGACATTTTACCATTTCCTCTGAGTCATTACGAGATCTCTGGTAAGTCCAGTTCATAGAAAACTTGTGGGTGTCCATCTTATAGCAGGACGTGAAGCTGCAGGGGATTTTGACAGTTGTTCCATTGAGGGCATTCATTTTGCTAGGTATCAACACATCCATACTTGAGCAACCTGCAAATTGAAATAACACCACTGTTAATAATGTTTGACTAAAACAATGAAACATTAGAGCTGGAAGCAGGTTTGACCTTCTTTATTTGGAATGAGGTTACAGGATTGCAAATGTTAAAAGCTAGTACAATTAGGATTTCCATGCTTAAGCAAACATACTGCAATTCAGGCAGAAATCCCACACAACACTGACAGACTCAAAAGTGCAGTGCATCAGCTGTTTCAGTAAGTAGTGAGGATGTGGATTTTTCTACTGCTGACTCGCACGATGCACTTTGTGTGGATAGAGCTATCTTTCAGACCGACAGTCATTTCGGGTGAATGTCTCAGACCAGAAATTAGATTTGAAGCGATCGAGTCCAACCAAATGGTTGTAGATCGAACAATGTCTGCTTGAACAATATCTGCACATAGAAAACATTGTTCCATGGCAAACATTTTTTACTGGATGCCTTTGTACATTGCAGTCCCATTCAATGCGATTGTCTGGGAAATAACAGTAAGTTCTGATCAACCTTCATGCAAACTAATATTTTTTTTGCTGATTTGTCTTTGAACAGTAAAAATCATCTAAAAGTCAGTGCGTAAGATTCTTCTGTACATATGGAAACAAGAAATTTAACTTTTAGCTTGAAGTTAAAATTTTGTTTCAAATCTTGAGGAGAAGTTATAGAAATGAAATTCTTGCATTTAACATGTTTCAGTGTCTTAGGGGATCATGTTGGATCCAGATTGAAATAGACTCCCATTCACTGCAAATTTGATGTAAAGTGTAATGATACTCTAATGAAAGTCAGAGATAGTGTCTGGAATAAACTACATTACAAAAGAACAGCGTGACTGACGAAATAAGTAACGCAATTAACACTTTACCTGGTAACGAATTACTGTACATTCATGAAGAAGTTCTTCCATCACTAATTCGATCACTGTTGGGAAAGTAATGAGTCACTACAGCTAATTACTTTCCAAAGTAATTTGCCAACACTGGTCATAAATGGCTAATGGCTCTGTCTTAAAACAGAAGTTACATCAGGCTTTTTCCTTGTATGCAATAGTGACAGGTATGGTTTGAAAAGCATCAGTATATATATTTTTTAATATATCATGTTATTTTAATCTTCATCTCAGCAATTTCAAAAACTTTCAGTCTATAGCTCTCACTTGATCTGTTTATTTAAAGAACAATGAAAACATCCTTGCTCTGTGTCTTGTCTTTGTTAGAAATAGACTGAAAACCTTTCAGGCAACAGCCATCTGTCAAAACCCACAGCACTTACAGTCTTCGAGTCACAGTAATAGTTTGATGTGAACAATATTATCAGCAGCTTGCTAATCAAACTAAGATAAGATAATCCTTGATTTATCCCACTATGGGGAAATGCACAATGTTACAGCAGCAAAGAGCATGGATTGCAGACAAAAAGAGTTTGTGTACAAAGAGAAAAAGATTAAAAAAATCAAAAATTTACAAAAACAAAACAAAATGAAAAACCTACTTGGATAGTGTTTCTTATATTTGCACTTGCACTTGCAAATGCATTACAATTCACTCATGCTTTAACCCTCAGTAAAACAGTTAAGTTGCATTGCTGTTCTAACCTCAGAAATCTTATTTTAAAAATGCTGCCGTAGATTAAAAAAAAGCATTAAAATGATCTCTGAACCACTATTGTGCATCATATTTTGCTGTCGAACATTTACTCACCTATTAACCATACACCTGCCTGAAAACGTGTGTTGGATACTGGGAAAAGTGAACTCATGTGCTCTAGATCAAAACTGACATTGTGTCCCTATCCACTGTGTTCCAGGCTCCTCAAGCAAATGTGTCATACAGTTTCACCGAACACATTGTTGTAAATTAGAGTGTAGGATGTTCCCACACATTGTTAGTGCTGTGTGAGAATGACTTGGTGGTATGATGGGTTGCACACTGTATTCTAATCTGACAATGAGAAGAATGGCCACCAGTCTTCACTATTGTTTAAAATGCTATGCATGTAAATATGAAATATCTGCTTAGAAGAGGAGTTGGGGGGATGTCAGGCACAACAATCTCTCCAACTCTGCAGACCTGAGTGGGATTTCAGTGAAAGCAGCCTGGGATGTTTGGAGCCAAACCCAGCAGGACTTCCACTGTGGTGAAGCTTCTTCTAGCCATAAACCCAAGCCCACCCCATCTAGCTTGCTAGCTCTGATAAATTGGCCATACTGGCTATAAAACTCTGTTAACTGTAAGCCATTAGCGGTTAGCATCGGTGTCCCAAGCAGCCTCATACAACCCCTGCTCAGGTCTCAAGAGATGAGAAAAAATTATGCCGCTAATCCCTCTCCTTTTTCTTCTTCTGTGCTTTTGCGAACACAAGCATCAGAGTCCAGTTTAGGTCGTCCTGTCTGAAGTCATGGATTCTGCCGTGCTTTGCATCATTTGTGTTTTTAGAGTTTGTGGCTAATCTGTTTCACCTATTGGAAGCTTATTCTCTTCACTTGCACCAAGGTTGCCTTAAACCTTTCAAGTATTCCATCTACCAAATTGTTGAAACTACCTTGCAAGAGGAACAATCCCAGTGGTCAAAAATTTCAAAAATGGCAATGAGTAGCAAAAAGAATAAGATTAAGGTGGCCCAGATTGTCAAAAAGCAGCACAAATGGGTGAAAAGGAGCAAAAATTGGGAGAAAACTTGGAAAATGATCAGAAAGTAGCAACACTTTTCAGAGGCCTGACATTTCTATTTTAAATATCCCTTTTCATTTTCCTTTTGTAATATTGTAGTTTTCTGAGACACTGAATTTTGGGTTTTCATTATTTGTGAGCCATAACTATCACATTTTTTTGAGGACGTTTTTTTTTCTTCTAAAAATCCCACTTTTCTCACTAGTCATATTTTTAGCAATTGACATTCACTACACATGAGATGGAGAACCTAGAAATAATCCCATCATAAATTGCAATATAGGGTAAAAACAATCAAAATTGAAGCATTTTTGCAAATGATTCAGCCCTATGTATTCAATGTCAATGTCACTGGTGCATTTAAGCATTTTGCTGGATTCAAAGACTTTAGTTCATTTTAAATAACTATAGTATAGTATAGTATAGTATAACTGCAATCTTTGAAGTTAAACTAATAAAATAAAAAATAGAACTGACGGGATGATAAATTCCTTATTTCATAACTTGGGAAAAGAACACAAGGTTTGCTTTTTTTTTTTTTTTAATTGTACTAGCTCTAACTCTCACAATCTAAAATGCACCGTGAAAGCAGGAAGAGAGCTGCCGGGACTGATCCTCTGATGCACTTAAGAAGAATTAGTAGTTTTTCATGAGCAAGTTTGAAGCAAATAACTGGATATAAAGTGGCTGAAATGATGTTGAAGTATCATTTTTTCTTCTCAAGTTTCCCCCTGCATTCTAACATAATGTCTCAGCACGGGCTAACACTCCCGAGACAGAATCTGTGCCTCTCTCTCTCTCTCTCTCCCTCTCTCTGTGTGTGTGCATGTGTTTGTTGTGTGTGTGTGTGTGTGTGTGTGTGTAATGGGACTCTGCACCATTCTCTCCTCCGCAGTCGGGTGTTTCTGGCTCCCTTCCCACTGCTGCTGCTGCACCACTCCACAGGCCTGCCTCTCTGCACCATACACACATAGACACACACTCACACACACCCACACACACACACACTCACCCATGCACTTTTTACATCTCCTCCCATCGTCCATATGTATAATTTACACACATAAGCACACCCAATTTTCCCCTGCACACTGTTAGGCACAGTCAGGTGACTTGTGAGGCAGCGGTACCTGCTTCCTTCTCTCTTCAAACACACACGCACATGTGCAACCCCCCCGACACCACCACCACCCAAAAGGTGTGCATTGTCAGCAGTGAGGTAAGCATCCTAGCTATGCTATGTCAATGTCATCCCTGCATACCGACCTATCTCTACACAAAGCTTATACACACACACACACACCCCAGCAAACACCGGCATCTCTTTCACACAGCTGATACACACCTTGGCACAATAATCACATACATATCTTTAGGATTTTGACCTATACACGTATACACAGTGTTAGAAACAGTTTGATTCTGCTCCTGCTGACTCAGCAGTGCTGTGTAGAGTGAGAAAGAGAGGCAGATGCCGACACGGAGAGAGACAGAGAACTGCTAACAGATGAAATACTGCAGTGAAGCCGCCTCATGCAACTCCTCCCTCCCTCTGCCCCTCCCTCTTTTCCTCTCCCATTGCTGCTCACCTCTCCTGCCTCCTCTTACGCCTTCTCTGAGTACCTCTTCCCTCCAACCCCCTCTTCCAGCCTTAAAATTACTATTCTTTCTTTTCCCCCATCTGTAGTCCCAAAACTCCATGCGCACTCTCCCAATACCTCCCCCTCTCTGTTGTATCTTTTACCTTCACAAGGTCAAAGCAGGAAAAAAAAGGTAAAACGTAGGTAGGACTGTTACATCATCACTCCGGTGCCCTCCCCGTTCCTCTTATCTGGCTCTACAGTACGTGACCACCTTCTTTAGGTTTACACACGTGATGAAAACATGGAAGCATCAGTTCTTGTGGGTTCTGTCTACCTGAATTAGCAAAGGGCGAAGGGTAGATGGTTGACGCCATAAGATAATCAAATACTAGAATTATAAATTTCAGTAAATATTGTTTGTCTTTGTTATTTTTATTATTTTGTTTTGTGTTTTTCATAGCTGTTGCTTGTTTCTTTTTAAATGGACTTCAGAGTCTGGCAATAAAGGTGATGATAATGATGATGATGATTGAGAGTTATAGAATATTTCTTATGATACAAGTGGCTTCTGAGGGGCACTATAAATGAGGTACAGATTACAGATAGTTTAAAATCCTTGTACCATTTCAGATACAAGCTCAATAATAACTCTCCTGCCTCTGGATCTAAATTCATTTAGGCGTCTTTGGAGTGGCACGGATAAGAGTTTCAGAGCCACAATCCGAGGAAGACACAATGTGACAAATCTGCAGACAGCATCCTTTTGAAGGTCCCTTCTAAAGGAGATCCAAAGCTGCTTTTGGGTCACAGAAGTCTTCAGCTAAGTATTTGGTGGCTGTTCCAAAAAATAGAAGTCTCAGGGCTTTATTTTTACCACAATCATATGACAGACCTAAGCTGTGCTTTCTTAAAAAAGCACTGCCCTTGACTTCTTTTGGTTTTGAAGATAATTTTGACTGCATGTACAAGAGGTGCTGTTCCTAAGTGGTTTAATGGGGTTAATGCTGGTTTTCAGCATGTCACTCCTTCAGGATTATGACTTGAGAACACTCCCTGAAAGTGTTGAAGTGTTGCTGCTTTGTCCTTCACATCATTTCCAAGGCTATAGTCTGATTGTTTGCAAATTATGCCCATTCCAAGCTACTTCCACCAGTGTGGGCAGCATTTCTGGTCTACTGAACTTCTGCTCTTTTTGCTCCCCAGCATCTTGAGTCTTGATCTTGATTAATATGTTACCGTGGAGAAGTTTAAGTCCTGTCTCAGATGACTTAATGTTCACTTGATAGCAAGCTGAGTGAGTAAGTTTCTGGTCAGTAAAAGGCAGTTAAATGGTCACTTTTATTTGTTTATTTTCTTCTAAGTATTGTATTTCCTAGTATTGTTGAGTTGTGATTTATCATGTTATGTATGTGCTGTCAGCCTTAGCACTAGTTCCCCCTGCTGTGGTGAGGGTCGCACTACATCCTGCACACTGCAGCACTCTGTGTTTCGAGCCACTCATATAATGCTGCTTGCATAAAAATATAACATGAGTCTGGATTTTTTTTCAGAGCAGTTGCGGGAATTGTGCTGGCTGGAAAAGCCTTTGTCTGATGATGTCATGACTAGATTGCTATCAGACTGAGGGGCCTCTAAACTCATAAACAGAGCCAGTGCTTTGTCTGCCTGCAGCATCTTGTATAACAGGTTACTGTTCTATTTGGTCATGGCAAGTAAACACTGCTATAAACAGAAACAAAAACTAATACCTGAGCACAGACAAGATGTGGCATCCAGAACACTGAAATTGTTTCATGTGCTAGGTGTAATAACTGCAGTCGTCTACATGGCTATTATATGTAAAACACATTACTTGAAAACATTGATTGAATTGAGTGATGTTTTAAAGTACTTTAAGTCCTTAGTGTTTTGCTTTCACCTCCAGTTTGTCCTTGACATAAATTATTGAGAGTCTCAGTCTCTATCTTAAAGTCACAAGGTCTGATTGCTTTAAAAGACATACAATTAAAGCTTTCAAAATATCCCAGGGTTTGAGCTCAAACTCCCTGAAATTAATACAAAAAGAAGCAGAGTTAACATATTTGTAACTTTACATTTTTACCAAAAAAAAAAAAAAAGATTCACTATGACTTTTCTTTGTGCAAACACACAACTGTGAAGAAAAAAAATCATGACTTGTTCTTCAGAAAAACAGCTTGGCTGTTTATGTGGACTATTTTTTTTTGAAAGCCATTTATGTTAATTTTAAAACAGACAATCTTCCTAAGATAGAATCATGCATTGACTACATAAAGGTCATACAAATCAGGACTCGAAAATCAAGTTTTTTTTTTATGAGAAACTGTACAGAAGAGAAGATAAGATTGATTTAAGCTTTGTGAAAACACACATAATAGAAATTATTTACACTCTTTATGTAGCTTAAGAATTAATTCTACTGTTTTTGTCATAATCACGTGGGGTTTTGTTTTCAGTTCATCTAAAATATTTATCTAAAATGTTCAAACTAAAATAATGAAAATCTGTTATCTCTGACGTAACTGACAAATGATGTTAAGATTAGAAGAGCAGTAAAGTGAGGGTGTGACACTCATGTTAGAAACAGGCAGATTTGTTTTTACTTGGATAAATATACTTCTTATTTTCACTGTTTGCTCTTCCTTTCTGGTTCTTATAATTACAAGTTTGTAGCTGTTATTATTTCACAGTTTAGAATGTTTTGTTTTTTTGGTGATTTTAAGTACACATCTGTTAGATGATGAACATGAAATTATCGATGCCCAATTAAGGATTCCTACTGAGTGTGCTTGCAGGCCTCATCATTGAAAACACAATTTCTTCTTTCTAAGGAACTGCTGCCCTCTTGTGTTTCTCTGCAAGATCTGTAGCTAAGACATTTTGCCAATAGAATATTGGTGGCAAACTGCCATTCAGAATTTAGCAGAATTTCTATGACTTTCCTACTACCAAGAAAAACCCAACTATTATTAACATTATATTAATTATTTTTAATGTTGATGTTGTTATTTTCAATGATGGGTTAATGTGACAGACTGGAATGCAGTGTGGCTTCTCCATACAACAGGCCTCAAACAGCTAACCTCTGGGTATCTGTTTTCAGTTGGCACAGATAAAAAGCACAGGGTGCTGACAAATCTAAAAATACATTTATGTGATATCTCAATGGAAGTTCCTGACAGCTGGACGGCAGTATTGATGAGACACAAAGTCACTGAGTCAATTTGATTACTGAATACAGGTCTCTTCATGGTCTCTCTCTGGTCTATTTTGATTAAAATTCCATTAAATTTAAATTATTTTTTTTCTTGTTTTAGTAATATATTCATTAACATTCTTTCGCTGTTACATATTGTGTATCTTTATACTGTAATCTTGTACATTTTTAATTTTTCATTTCTACTGCTTTTGACCTGTACAGCAGTTTGGTCGACTCAAGTTGTTTAAGATATGCTCTATGAATAAGGTTTAATTTGAGTTTATTCTCTCTCTCTCTTGAATTCTTGTTTGTCTGTCTCACATTACAACCATTATTTTCATAACTTACATCATGACTGGACTTTCTTACTGGTAAGCTCATATCTATTAAATGCTTAGTTCTATTTGGTCAAACCCCAGATTCTTGTTAATTTGTTTTGAATTGCAAGAGTGATGTCAGGACAAGCATTCAAATCCCTTCAGAGTGGACAAGACCCCTCCACTTTGTGTCAGGGTCATGTTTCATCCTGTCAAGATTCAATTTCATACAACCTATTTACATTGAGTTGAATGGTAACACATTTCACCTTTATCAAAGTGAATTATTATCCCTCACTGATTGATGTGATTAAATTGGTTTATCCACTGATCAGAATTATAATAGTAATAATAATAACCTCAGCCTTACATCCCTTGTTTACAGTCTGGATAAAGCTTGTAACATCTTTATGACCCTCAATAGTCAGGTATCATGGGCCCTTCCAAAAGGAATTGTTGCTCCTTGCTGTTGGATTAAGATGTGGAGCTTTAAGTGTCATAATCATGGCTCAACTTGTAGTTCTTATTTTCTTCTCATTTCTGTCTAAAACTGCAATCAGTGTGGCTTATGTGCAGCTGGTGTACCTAGCAGGTAGGGAGTACTGTATGTTACATAACGCAGGATGGTTTTGTTTGTTCGCCTGTTGGGAAAACACCTGTTTTGATGCAGGCATCCAGTTGAAGCGATGCTTTGCTAGGATCAGATGTGGGTCATACCATCTGGAGGCCTACTTTGATGTTGCACCCACCTTTTCTCTGTGAGTAACCACAAACTGGCCTAGATCTGCTGCCTGTTGCATACAGTTTTATCCCTCCATACACATATTTTTTAATCTTCTTCCCATGTAATAGATTGTTTTCGGTAATAATGAATACAAGGCCTATATCATATTGGTTCATACCTTACTATAGGCCTAAATTTATGATCTATTTTACTCGCAGCACCCACAGCACAGACTCACAAAGAGCCCCTGTAAAGAACACTATCCCTCTGCATGAAGACCAGGCCAATTATTATTTTTACATGGTGCATCATAATCCTGTTTTAAGGCTGTGACAGATACCAGAGCACTAAATTAGCTGTAAACAGAGGCTACATGGAGACAATAATGGGTCATCAGAGAATTTATGCATTATCAAAACCCAGTTTGGCTAAAAGCGGTTGGGAAAACGATCAACAATCTGGTTTTAATGGATGGTTTTGCTGTCAGGGGAAATGATACAGTAACAATTACTCGACATTATCTCACATTACGCATCTGCATCTCCCTGGTGTGCACACACAGTGTAATACAATGAAAAGGATGCAGAAAGATGGGGAAGAGTGCGGTCCCAATAATCGAACTGTTGTTTCTTGTATCAATGTTACAAAAGCATCGATCGGTTTGACTGTTTTGCGTCTTACCGGAGAGCGAGAGCAGCACGAGCAGCGCCGCGCTCATCAGCTGAACGCCACAGCTCATCTTCAGCGCGTGGGAACACATCTTCTCTTCTTCTCCGTCTTCTTCTATTGATAAACGAGGCAGTTTTATTAAAAAAATAATTCTTTAAAAAAATGAGTAATTGCGATCTTTTGTAGTGCGTTTAAATGCTAAAAACTGTTTTTGTTTTAGAGGCAGGACATGGCTGGCAGTGTCTGTAGCCTTATGACGGTTGATCTCATGGTTGTCGGATTGTTTGCATGGAGGTGGGCGGGCGGTCAAGAAAGCAAGCTTGGTAAAACTCAATAGAAGATGTCTCGCAAATCTAGCAGAAAAATATAGTGATTATATTCCAAAAACCCAAAGAGAGGACCCCATAACCCATTCATTTTTTCAAAACACTTCTTATCGGTTCCAAGTAAAAACAAAAAAAAAAAAAGAAAAAAAAAAGTAACATAAACATTAAAATGTATAGGCCCATTTCTGCCCATGGAAAATATAAAGATGAAGATCTGGCTTATTTGAGATTTTTTTTTCAATTTTTTTGCATATGAACTCAAATTCTTGAGTTAAAGAGTGAAATTTTAAATTCTTAATCTCAAAATATTTTAATTTGCTTTTGAAAATTTGGCTTTATTATCTTACTATTTTGACTTTTAAACTCAGGATTTTGACTTTTTATTTCAAAATTTGAACTTAATGTTAGCCATGCCTTGCACATGCTCAACATCTTTGTGGTTGGTGTATCAGAATAATATAATGTTTGTAATAATCATAAATACCAATGGCCTGTTGAACAAGCTGAGGAAAACCCTGACATTTTAAGTGAATTTTATACATATAAAATTAAAAATTATTTTGAATATTATTTGAGTATAGTTACAATCTTCTACCAGGAGTAGCATGCAATGAATGTGCAGAGTTTGTGCACACAGCAATTGTTCATATTCAGGATTCAGTGGTGGCACATAGATTAACAAAATGATAATGATAAAATTGAAACCAACTAATATAAAAACATTGTGAAGTGAAATTAAAAGAAAATAGAATAACAGTAATGGTATAAGAAAGCTAGATAACATGTCTCCCATTAACACCAAATACTTTACAGGCATGAATGATCCCATTGTGTAGCATTTAAAGGTCAGTCCAGATGTTGTCAAATGGGTAATTGCAAAGCTTTATCTGTCTGTTGAAATTTGGTATATAAAGATTTCCATCAGAAAAATAGCACCAGAAAGGGATCAAAAAGAAAGCTCAATGGGGAGAAACCAAGCTGCCGGAAAGACAAACAAAAAATTAACACAAGACCCTCCTTAAATGCCTTCCTCCATCTATTCATCCTGGATGGGAGGGATGTAAAAGGAAGAGGATACTGGGAAATAAATGAGGCAAACCTTGGTAGTCAAACCTGTTAGCCTGTTTAATCTTATTGTTTCTTTTTAGAAGCTCATAGACAACAACCTGACAAATCACAGCCACCTAATCTTGGTTATGAAGGGCAGGCAAAGAGGGAGATTGAAGGGAAAGAGGGTGCTGCAAATGATGCCTAAATTATGCCAAATGAGGCTGATAAGCTCAGCTTCCACAACAAGCTGTCATGTCAAGAGAGTAAAGGGTATTAGAGGAAATAGGTACTTAGGGAGGGAGGAGGCTCGTTTACCGTAACATGAAGAGAGTAAAGGAGTCAAGAAGAAGTCAGATGAGTGGTCTGAAAACACGAAGCCATTAGGAGAAGTGAGGAGTCAGAGGTGGGCTGGCTGCATTTCTGTGGTCAACACTAATGATGATTAAAGCAATAAAGCATGTCTTGTCCATCTTTAATGCACTATAGAGGGCTTGCATGCATTAAGAATATATTTTTTATTGTTCTGTCGTCTTGCTCCTCGTCCTGCTGTAGGATGAATCCTAGATCATTTGGTTCTTGGTCAAGCAAATAGCCTAAGACAATCATGCTCCTTCCACCGTGTTTACATTTGATACTACACACTGAGGAACCATTCTTACACAAGTTTTGGTTCACTAATCCATGACACCATCTTCTTGTCTTCAGTTGTCCATTTGCAGTGTTGAATGGCCTAGGCAAGCCTCTTCTTCTTGTTCTGACGTCTTTGCAATACCTTCCTTTCTGCAACTCAACCTGCCAAACCTGCAGCTCAAAGTCTTCTTTTCACAGTTTAAACTGAGACTGCTTACTACAACCTCTTTTAAGCTGTGCTTGAAGTTGTTGTCCTTTGAGCTGTCAATCACACGAGGTGTTGAGTCCCCGTCAGTTTTTGAGCATCTTTTGATGGTGAAGGAAACTGTACTCACTGACACCTTGACTTTCTTTGGAATTTCTCTGTTGGGAAGACCTCTTTCTTGAAGTGCTATGATGGTCTGTCTAGCTTTCATTATTAATTGCCTTTCCCTCATCATTCTTATACCATAGCACTACTTCCTGCAGTACATTTCTGTTCAATAATGCTCATGAGGGTATGGCACCTTGGTGTGTTTCTGCTGGTGTTGTTTCAGTCGAGACCAGTCTTGGTCTCAAGACAACAATTTGAGGGTCTTGGTCTTGTCCTGGTCTCAGACTGGCCAGACAGGATTCAGACCAGCACTGATCAGCTATTCTTCAACTTCATTAATGTGATGATAATTTCATAATCTAACAGTGAATTTTCAGTTCAACTGTACCTGATTGATGAATGTTGTAAAAGGACTTAGAACATTTAGATTTGGTTCACTGATCGCTCTGCCTCCTTTTAAATCTTTTCCAGTGCTTGTGTCAAACACCTGTAGAAATTGGGACATCGTTCCATTTCATTTCCACTCGGAAATACCTCATTTACACTTACTTTAGGCCTCATTCACCTGATAAATAAACATCGTATGAACCAAAATAGTTCTGGACCTATCAGTGGCTTTTGAACAAATAAAATGATAATGGACTTATAAGCACCTGAAAAGAAGAAACAATAAATTCACTTATCATTGGATTAAATAAAAAATGAATACATTTAATACAGGCCCTCCCAACCAGTTACCAAGTGAAAAATATGCTTTCTAACTGCAATAAGAGCACAAAAGACATTCAGATAGACATTTGTTTGGGCCAGTGTTTCTTAAAATTAGCTAAATTAAAAGGTCAAGCTTATTTTGTCTGCAGTGGTTGATTGTCTAGCATGTAGGCTATCCATTAAAAGAAAATAAAAGCTTCACCTATCAACGATTCACTGTCATTTTAGTCACAAAACAGCCTTCAACTTCAAGAAGATGTAAAGGAAATGAATGAATACCCAAAATGAACATGCATAGACAAATACATCATTCTCCTTAGCACGACGTAGGTCTGAAGGCAATAACATTTAATTTGAACTATACATTATACACTATACACACCACATTTCATCTTCTTTTTAATTCTTTTTTTTCAGTCTTTCCACTTTTTTTGCTGCAATGTCTTGAGATTGTGTGTCATTGCGGTCTTCATAATTGCATTCAGATGTAGTGTTTGTGTGTAAAATAAGTTGGTAGGTTTAGGATAATTTTTTTGAGAAAAAGGCTAAGAAAGATAAAGTTCATACAAAAGTGTCGAGCTAAATCCACCCTGATGGAACATCAAAGGCTTCGCTCCTTGGTAATGTGTTGATTGCGTTGTGTCAGTGAACAGTTTCTTGCTTTTAAAATCCCCCCTGGAAGTTTGTTGCTCTCCATGGTGCTGAACTTCATTCTTGGCTTGCTCTCAAACCTAACAAAAGCAGTCCAGGCTAATGAACGTTGTTCTTAGTCGAAAGTTTTATTATACTTCTAGGTACCCGACATTTGATATTGATTGATTATACACTTCTGCTCACAGAGCCACAAAATGCATTCTTGAAAGAAACTCCAAAATTAAACAACCTGCAGCAACTCTTCCTTAAGTAAGGCAAATCAATACGATTACACAATAACTGTTCAATCTCTCTCTCTCTCTCTCTCTCTCTCTCTCTCTCTCTCACCACAGGGTGAGGGACTGCTGCTGTAGAGGGGTCCATATTGTTGCTAGGCAGCAGGAACTTTGTACAGGAGTGAGTTGCTGTTGTACTGACTGTTGCTGATTTTATAGGAGAACCTGAGGTAAGAGGTCTGTTTGAGGTAATAGACCCATAAGTTTTCAGTTATTGTAGAAGGAAAAGTTTTTTGATAATTTTCATCTGAAAGTCTCAGCAAATTAATGTTTTAATTGTAAGCATGGATCAATTGTTCTTTTTTTAATCAATTGTCAACAAACAACATGTTAGAATTGTTTTGATTGATTTTGAATCTTAAGTAACTGACTTGACTGATTCACTTGTATCTTCAATTAGCCATAGGCCAGAATAACCAGCCAGCTATCATAGCAATAACCTCCCTTATATACTCAAACTTTTATATTGACATTTCACATTTGAGAAAGTTTATCAGCAAGACAAGGTTAAGTGCACATCTCCAGACATCATCGATTAACACACACTTAATTATGCGTGAGCCAAGGTTTACCAATAATTTGCAGATCTGAATGACACAGCTGAAAAACCATCTCTGTCAGATAAGGCCTTGGCTTGACAAGTTTGACAAGATGAGGTTATTTTTCCTTTGTGATAGTGCATAAGAGGACCTGTAATCAGCAGTATTGCAGACTGAATTGAACTATCTTGAAAAGTAATGAGTTTTCTTCATAACCATCTGAAATAGTTTGCATACTTTTATAAAGTGGAACCAACCAAACATATTTTTAAGTTTCCAAAAGGTCAAAATGACTGTATTATTCACTGTGAAAGGTGTCCCTTAAGTAATGATGCATGCCTATTACAAGGTCAATTAAGTGCACTACACTGTTCTTGACTCAGTATTATCCAAAATCTTAACTTAACCTTTGAGCATATTCTACAACCAACACCGCGGTCTCATGACTAAAACAAGTTCTAACCACAAAATGTGTGACTTTCGTGTGCAAATACATTTAGAGGCCTGTTTATCATTGTGTTGCATCACCTCCTTTTTGACAGCACGCTGTAAACAAAAAATCCAAGAGACAACTTTCATGTGTTTTGATGGTGAACTGTTGTCCAACTCTTGGCTGATGAAGGGTCACAGCTGATCAACAAGGTCTCTTGGTTTCTTGCTGTGGTTAAAAGAGAAGAATATACAAAGCAATACTGGGCTAAAAACACATCAGAGGCAGTCATTGTTGCAACACACTGTACATACACAGTCATGAAGCCACCAACATATAGAAAAGAAGCAGACGATACATAACATACAATACAAAATCCAAATATTTGTTCAGGGTAAGATATTTCCTTTGGGATTGTTTTGTAAAATATGTGATTATCTACTCATGTGAAAAATATCCACACATAGCAGTATTACAAGTAAATGTGTTAATGTACTTCTCTCTAGATCCAGAAGAGGATGCTGTGACTCCATGATTCACAGAGCAGTACTTTGAAATTAAATAATAATAAAGAAAATAATCAAATTCTGAATATACTTTTTCTTCTTCTTTCCTAGATTAAAAAACATATATGTTTCCAAGATTAAAAAAACTCGTATGAGGAGGCTGTACTTTCAAGTTAACAAATTCATCTGTGTGTTATTTTCTCCGTATAGGAATTATCAGACAGTAGCTTTTCAGTCAAATACTGTTATCAATATTCTCATTTTCAGATTTTATAAAAGAAGGCACCATTTGAGTGTTATTAGATTGGTTATTGAAGGGATGATTTGTTGAAATACCCTCATCAGAAATGCTGACACAAAGACAACCAGCTTGTGTCAACCAAGCAGGAGGTATGATGACCCACTGATGGTTCCTCCAGGTAAGCTCAGAAGTCCCCTGTCATGCCACTGGGGTACAAGCTTTCCACCAAGAACAACTGAATGTTTGATTGACAGCTCTCTCTTCCTACTACTCTCTCTCATCTTGTCTCCACACACGTCCATCTTGTCCCTGGCTTCTGACACCCCGGTCTCTTTGATCACTCTACATGTTTGTGCTGCACTGCAGAGAGCTACTGAAGACGACAGTAGGAAGAGGAGAGGAGAGGAGGGGAAGGAAAGGGGAGGATGGAGAGAAAACATTCCACCTCTTTGTTTTTCACACAGTGGCGCCTTGCCTTGTGGGAGTGGAGCTCTTTGTGGGGAATTTGAGAGCTTAACACTGGTGTGTGTATGTGTGAAAGAATCTGTATGTGTGTAGGAACCCAGGAATCCATGTCAGTTTCTCTCTTGTTGACTTCTAAAAGTCCTCCAGTGGCCTGAGACATGAAGTTGTACCCTGTCCTCAGATAACCAAAGAATGAGTGGACTCCAACATGGACAAAAAGCGAGGTCAAAGAAAATTCGACTGGGTTGAGGTTGTAAAGAGAGAGGAAAATCCGTTAGATTGTGTTACTGAGTCCATGCGAGATTCACAATGAGCGACAGAAATGAAGCCAAACAAAAACAGAGGTAAAGAAAGGATGAAAGAAAAGTTGTTCAATGGGATAACAACGAGCATCATTTATCTGTCAAGGTGAGGGGAAGTACAGCTGCCAGTCTCCTTCACAGAAGATGCCACTGCTGATTTATCGACGTTGTCTCTCCCTGAGTTCAAACTGCGGTTAACTGCTGAGCTTCAAGTGCCACCTTCCTACCTGGGTGAGAGGCCTTTGGGTGAAGTAACACATCAATACCTCCTCAGGCTCCCCATCTGGACCCCTTTATGGTGCTTTTTCTGCCTGTGTCTTTGGCTTACATCGCCACTGCGGCAACTTCTGAGGCAAGATTATAATACAACACACACAGAGACACACATATACACAGAGAGAACTAAATCAAAGGCAAACATTTTCAATAAATTTACCCGATACTTTCAGTAAAGCCTCTGAGCGAGTTAAAAGAGACTGAAGGGAGGGGATGGCGAATGGAAGGAGTCTGACTGCTAGTTTGGATGAAGGATCCCCCGCTTTCTTCATGAAGGTGAAGTACTCCATTATCATGTCTTGATTTGTTTTGCACTGTTGTGACTGTTTGAGTTTTGTTCTCTGGATGCCATGCTGATGTGCTTTTCAGCCACATATGGCTTGCCTCTCTTACAGTTGTATCAAAACTTTTCTCCTCTAATTCATTACATTATAGATGCAAATTGAGGGAGTTAAAGTAGCCACCAGTGGGTTGTTTACATAACACACCAGCTCAATTAGCTGTTAAAACAGATCAGCCATCTTTACACTGTTTATGTGTTTTCTCATGTGTCTTTGTTAACCTATGTGATATCTGCGTTATGAAGTGTCCTGACACCTCTGTGATAAGACCTGCACTGTCTACACTGTCACACACACTGTCATGTCTTTAGCTTACATCTTCCAAGGTAAGCTGACATAATCCTTTATGCTCATTCATATTATGTGTGTTCCGTGCTGGCCCGTCTTAGGCTTAAAATCTTATGACTTTCTGTTTGAGACAAATTAATAATTCTTAACAAACAAGCAGGATTTGTTGTGGCAAAAGGTTAATTCAAGAGAACACTCGACATGTTACATAATAAAGCAAGAAGTTTATAATTCCTGTGCAGCACAATCAAAGTGATATAACAGCCATGCAAGGATGATATTCTATGATAATCTTCTTTGTGGGTGTTTGACACTTTGAGCAATAGGTCTTTTTAGCTCAGTTAGGCCCAGATAGTCTGAGTTATCTGATTTTACAGAAAATGTGCAATAAAAGATACGTTGAAGTGAGCCAGCTTGCGCATTTTATAACTCATGCAGAACCCTGTTAGGCTTTCTTTCTTGCTGTTTTTTCTACCTTATGCATATTCCGTCATTCTTTAACTACTCATATGTCTGTTTTTCTTTCTCTAATTAACGCTGTTGGTTTTCTTTTCTTATGTTTTCTCCTCTTCTCTGTGATGCTTGGTAGAGCAGACTATAGAGGCTGTAATCAAATATGCAGCACTGCCTGTTTGTGCTCTATTCTTTTAAGTCTGTCCCCAAAGTACAGCGATCTAATGACTTAAATTCTCTCTCATGCAGAAGGAGTAAAACCAGGACTCCCCAGCTTTTGTCAGTTTAGCAAAAGAGCGGCACACACTCCCACTTTCTGCACTTTTATGAACAGAAAAAGAAGTAGAGCTTAATCTTATTAGCGTTGGGATTCCAGTAAGCCTGATTTGCTGTATTGTACAACATCAAGGTAATGTAATGGCTCTTTTTAGGGATACAAGACAGATTTCACAATGAGAACTCCACTGTTAATGAGTATAATGAGGACTGCATCCAAAATAAGCTAATAGAGGAATGAAAATAAAGAAGGAAAGCTGGTATTTGTAAAGACGATGCATGCAGGATACAAAGCCCAGGACAGGTCCAGTGTTTGGATTTACTGTTTTCATACAGTACATATGATGAGTCATGCATGTGAATACAAAACGACACACAAAATGCACACAGCCAATGCACGGAGATTTGCAAATGAAGCAAACTCCCTCTTGGAAGAACTCTGCATCTATCAAAGAGGTCTCCGCAGGAGTTGGCCAGCGTTCGTCTCTTCATCTCTTTCTTTGCCTGCATCGTCCTTCTTTATTCTCCTCCAGGGATTTTTTTTCAACAAAATTCAAAGTGAAAGGATTTCAGAGGCTAACATTCACAGCTTTGTTTGGAGATTAGTCAAGGAGAAGAAAGGCGATGCGAGTATGTGAATGCGTATGTGTGCTTGTGTGTTTGTGTGTGTGCTTTGGCCCTTTGTTGACAGCTGATGCAGAGTTAATGTGATAATGACAAGCAGAGATGAAATTTGTTTCCTAGGGAGCTGCATCATTCAGCCATTGTGGGGGGTTAAAAGGTCCACAGCAAAGCAGCATCAGCAAACTGTTAAAGCATTTTATATTTACAGCCACTCACGCTGGCATCACCATGGATTTTTAGACTCAAGCAATAGCGCTAATCTCTGCTGTGGATGTCTCTGCCACGCTTTACTCCTCTATTTTAACCTGGCTGTCATTTATACTATTATTCATGTCATTCATGCTGTTAGAATCTGGCTTTCCTCAAAGGACTACTCCATCAAAACTCTATAACTCTAAAAACAGGCTGCTACTTTGCATAGGATGGCAGTAATCGCTGACTTGAATACCAAGCTGCAGCACTGAATTCAAATGTTGAACCCAGACTGTGTTAAAATCCTCTTAATATGTACTGAAGTCTTGATAAAAACCTGCTAAAGTTCCTGCAGCCGTATATTGTTTATTGCCTCCGCTATGCCCCAGGTCATCACAATTTCTCAAATGAATAAATAGAAAGATCTTTGCTGATGGAACTCAAGGGCCAAGGGGAAGAACTGATGCGACCAATCACCATCTTTTTTCATGGTTGCTGCAAAACTAGGGCATTAATGAAATAAAACAGAATCCAGGTGACTTAAACCAGTTAGCACTAGCAATAAAGCAATAAAGACTCAGCTTCCCATATGCCTTTGCTCCCCACTGTTGTGATGAAGTTCTGGGTTAGTTTTTGGTTTTGCTTTGTTTTGAAAAAATGAAAGGAGAACAGAGCGCCCTTTTAACACTACTTTCGTCTGTTCAATTAAGTAATTATTAATATTAAGGAACACGTGTGATCATGCTCCATAAACTTTACATTAACAGCACATCAAACAAATATAAATAAGAACAGAAACTGCCTTCTTTTGCCAAGTATGTCTGACTCCATCCTTCATTAGTTCTGCACAAAACAAAAATACCAATAAGCGTACCACAGTAGTAACTACACAATAACATTTAAACACACACACACAAACTCATTACACAAGCTCACACTTTGTCACCTTGGGTCAAGCAGTAATTAAAAAAGTGCTCTGTTCTTGGAGTCACAAGGTTGCAGGTTGTCTGTAACCCTGGAAATGTATAATTAGAAGAGGAGGTAGTCAAAAGAGCAGCTGTGTAACCTTCATCTGTCTGCATTTCAACATTCTGTAAAGCAGTGTATCACATTTCATTGCACTACAAGACTCACTGAAAAGACCGCCTTCCAGCTCACCTTTTGATATTCATCTATTATTTTATTTTAAAGACATGAGGAAAAAAGTATCTGGTTCTGACTTAAAATATGATTTTCCATCAAAATAGTAGCTGGTATTTGATGTTGCTATGTAACTTTAACTCCAGTTGTTTCAATCCCTCCTCTTTCTTTTTTTTTTTTTACATTTTCAGTTAACAGGACCAACACAATGCTCTGTATTGAATATTTGGCTGGTGATCTGGCTAACAGATTCCCCGGCATGTTTCTATTCTTGCTTCTCTACATCAGTGGGGGAAACATGGTCCAAAGTGGATGCGGAGTGGAAAGGGACACTCTGCAGCACTCCTGGGAACCGTGCTGGACAAGTGTGCTCCACTTAGTGTTCTGCCAGAACAACTCTGACAGCATGTTAATGCTACTGAGGCGACGGGTGCCAATACTCAACCCTGTATTAGGTTTTCCACAAGAGCAGATGCCATATGTTCTTTTCTGCCACAGCCACATGTCCCCGTCTCTTACAGCTCCCCTTAAGAGAGACCCAGCAAAAACGGGGGGGAAAACCGACAGATTTTTCTTCAGCTCTCTGCTGCTAATGTGTTTCTGTGTTCAAAAGCCAGCACAGCTAAGAAAAGAACAGTCTTGGCACAAATAAATAAAAAGACAAATCTTCATTTCCCCCTTCTCAATAAAAGCAGTCAGTTCACATTTGAAATGTTTATTAGCCTCATGTCTTTATGAAGAAATTAAACTCCACATCACATGATTTTATGCATGTGTAATGCTTTTTTTTCCTCCCAAGGACTTTTGACTTTTCAACTGAATTGTTTGCTTACTGTGTCAAGAGCAATAGTACCTGTTTGAAAAAGTTTGGTTTAAAAGAACAGACCATATGAAAGTAAAATTCAAACACTTCATTCATCAATTTTTGCTAATACAAAGTAATAATAAAAAAAATCTTGAAATATTTGGATGTGTTCTTCATTACTTGTTCTCTTACTTTTTCCTGTTTGTCATCTGATGGAGATGCAGCTGGATTTTGAGGAGGAAACAAAGATAATTTTTTTTGAAAAGCTGGCTTCCACATGCACAGTTTGGTCAAGCAATGGTTGCGGTGATTAGGCAAATTAATTGAACTGCTGTCTATATCTCAGAGTATAAACACTGAACAAGAATTGATTAACAAACAAAAGTATGCCCATCTCTGCTATGGTAAGTGGTGTTATGTCTCCTTTTGGTAGCTACTTCTGGTTGACATATTATACCATGTATCAAAAAAACAACTAACAGGTTACTAAGAAGCTTGCTGGTTGTATTCTGTATGGAAAATTTTAAAGATGTGATGACTTCGTCCCATCATTCCTTTTCAGACAGATCTGGTGGAATTTGACTAAGGCTCAAAATGACCATATTGAAGAGTGAACATGCAATTCATTTTGGAAGTTTCTGATGTCATTATGAAGAGTAAACACAGTTGTTTGTTAATAAATGGCTTCACCTAACATCTAACCATGAGTGAAAGAAAAGTTTTAGTGTTATTATTCATAATCTCTGAGAAAAGGCCAAGAAATTATAAATACTGCCAGGGTATGTAAACTTATGAGATTTACTGTATTTCAACATCATGTAGATGAAGAGCAGCAGGTACTGTACGCATTTCTAATCTCCACAGTCCGAAAGCTGATAGTTCCTTCCCCAGGAGATAGAAAACATATTCATCATCTCAGCTATGATATACAGTGCACGCACAAATCCAAACATCCACCGTATCATCAGATTTGTTATACAACTAGTCCTATTTGTAACCATATCACCCTTTACATTACTCTGTGATGAAGTCACATCACATTTCCAACACAAACCTTTTGGGAAATACCGCAAAAAAAGGTATACTATGCAGGGGTGGATTGCATTTATAATGTATTTCCATGATTCCATGAATGGTTTCTATCTCCAGGGGATGATGTAATACTTGCCCCGAGAGAGAGAGAGAGAGAGAGAGAGAGAGAGAGAGAGAGAGAGAGAGAGAGAGAGAGAACAGCGATACAACAATTCCAGTGACCAGTTCTCACTCTGATATTCTGACTCTGCAAGGTTAAGGCAGCAAACAGGGGAGTTATTGGAAATATTGGGCCTTAATGTTGCATTCTGCCCACCAGTTTTTCTCTTCTGCTCCTTTAGAGTATTTCAACATTTTGTCTGATTTGAATTAGGGGGAACGGTTGGGGGACCGTCATGAGGGTTTAAAGATAGAGTCTCTTCAGGCTCTCCATATAATAGAGCCCCTTTGGGATGAGTCGTGACATTATGTAGATGATACTGGAAGAGGAGCATTTTACACACAACACAGAGCTCTTAACTCTTTGATGGTGATGGCAAAATCAAATATGATAACAAATCAAACAATTTCCCTGCTCAAAAAACATTGTCAGATTTATATCCTACATTTTGTCAACTTTTGAGCTGTAAAGTAGCTGTGAGGACTTTTTTCTAGCAAAAAAAGACTTTGCTTCTGATAAGCCTTTGCTCCCCACTGTCATGTCGAACCAAGACATGCTAGTTTTAGTTTGTTTTGGAAAAATGAATGGAGATCAGGTCTTTCCTTCAACACTACTTTTCTTTGTTCAAGTTAACTTTTTAACAGATACAACATGATGAGGTAATGTATTTATAAACACTTACATAGCGCTTTTGTCAGAAATGTGGCAACCAGTAAACTTTGTGAACTCAGTGTTTTTTAAGTAGCTGGTTGTATTTAATGCTACTCATAGTCCTGTCCTCTGAGATGTAACTGTAACATGTAATGGTAATGAATCCTTGTTATATCCTACCAGTGCTCATCTACCAAGCAGAGCAAACATAACCTGATCATTCTTCTCACTGTTAATAAAGTAAGTATTTCTCTAGTTTTACTGATCTTTTGCAGGGGTGTGGAATCTTATCACTCCTCACAAGTCTGGTAAAGAAAGGACAAATTTCCTTAACTTTTCAGGCTTTTTTGTAAAACTTTTTACCATACTTTATGAACAAACTAAAATTGTGCTTAATGGACGGGTAACAGGCTGGACCTTAAAATGTGTGACATTAGTTCCTGACCTGCAAATGTATTTTCATTAAAAAGTGAAGACTTAAAAAAAGACAAAATTCAAATCGCAATTTTTTTCTTTGCCTCTTTGCTCCAATCTTTAACCTTTTTTATTCTCCCATCTTTCAGTCTCTCTCTTTCTTACACATTATATGGTGTGAACTTAACAATTCTGGTTTGTTGTTGTTGTTGTTGCCACCATGTCTACAAGTCTGTCAAATCGACTTGGGATCATAATTTACCAGGCAGATTTCTTGTCATATTTTTTTCCTCCCTTGCTCCTTCTTTCTGTAGCTCATACTTATCCAACATTATCCCCATCTGAACCACACCGACTTGTTCTGAATTCCATTAGTATGACAAGATATTTCTCGGCACCTTATAATGAGGGGAGGGATGAGTTTGTTTACTCAATTTACCAACTTATCCATCAGACTCAGTTTGGATTAGCCTTTATTTTTGAGATGGATTTACTTTTCCTATCAATCTCTGTCGTACTCCCTCTATCACTTGTGCTCTCACTCCCTTGCTTCTTCGTCTCAGTGTCCAATATTTATGTTCTCATTTGCGCAAATGTTTTCATCTGGTTCTGCTAAAACATTGTGGTAAGCTACCTCCTGACCCCATTAAAAAGTGTTTGTGAGTATGTTAGAGACTGAAGGAGACATTATTTTATGAATTGTTTTACCTTTCATTTCATATTTGATAGGTTTTATACTATTTAATGATATAGTTAACATTTTCTTTTTAACGTGTATAAGGGTGGCTCATTTATTAAGTGCAATAATACTATCCCAAGTCCAATGATGTTTTGACAATGTGTTAAGTATAAATAAAAGGGAATACAATGGTTTGCTGTTCTGTTTAACCTTTTGTCAATTGAATACAATATAAAGGCAATACATTTTTTGTTTGAAACTGATTACCTTTTTTTTTTTTTATTTTGCAAACATGTACTTATTTTTTAATTTGCTGCCTGCAACTCATTCCAAAAAAGCTGGTACAGGTGCAGGTTTACCCCTGTGTTACATCACCTTTCCTTGAACAACATTCAGTAAACGTTTAGGAACTGAGGACTAATTGTTGAAGCTTTGTTGGTGAAATTCTTTTCCATTCTTGCCTGCTTTATGACTTCAGATGCTCAACAATCTGGGGTCTTTATTGTCATATTTTGCACTCCATAATGCACCACACATTTTCAATGGGCGACAGGTCTGGACTGCAGACAGGCCATTCTCAAAGCCGCACCCTTTTACTACGAAGCCACAATGCTGTAACAGGTACAGAATGTGGCTTGGCGTTGTCTTGGTGAAATAAGCAGGTTGTCCCTGTTTTATGAACATTCCCCAACTTTCCCAGTCTTTTGTTACCCCTTTCCCAGCTATTTTGGAATGTGCTGCAGGCATCAGGATCAAAATAAGTTTTAGTTTTTTCAGCAGAATAAAGGTTTAACAGGAATTTCAAATCATTGCGTTTTGTTTTTATTTATGTTTATTTACATTTTACACAGTGTCCCTACTTGGGAACCCAATGAGTGTTGTGGCACTTAAAAACGTAATGTACGTATCAAAAAGCCATACTGAATTTATTTGTATAGTGTAATTCTATAAAATTGGATTTTGATTGGTAAATAAAATTAAGATGTGCAAGTTAACATTAAAGGTTCCATTTTACTTCAAACAGTTGTTTCAAAATCAGAAATAGCTTATTGAGTTCCCAGGGAAATCTGCTTTTTAATTATGTCCCATTCAAAAAAAGTGATAAAATAATAGGAAAGTACAAACATGAGTACAAGTGTTACAAGATTTAAAGTGTGTACATTCTACTAAGAATAAAAGGTACATAAATGATTACCTATAAGATATAGGTATTGCACAAATACTAAATTGAATTATGGGTAGTGCACAGGGGCGATTGTTGAACCTATTGTGATTTTGCAATTTATTACATTATTAGAGACAATAACCTTGTAGATTTTCCATTGTTTTCAGTGATTTGACTTTTGCAAATCCATCTGAAATTCAGCTCTCGATGCTTTGTAAACGTATTCCTTTCTACATCATCCAAAATGAATATCTGTCAAACCTGTGTTATCCCCTCTCTCTTCCTGGGCAAGCCCAGACTGTAAACCTTATCAAACATTCTGTCTCATCAAATCTTGTGAATAATTAATACAGACAAAAAATGTAAGTGTAACTAACCATGTGTGTGTCTGTGTGTGTGTGTGTTTCTGTGTGTCAGAGTGAGGAAGACAAAGAGAAGGAGGAGACAGTGAAAAAGATAGTGGGACTGAGTCTGATCAGGATTAATGAGTTACGATAATGAGAACAAACAAATGTTTGATAGAAGAAGAGGAAGCCCTGGAGATATTTTCAGAGCAAAGTAAAAAACAGCAAGAGAAACAGAAGGAAAGGAAGTGTCTGTGAACTGTCTTTGCTCCGTGCACATTTTATGATTCTACTGAGATGTATGTGTGTGGGTTTCTGTCCTCCATAAGTAAATGTGCTGTATGTTTGCTGATGTGTATGTTTGTGATTGTTCAAGTCACCCCCCAACCCCCACCCCAATCAGGCTCTACGTGGTTTAACAACTGGCTAACTATGCATTACCTCTTACATAACATTGATTCATTTGGAGAAAATTCCCCAACCTTCACAAGATTGGACAGCATTAACAGCTCAGGGCTGACAGCCTCATTTGCATCAAACTTGAATGCAATCAGAGGGAGGAACAGTACCTGATTTCTGTCCGACACGTTATATTTGAGGGGAGAGCTCTTTAATTAATTCAAAGAGGGCTTTCTTTCTTTCTGAGACAAAACCTTAAAATCAGCTCTCTCTCTAAGAAATGTCTGATCATGGATTACCTTCTCTTGCCTTAATGCCCTGTCATTAATCTCCTTGTAGTAAAGACGCGCTGCCATCACTTTTTAATACCTTTTTTCACCATAACTTTTTTTTCTGCACTACATGAAATACACCTATTAGTCTAAATCTAAACTCGAGCCTGCTCTGCCCTGGCTTTAAAAAATATACATAAGTGTGACACAGTAAAGATTTTTTTCGAATTACAGAAAACGCACTGGACTGTCCCTTCGGACAACTGGACCACCCACTTAACTTCTATGCCATTATTTTTTATTACATTGAGGGCTGAGATTGCAGGGAAATGCATAAAACATTCATGCCTTCAAAGAAAAAAAAAGAAGACAAAAAAATGTATGTGTGTGTGTGTGTGTGTGTGTGTGTATATATATATATATATATATAAGATAAGTTGCTCAACAGAAATGATGCCACTAAAGGCATCAAAACTATGAATGAACACATGTGGAGTTATGTGCTTAACAAAAAAAGGTAAAATAAATGAAAACATGTTTTATATTCTAGTTTGTCTCATTTCCAATATAGCTGCACCAGCCATTTTGCTTCAAAACTGGGCTTCAGAAACAGACCGGTGATGTCACAGAGAGTATGTCTATTTTTTATACGGTCTATGCTGGCTAATTGCGAAAACCTTTGGATGCTACTTGATTTCGTTTCCAGCTATCTTGGGCAAATCAGCCCTGCCCCAGTGGACAACCTTGTTTGCTGACAACACAGAGGGTTGGTGTGTGAGGAAAATCCCTCCCCTTTCGCAAGATCCACATCTTAGGGCACTTGCGAAAAAAAAAAATATTCACACGAATTAGTTGAGTAAACTCAAGATATCCTGATGTTTGTGCGAATTAAGCAAAAGCGACAACAGGGGCTCCAAGGACACACTGTTATGCCCTGGAGTTCACCCAGCTGGTGCACTCGAAGCTCTCGCAGAGAGGGCAGGAGCAAAGACCCAGTCAGTGGTAGAGACTTGAGGCATTGCCGAAATCATTCATCAGCTCTTATTATTATTAATAAAGAGGATTCACTTTTAATCATTATTGTGGACCGCACACTTTAATCAAGCAATAATATCTGTTATTTCTCCCTGCAGACATCAGTCCTCTCTAATATCCCTGGGTAGGTTGAGGTTTCGAAAGCTTAGGGAAGTTTTAATTTCTGTTGTGGCTGCTGGCTAAATTAAACTACAGATGAATTACTCAGCCTTCATTCATTAGAACATAGTCTTGCTCATGCTTTGTTATGTGATTGTCATACAAATTTGACTTTAAAATGTCTATCAGATTACTTTGCTCACAAAATAAACCATGAGTGAACAGAAACACATCAACAAGGACATAAGTAGTTTACTTTGTAAGCCTGTTATTTCCCTCTTCAAGGCTATGTTCTCTTTCATCCTCCGACAGCAGTTTGAGTTGTAAAGTTAACCTCCTCATCAGCACTGGGCTGTAGAGTGTGTGCATGCCAGTGTGTTTGTGTGTCTATGTGTCCGCTTTGAAAGCTGTGCCCATCGTATCTGTCTGCCAAGGCTTACTTCCTCCCACACACCTGGATAGCCACCTGGTCCAACCACCAGGAGCATTACAGGGTATCACACACTCTTACACACACATACACACCAGCTCAGAACTGTCCTTGACGTTTTGATGTGTGTGTAACATCATGAGCTGTGCTGTTCACTTAGAAGAGAAACAGGCTAGCCTTCTGTTCAGCCTCCAGGTGAAGTATTGATCCCACTTTCTCTCTGGTTCTCTTTCAGCATCCCGCTCTTTTAAGGCAGACCTCCTGGTTCTTGTAACAGGTATGAAGTGTAGTCAATGACTGTAAAAAGCATGTAGCTCAGTGTGCAGGGGGCCTTTGAGGAGTGGTGTTATTCCTCTGAAAGCTGATATAAAAAAGGTACCCCGATTTAACGGTTTCAGGTGAGAAAAATGACTCTAAACCATGTGTAACTCATATTTATCAAGCTGGGGCTACAAAATCATTCACTGTCCTTCAAAGGTTTGGTCAAGTGAGGATCAGTAGTGCCAGAAAGCATCTAGCTCAGTCACACAAGGACTTGCACAAACTTGATACCCTGAAACAAGAAGTTTTTCAACAGAAATGATGCCAAGATGGGAGAAATAAGCAAAGTATTTATCAAAGGGTATAAATGAAAGAAACTCAAAATAAAAGTCTCCAATGTCAAAAACTTAGAAATAGCTTTGAGGACTGGAATATGCAACAAGACTAATTTAACATCAAACACAGGTAGAAAGAGGAGATAAATCATGACAAATAAAAGGGAAATTGGCTCCCTCTGGGAAACTGTTCTCGCTCAGAAGGAGATAAACGACTCTGCTTGAAGCTGCCTGGAAAGGGGACAGCAACAAGATCAGAGCAGCATCAGAAAACATCATGATAGAGATTGTAGATGTCTGCAAGAGCCATGGATCATTCGTGAGAGGGACAATCCATGAGTTTGACTCCGTCAGAAAGCAAAGGGTGGAGCTGAGCAACTTTAGGAAAGCAGGAAAAAAATTAAATGACCTCTGAAACAGTAAAAAGTTAAACACAACGAAGCAAGTAGGATGGGTGTGAAGAAAAAGGAGGAGAAAAGGCAAATAGTCACAATGGTTGACTGGTGTCTTTTTTATTACAGTTTTCTGGTCTTAAGGTGCTTGCACTAGTTTCTGGGGTCCTTTTTATGAAAATGTGGAGCCATTTGGAGCATATTGAGCAAATATGAGCTTCATCATTTTTTTCTTTTATTTAAGGAGCTCCTTTAAACCCAAGTGAAGTAGTTGAAGTGCAGGTATATATCTTCAGTTTGGGAGAATTTCAATTTAAGCTTAAGACCCTGTGGGCCCTAGAATATAAATCACAGAGAGTTTTTCTGAAAAAGGTGGACATTGCTGACTTAAACTAACCCAGAAGCTTACAGGATACACTGACACGTTTACTCTAATTCCAAACATGACTGGGAAAATGAAGAAGAATAATTCATTAAAGTATTGACTTACATTAAATATTATTTGTTAGTAATTGATGAAGTCTGTTGCCAACGAGAATACATTGAAATCTATTTACAATACAACTATTTCTACACATTAGACACTTGTTGTTACAAGTCTGAGCAAGCATCCACCTTGGCCACAGATTAAATCTTAAACAATGCAGTACTTCCTAAGTGGGTAGTAAGTTGTGCTGAACGTGTATTGATCTATAATGCATGCCCTTTCCCCCAGAAAGCCAGATGACGCCAGAAATGGCATCTTCCTGCTTTATGATTCTTCTGTTTTGCATGTACAACCTCAAATACTGAATGAGGACACACCTGATTATACAAAAGTGGGCTCAAAGGGAACACTGCAAAAGAGAGGAGAGGTATTGAATGATTGAAGGAAAATAAAAGTGCTGCTGCTGATGTGGGAGGACTGAAGAAAGGGAACTGGGTTTTTGAAGTGTGCTTAACAGCAGTGGCTTTGTTTAACAGCAAAGGTGTATCCACTTCCATATACTTCTTGAAAATTATAGAAAGTCCTCTTTGTATTACAATGTCTATATAAAACGTCTTTTAATGAAGGTTAAAGCTTCATTGTGACATTTTTCTGTGTTCTCTGTCACCTTCTTTTGATTATTTTATTCATTTGTCCCAAGGAAGCATAAAAGATTTTAAAAAATTAGCTTTCCAGTCAGAGGTTACGTACAGCATTGAGGACTACTATGTGAAGAGTTCTCCAATGGTGAAGGAAGCAGAGTAGACACTTTCATTTAAGGTTCGGCTTAGGCAACAAAACACTCTTCAGAGGAATCTAACCTTGCTCTCTCTGCTGAACAAAGTAAAACTATGTTGGCTGCTTTGAATGAGTTTTAAATCAGTACATCTGTCAAGATGCTTTAAGTGGTGGTGTTTTTTTGGTTGGGTATTTTTTTATTTTCATATTTTAACAAAAAAATGTTGAATTGAAGTGTTTGGTTTTAATACCAAATGTGGGTAAAGTTTGAAATGATTGACTAATTGAAATGATCTCAGGATGAGACTGCAGGTCACTCTAAGCAGCTTGTTCAAAAAGTCACACACAAAGTAAATCTTAGCGACACAAGTTGGTGACTCACTTTGAAAGAATGTAAGAAATATTTCTTTGTTGAAGAGGAATTCTTTTTGTCTTTCCAAATGTGCTAGGTCAGATTTGGGGTCCTAGATTTACAATGAAGTAGAGATACAGGATTTATTTAGTGACAACCTTGTAGAATGACAACAATGGAGTTTCAAAATTCTGGATATTTTCAACTGTTTCAGTTTTATTTCAAATTTGTTTCTATGTGTATAAGTCTATTTGCATTTATGTATTTTTTTTTTCATCAAGTCCGAAATCAATCCAGGTGCCTGCCAAATTATAAAGCACATCATAATTCCAATTGCTGACAAGCTTTATGGGGATATTTATTCCCTTACCCAGGCAGACAAACCACCAGAACTACTGTCTTTAACTCTCTATGATACCTGTGCTTTATTGGCCAGAAAACTCAAGTCTGGTGCCACTCATTGATCATGTTCATACCACTTGATGTGTTAAAGATAAACCCTAATAATACTACATAATAACAAGATAGCTCTCATGACTTGATAGTGGAAAATTTTTGGCTGTATATTTATGTTATCTGTAGAGGAGTGTTTTCTGAATGTGAATCATGCAATGGCACCACTCCAAAAACATTCCCTGAAATGACAAATGGATCTGCACGTCTCTGATGAAGTTGAATGCTGAGCACTGTGGTATCTGATAGCTGCCTCCCAGGCTTCCATGCCTGTTCTGATATCCTCTAACATGAAACCCACAGACCTCTGATGATGGATAAGCCAGTAATCATAGTCCTCAGGGTCAGTGAGGCCTGAGAGCTCATCATTGTGTCAGTGTGAACAGATACAAGGAGAAGGTGTAAACAAGATATTCTTCTTTCTTTCAGTTAACCGGGTTCAGCCACCAGCAAAATGTTTGAGTGATAGGTCTGATTTTTCACTCTGTTCTAGCATGTGCATGACATTACAGTCTTTACCTGGAGCCAGCTGCTTCCATTGGTTGTTTCATGACTAAATATTTGAAGTTTACCCAAGACTTGCAATAAAACACAAAGATTTCTGGTTTTCTATCATTTATTACATTTGTCACACAATATATATTTAGCTAATAAAACTGCTTGGATTAGGTGTTCTCCTTTTGGCCTATCATCTGTTCATTTATGTCCCTAGTAAGTGTAACTCAGTCGCTTCTGAACCACAGATAGGATGGCTGTTCTTTATTATTTTCTCAGGCCATCAACCTGTATATCTCAAGCATCAGCATTAGCATTGTAATAGTAATAACAATGGTGAGACTGCTACCTATAGTTGTCTGTCTACAGCAACAATCCAGGGGAACCATTAAGACAATGGAGCTCAGGGACATCTAGAAAGATCTATGGTCACTAACTTTAATGGCTTCAAGCTTTTCTACTAATGTATGTAGATGCATGCTGCTAGCACTTTAGCTGGACTGATATTGCCAGACATTTCAAGCCAATACTTAGACAACGACAACCTTAGAAGTGACATACCTTGGCTGAGGAGAAAATGAGCTTGACTGCTGCTCAGTGTTTTAAGGTTCTCTATCCAGAGTGAATGCTCCACAAGTCTGGAGAAAGAGTTGTGAGACCAATAGTTTGAGGTGACTGAAGTCCAGAGTGAATTTCTGTTGTCCATGTTGTTGTAGTGTCATCTGCTGGTGTTTGTTGACTGGGTTTTGTCAAGTCCAAAGTCAACACAAATGTCCTCCAGATTTCCGAGCACCTGCCTACAGAGCAAAAAATACTTCTGTTGTAAACCATGATACAACTGTGCTTTATTGGTGGATCAACCTTATCCAGGGCTCAGAACAATGGTCTGTGGTGCTCATAGTGCACCTTGTATTGGTGTTATGTGATGGTCTGTGAGGCTAAGACAACTACAAAAAATTACCATTATATGTGTGGCACCTCATTTATTGTAAAGCAACACATTACTCTTTGAAAAACGATCAATGTAATTCAAAGAACATTTTAAAGGGACTGCAAGGGCTTTCTAAGTTGAAAGTCTAATGAAAAAGTCTAATTCCTAGATATCTACCTGACCATAATCCCCACTTTAAAATGAGTTTGTCAGTGCTAAAAGGGTTATTTCTAAATGCTAATTCCTAGCATGCCAATTGGGACTGGATGGGTAGGACTGAACCGGATTAAGACAGACCCTATGACAATTCCGTGCTGGCTGACAAAGTTTAGCAGTGGAAAGAGAGATCTGTGTTTTCTCTGCTTCAAACAATTTCCGGGATTTATAGTTGTAACTATAGAAACAGGAGCTGACGGATAAAGGACAGGGTAGCAGAAGTAAGCTACACATGAGAGTGATAGAGCATGAGCTAAAGGCTAAAACACGAGCTAAGATGTTTGTGGAAATGTTCATTCCAAAAACGAAGAGGGATGTTACATTTGCTCTGCTTGGTAGATGAGCAATGGTAGGACATAACCAGGATTGTCTGACATTACACAGTACCAGTACAGAGCACCAGGCTGCAAGTTGGGCTAAATGTAGCCAGCTTCGACAAAGAAAAGTAGTGTTAAAGGGATGCAAGTAACTTTCACTTTCACTTTCCAAACAAATACATCACAACAGTTTCTGCGTCCTCCGGCCGAAAGGAGTTGCGGCAATCCACTTGATATAGTCACTTTATGTTCAAATGATAAGATAAAATCATCATTTTGTTTACTTTAGATAGTAGATAAATACTAAATGCTGTTGGTTTTTACATGAATGGCCTCTTAAACATTTAAGTTTGGAAGTCGTGACTTGACTGTGTTTGGGTGTTATCATGTTAAAATTTGTTTTATCAAACTAGAAATGGAAGAACAAGCATTTTTGAAAGGACCAAAGCGGAGGCGGGTGGGTTGGTTTGGAAGATGGGGAATAAAAGGGGAAGAAAAAGTGCTTTAGACTATAAGCAGTAAAGGGCTACACAAGCTAAAAGAGATATTTTTGAAGGCAGGAAAATATAAAAGTGAGAGTTAAATTCAAGTGGTCTGTTTTGTAGTGCTGCAAAGGCATAAACTGATGCAAGGCTGTGTAATGTGGTCACACTCATACACACGTATATAACTACACATACACACAAATCTCCACACAAACAGTCTTAAATTATTTATTTGTGTCCAAACAGACTGCAAAACATCAAGTTTAAAGATCACAGCGGGGGGTGTCAACAAAACTCTTCAGCTCTGCACGAACCAGTGACACATCTGTCGATATCAGCTCAATGCACCTTACAGCAACACACCACACCGGCACCACCACTGGAGTTTGACGATGAGGCCTGTCCCCACTTTACAAAATGGCCAATAAGAATTGATCAGAAACAATGTGCTGCTGGATGTCAAGGCCTGTGTGTCAGCACACCCGTCCTCTTGAGGATCTAGTGTATTTTGTGGGAAAATGTGGGTTGAAACATGTTCTAACCGCATACTTAGTCAATTCTTTCTGATGTAAAAACTGTAAGCTTCTACCCATCTCTGTGTCGACTAAGAACAGAGGGAACAGAGCACAACATCCTTTCTTTACACATCATGTGTGGCACTGATAATTCAGCCAACATTTTTCAGAGAAACATTTTGGGAATTTACCAGCTTAGAAGTTGGTATAAAAGGTACTTATAAAAGTGCTTTTCAATTATTCTGTCCAATAAAAGCCCCATCTGCTGCCAAATTTGTCAATTAAAGAAAATGTACTGAAAACTGGTAGAAATAACAGTCATGAACCCATTTTTCAACTTTAAATTCAAGGATGGATTTCTTTTGATATTAACACAAAAAGACTTACACAAAGTGAAGTAAAATGACATTCAGTGTTATAATGCACAACGACAAAATCTGAAGATTGAGTTAGACTGTGGCTGCTCTCTCTTTAGTAAAAATTCTAATTAAGATTCCTTTTATGAGGTGACGGGATCACAACAGAGAAGGAGGAGCATGAAGACAAATGTCAAACACAGTCAAGGAAATTCATCTTAAACCCGAGAAGGGGAGTAATAAAACCCATAAAGATATCCAAATACCATGCTTTAATTATCAACATGTGCTTCTAATATAAAAGTGAGATCTTCATCATAAAAATCCCAATTTTGCCCTTTTTCTGTCCTGGTATTCTGGCACACAGTAATGAAAGACCTTAAAAGTTAGGGTACACCTACAAACTTTCACAACAACAACATAAAACAAAAACAGAATTGAGCAAGACTTTCATCAAACCTCACAATAGCAGACAACCACATACTGAAATTGGGCCACAATAGATTCCTCCTATTGTACATCTGCACCTAAGCACTCTAACAACAATGGGAAGGAAACATTCATTTATCATTTTCAGTTTAAAATATAGAAACACAGCACTATCTCGAGAGCTCGTCTTCTTCTGTAGAGTCATAAATATACTCTCTTTATCTTCAATATAATTCGTCAACGCCAGCTGAGTTTAAGTACATGCTAACAGCATCAGTAATGGTACCAGTTTTCCAACCTGTCTTCCCGGTGACACCTCAGCTGTGAGTAGCTCAGCCAAAGAGTAATTTTCTCTCCGAGATGGTTTCATTTGAATATTATTTAAAGGCCCGAAGAGACAAATTACCCAGTAAAAAAGCCTGAAAAATAAACATGACTGCAAAGGAGAAATATGTTTCTCCTCTCTCTATTCCATTAATCATTTTACCACCCTTCAAATTCATTTTACAACCTCTGCGAGCATCCCAACCCTCAGGTTGTGAGCTTTACAGAAGTGAAAACACATGCAGTTGTCAAATGGAGACAGATGAAAAGGGACTGTTTTTCCCCTCCGAATCTGTTACCGTGAAAGGGAAAAACTATAACTCCAAAAAAAAAAAAAAGAAAGAAAGGTTCCTAATATTGGCAGAAGTGCTATTGATCATTATGTGGCCCGGCGGGGACTTTTCAAACTCTTTGAGTGTAGTGTGTAAGAATAGCTGTTCTTTTTCAAATTAACAGGTCATTGATTGAGTGTGGATACAACAAATAAATCTCACTGAAATAACACAACAATCCTAGATTGATTACCCTTCTCTGCTAGGTCAGATTTTTGATATTTAACGTGGACACCCGAGTTTGACCCCAAATCCTCTCATGAATCCATATATGGAAACTTGTTAGTATTTGATGTGTGTTTGCGTTTATAAATTGGGTGGTGTTTGTCAGGGCATGCATGTGAATGTGTTCTTGAAGGCACAAAACAGAACGTCCCTCTCTGACAGGTAGACAGAGGCTGTGACAGTGACTGAGTGGGATGCCTTTAAGCATGCAGCTTTCAATCTAATGCCAGAGTTTTGGGCAAGTACCTGTTCCACACATGGTCTGTAGAGGTCCCTCTTGTACTGTGACAGTTGTCTGATCGGAGGGACAGTGGATTGGTACAGTGTTTAAGGCAGCTATGTTAGTCAATGTGTAACTTCAAATCTCATTATCTAAATGTCATCTATTCATATTTTGCATGCATATGTGTGTGAAAATGAGGATCTTCCATCATGAGGCAATATGTGGAGTTTAGACAGTTTGTCCTTACACTGGATTGTGTTCAATGACAACGTTGTTAAGCATTCAGTGCCTGCTTTCTTTCTTTATTTCTAAAATGTATGCACAGCAAATTAAACAGGGGTTAAGGATATGGTCACGGTTAGGAAAACAATATTAATTCAGCCCGTTGGCTCTCCTAGAATGGATTATTTTGTGAATGTAAAATGTGTACAGCTTTGAGGTTGAGTGTCTGGGCTCTGACCTCATCACTCCCCACGAGGAAGCATCAAACTCACCCCAGCAGGAAGGAAGGAGTGATGATAATAACATTCCCCAGAGGTAAAGGTAGATGGCGACCGCACAGGTGGATGCTGAGGTAGAGGTGGTGCTTATGAAATGCTATATGGATATCAGCAGCAGGACACTGAAAGCAGCAGATGTCAGTTCCTCTCTGTGCCTCAGATAGTACCTCAGATGAGTGGTGTGTGTCTATTCTGGAAGAGTCAGGTGATAGTGTTGGTGCTCTAGTGCTGGTGTGTATGATTGGATCTCAAATAGGTTCTGAATAAAGTTTATGAGGCAAAAAGAAGAAACTGTGAGAGACAAATGATTAGAGAAAGTACTTTATTGAAAACAACCTTTAAACTGAAACAGGCTGTTTAACAACTGATCAAAAGTATGAGACCACAGCTAAAAAAAAAAAAAAAAAGAAAGAAAACTTTGTAAAAAGGATTCAGACAAACTTGTTGATCACGTCAACAATTTGTTTTGGCATGATTGATGCAAGTGTTTATCAGGACATTGCCCCAAGCAGCTAAGATGGCTTCATGGCAGGTGTCCACTGTCTGGAACTGATGTTTACTTTTGGAAACTTCCCTTGCCATCTATACCAGCATCAATGTGATTTAGTTTTGAGAAACATGCAGGAGAGTCCAAAAGTGTGAAGTTAGTCTTCTGGACAAAGTCATTTGTCAGGTGAGTTGTCCTTTTGAAAAACCCAGCCATTATCCCACAGACCAGGGCCCTCAGTCATGAAGAAATGCAATATATTCACATACCCAGCCACAGTTTGACCCAACTGACTGTGTCCAACCTCAACAGCAATGTTGTGTTGCTAGAGGCCTTGCCCAACAATTTTACCATGTTCAAAAGAGAGACAGCTTTCTTTGCATTTGCCATGATGAGATTAGGACAGTCTGACAAATACCTGACAAAAAATGACACTGAATCCACATTTTTATGTAGATTTAAACTTTTAAAGGCTGTGGTCCTTGACAGATGATTGGCTTGTGAACAGACCAATTCATTTAAATTGTTTGTTTTCAACAAATTGCTTCACAATTTCATTCTTTATTTTTGTCTCATTCTCATTTTTGCATTTTGAAGCACTACTTAGAATCTTAAGATTCAACGGCGCAAAATGTGAATTCATTAATTTTTCATTTTTGGTCAGTTTGGTCTTAAAATTTTGATTGGCGGAATAAGCATACTTCATTTTACAGAGTCTATATTATTCCAAGTACAAACTATGACTGAGAACCAAAGCAAAAGTGGGATTCCAAAAAAGTTTTATTCCTCAAATTGCCACTTGAGGCTGTTTCAAACAGTGAGTCAAACCTTGTCAGGCCTCATATTAAAATGTGGATCTTATCAGCAGGTGAGATCTGGTTACAGTCAGGTTGAAAAACACACGAAACAAAGCAAAGCATACTGGTCATTTCATGTTGTGAATTTGCATTTTTATCTTTTTTTGTAAACCAATATAACCACAACATGAAAACTTCACAGAATTCCTTTGAAGTTTTGCTTATTCAGAGGCTATTGTCACTTTAAGTGAGCTGTTGGTTGTGCTTGTCGTTGTACTATGTGTCACCTTAGCTACCCCCAAGTGCATGACTTAACCTTGATTTGTTAGTGGTTACTTTTAAGAATTGATTTCATGCTTACATAGGACATATGGCTTGTTATGTAATTTATTACACAACAATGGACCAACAAGTTTATGCTTCAGTATGTATTTAGTGGGTGAATAATGAGTATTATGGTATGTGTTGGTAATTAAAGACAGATATCAACGCCTACACTCACCTAGGTTGGTAGCCTCTTAAGAATTTATTATACAGTTTAGTGGTGAAGTGTGTCCAGTTGTTGAAGGCTGGTAATCCCCGAGGAAAAGACAGTCAGCAGTTGTGATGAGAAGACTAGTTCTATTAATGAGGCAGTATTATTATTTATTGATTTCAGTGCTATACTCTCCCAGGTCCCTCCATAGTTTCTTTGCATGTTTTACCTTAAAAGAAAAAAAATCCCCACCTGTGTTTTTGAAAACCCTTATTTCAGTCTCTGTCTGAAAATGCTGCAATCTCTTGAAGACTTCCTGCTCCACAAACCCATTCCCTTCTGAGTGGTCTGTTGGGGCATAGACCTTATTTTTTGAGGCACATCCCTCCAGTATGTAAGGAAACAGTGATGCTGTCATGTGTCATGTAAGTCTCATGTAAATCTTGTGAGGATCTCATGTGAGAATCTACCATTTCAAACTCTTTCAGAGATGGATTCTACAATGAATAAATTGTAGTTTTCGAATGTTAAATGTTGGAATCCGTTAATGTTAAGTCCCGTCTGTGTCTGCAATATGGGAAGGGGTAAGTGAGTGATGAATGGTCGCTTGTCCGTAATGTAAAAAACCTTCTTTCCTTTAAAGGTTCATAACTCTTGCCCGTACCACCATAAAAGGGAGTCAAGGTTTCAGTTTAGCCTTTGTTTAGCTATATCCAGCCCACCAATGAATCAAGATTGGTCCAAAAAGTTGATACGTGTACGTCAATGACTTTTTGTTCCCCAACCTTGATTTACTCCCAAATCTGGTCCAAACAGGATCATCTTTGGCCCTCCTAATTCCAACTCATCGACTGCCATCCTGCAAAACTCTGGGCTTACAAACTTTCATCCACAGACATAATCTTTGCAATGTGCACTTCTCATTTCCAGTTTATGTGGATGACCCCTGAATGCACTCCCTCAGAGTGAGTGCATTAGGTTTTAAAGAAATAAATAAGTGAAAGCGTTACAGCCATTTTCAACTCAGATTACTCTAAGTTTTTCTCAATCTACTGGTGACTACATGCACTGTGTGATCGGTGCTTGTGTTCGAGACCCATTAAGGGAGAAATAAACTGACCAGAGGCTCAGTTCAACTTAGCAAGCTGAAAGAACAGACAGAAAGGGAGGAGAGAGAGGGGCTCTTGGGGAATGGTGAGTGACAGGGAGATGCAGTTAGATTACAGCGATGAACAGACGAGCGTGTAGGAATCAGCTGGAGAGGGGGAAAGGGAGAGTGATCAGGGACGTGGTGACAGAGAGATGGAAATGACAGAGAGAGTGGATGCATGGGACAGTCAGGGTGGAAATGTCTATCTGGTGACATGTGCATTAGAATCTTGTCAGAAGTAGACGGCCATGACAGTGAATGAAGGTGACGGAGAAAGAGGTGCAGTGGCTGAGTTAACCACTATCAGTCTCATCTCCTCTCTCTCTCGTAGCAATTCCACCAGTGTAGAAAAGGCCCCAGAGTTACAGGCAGGGACAGTAGTTTTGGTACAGAAGTTTCTGTGTTCTGTTGGAGTGGGAGCAAGTTGCTAAACCATTGTCCCTTCAAAGATTTTCCATGGCAGAGATTTTCAATGAGTGACACATGTCTAGTTTAAATTACCCATGGTGAGGTTTTTGGTCGCATGCAAAACTATTGCAAATCAGCTACCGAAAGTTTTTGTTCAATCATTCTGTGTTAATCTTGAACAATTTCATCCAATTGCTGAACTTTACCCAGACTCCTAGACACGTGACCTTCTGGGATATGAAACTACATTTCGACCCCGTTTACTGTGTTAAATTTGCAACTCCAGTGATATGGTATCCCCACAGACTATAGGTTAATAGAAATTGTATGATATGACCTACAAAGCAAAGAAACCTGAGCTGTTTGTACTAAAATCCCCTAGAGCCGTGTGTCAACCTAAAGTGTTAATGCTCTTGTTTTGCTTCAGTATCTTTACATTTCTTGCTCGACCCAACCTAATCGATAAGAATAGAATCTGTCATTTGACTAAAAGAATTGTATGAACGCAAGACCCTTGCTTAATTAAATTAGATTTCCAACAATTGTATTCTATTAGGGAATGTATTGATTTCATCACATAAAAGTTACCATGGCTTTGTTTTACTGCCTTGGGACTTTTATGTTAATTATGATTTCTACAAACTCATGCCTGAGCATCTTTTAAAAATTCTCTGCACAGCTCTTTTAAAAAGCAATACTGTCCCTTGAGGCGTGTTATGGCTCAGTTCTGCATCTTAAACAAATCAGCAGTGATTTATTTGTCTGTTTGGTGCTGATTGAATCTGTCCATACACATTTTTGGTTTGTTTAGTCGGGATCACAGCCAGACGGACAGAAAAAAAGTGTTATCTTAAGATACAGAAGCCCAAAATATATTTTCAACCCACAAAGCAAGTATGAACTTGGATTTCTTCTTTCACCAAAGCAAAGAAATATAAAAAAAAAACAAAGGGAAGTAAATCTGGTTGCTGTAGAGAGCAGAGACAGAAGACACCAGAGCTGAAGTGGCTGAACGAGGGCTGTCACACTGCTGAGCAGCCTTCAGTGGACTGTATGAGGGGACGTCTGCTTGTGTATGTGTGTCTCAAGTGTTATTTACAGAATGGAGAAGGCTACAGCACAGACAGAGCAGCAGATGCCTGGGCAGCCTGGCTTGGCCTCTTTGCTCGCCCACAAAGAAGCACCATATTGACTGTCTAAATTCAACACAACAATTGTCATTAAGATGGAATTTGAAAATGCAATTCACGGGGGACATCTCTGTTTGCTGTGGGTCCTGCAAATAAGCAGCGTGCATGTGTCACACAAAGGCAAACAGAAAGATGGCCTGGATGCACATTTTGAGAAAATGGATGAACTGTAAATTCTCTTCTTTGAAGCTCTGTTTTTGGAACACAGACGAAACATGAGGGTCATTTAGAGCTCATAGAAAGTGAAGACATACAGAAAAGGAGATAAACACTCAGCAGAAGTGAGTGTGTTGTAAAAGGATTGCGTTGATTTCTTTTCCTCTCATTTCCCTTATTCCCTCTGCCACAGCTGGAGAAGCAAATGTCAGAGAGGTGTTAATTGCTGCCGCCTCGTCTCTCAAGCCCCGATGCACTAAAAGCACCGAAGCATGTCAATATGTAATGTGGCAGTGTGTGTACGGAAGTAAAAACAGTGCGGTTTAGCAGCATAATAATACTAAATAAGGAGCATTATATGTGATCAAGTCCTATTAAAAGCATGATTCTGCTCTCTTTTCTTATGCTTGTCTCCTCTTCTCACTCCTTTCTTTCCATTTCCTCCTCTCTCCTCTACACTACTTTGAACTCCCCGTCCCCCACCCTCTTCCCCTCTTATATCGACAAACAGCTCTCCTTTCATCTGACCCTATCTAACATCAGCATAACACTGTTAGGTGATTACTTGCAGAGGGAGCAAGATGTAACCGGCTACAGAATATCATGCAGCACCGCCTGATTAACAATCTGTCTGAGACGTGTTGCGATGGGGACTGCTCCCCTCCAGCAGTTCTGGCTGCTGCCTCAGAGGACAGGGAAGGGACAATGACTGAGGTCCAAGAGCACTAATGGAATAACACAGTCACTTGTGTGTCTATGTGTGTGTGTGAGTGTGAGTGTGAGTGGAGACAGAGAATGTGAAGGGCACATCACTCATTGTTGGGCCTCAGGACTGACAGTGAATGAGGAAGAGGCTGAATAAAAGTCAATAAACGAGGCACTCAAACAGACATATACACTTTGTTTAACAGTTTTCATCTTTTTTTCTGCTCACGACTCTTCTTCTCTGTGCTGTACAACAAACTCAATTTCTCTTGATCTATTTTTCTGATCTTATTCAACCTCCATCATTGTTTACTTTCATGCACAGACATGCTCGAAGTGTGATGAAATGGGCCTGCTGTGCCTCAGTTGCACCTCAGCTAACAGGCTGTTAGTGAATGTGTTGTGTGATTTTTTAAAATGAAAAATAACTTTCTAAAGGTGTATCGCTTTTCAAGTGGGAGGAGTAAAAATAGAAATTAGTGATGGGGAAATATTGTTTATGAGAGCCTCACCTGTGCATCAGAGCTCAGGGCAAAAAGAAAAGTCAGACATGGACAAAAGCAGACAAATAGTGCAACTGTGTCTCTTCATACACCCACACAAGTCAGAGAGATAACAACAGACAGAAAGGTGTAGACATACAAGATGCAAAAAGTGCCAAATGAGGATGCATTTTTATTTTTCCTTCAATTTAACAGTTTATCCATGATTGCTAGATCCTCAAGCTCTCAGTCTGCAGGGGGTGTTTTTAGCAACTTATCCTGATGATCCAGTTTGCTTTTGAAGTGCTGTTTTCATGTTAACGCATCTTGTTCTGTTTTTTCGGGGTCTGTGTTGTTTTTGTTTTCTCACACTCAGACAGGGGAACTTTGCCCCCCTCCGGAACTGTTCCAATTCTATGTTCCCAATTTGCTTATCGGTACGTGTGTGTGTGTGTGTTTGAGAGAGAGCGAGAGGAAGACTGAGCTATACATTTGAGGTCAGAGACAGTTTGAAGGAGGAAAACAACAGCATTAAATCTCCTAAGTTATTATGAAATAGTAAATGATCAGAAATCAGCAATGAAGACCACTGTTCCTGAAGTCAACATGAAGGTAGTTCTTGAGAAATGTGGGCTACATCCACAGAAATGTGTAGGGACTCTCTGATGAGATGGTTCAATATTTTTGCAGCGGGGTTGGGTGAGGTGATTATCAACTTAGCATTATTATGTGGAACCAGCTACTAAAGCTAGGCCATAATCTGTCTTTAATAGCATTAAATTTATCATGTGATTACTGAAAAACAAATTTTAAGAAAAGCCTGACTCACATACCAAAGTTGGTGGAAGCGTAAAGTGTGGCTGTTTATCAGTGTTTTACTTTTCTATCAGAAAGTCACTTAGTTATAGCACACTGTGCATTCAACATCCCCCCCCCCCCTTGATGTAAACCAGCTTCACTTGATTGCATTGACTGGCCTGGAGAGTCCCATAAGTTTGAAAGTCAAAAAATAAAAATTCAATTTTGATAGGGACAATGACATGCCTTCTGCTTCAAGCTATGCTAACTATAAAGCAAGGGAGATCCCAAGTTATCTAATAGTGCAGAATAGGTGTGAATAATAACCTTCAGTCTCAAGAATTCAGCAAACCAACACTGTTACAAGTGGGACCATAGGTAACAACAGTACCTCAGGACTTCTCTGAATCAGAGGAAACAGCAGCTAAAATCCAGCTTCAAAGGTCAAACTGACTCATACAAGAGCTAACCAGTGCACTCCAGGTGGAGGAACATGCAAGTGTTGTCTCTGAAAACAGTCCTAAACAAATTGGCTTTCTGTCATACAGTGAAATGTCTCAAATTACATGAATTATTATTATTATCATTATTGATAATGATAATAATAATAATAATACCAGTTTTAGAGATTGCACACTAGACAGTCTTAAAACCACACACACAAGCCGTTATGAAGTATACTCTTGTTATATCTTCATTTGATCAATGGCTGTGAAAAAGCAGCATATTCTCCAAACCATCTTCTGCACACATAATCAGGCTCCCCAAAGCATCTTCAGATGTGGGTCAAACTGAGGCCTTTTTTGCATGTAACAACATAAACTGGCTAGTTGTTGTTTGGTTGCAGGAAACTGAAATCCTTGTAGGATTTTTTCCCCCCTAATGTTTCAAAAGAGTTTTTTTGGTTGCATAACAAACAAAACAGATTTAATAGGGAGAAAAAAAAGAGTACAATCTGTAGTCATGTCGCCAGATTTAGCCTCAGACTGGAATGAGACTGTTGTCAGATACACGTGTCTTGTTCCTTGGAAAAAATATTGTTTGTAGACAGAGGCTAAAGTGTAGAAGAAAGTCTGAAGATACAGGTAGAGATAAAGGGCACACAATTAGTCATGGTGGTTATGTAAAATAACAACATGATGTTGTGATGAATACAAAAGGGGTGATGTAACTCTGGAAAAACTAAGAGAACAACAATGATCACTAATGGAAAAAGTGAAGATGTTGTGATAAAAGAGGCATCAGTGATGGAGTAAGTAAACAAAGCCAAATGAGCAATGGCATATTATAAATGTATATGCATCAAGCCTTATATGCCTGACAGAAATCATGAGGGTACATCTATACCTTTCAATTAAAATGAAACCAGATGTTTAAAGAGGCTTCACGACACAAATGAAACAGTGAATGAAAATGATGACTTAACACAGGCAGAGGACAACACAAAAGCCAGTTTTCCTCTGAAAGGCATAAACCTTAAAGCACAACCAAACAGATATCAAGACTTAGACCAAACTCAATACAGTATCACTACATGGATTTGAACTTCAGGTAAGTGTAACAGATGAATTTCCAAACAGTGCATCCTCAAAGGCCACGTTTCCACACATTTTTGGGAAGGACACATCATAAAATGCCTCAACATTTTCAGCTGCCAACCAAGGAGAAACATGGCTAAGCTCTGCTGCCCATTTCTGCCCTGACCAACGCTGTCACCAGCTGGGCACTAAATGAGTAGAGAGTGAAGCACCCAGTTAACTTTAAGAGCATAGTTGGAGTCATTTTAATGAGTGTCATTTCCCACACTTTATTTTTTTATGCGAGCAAACCACAGCTGGGTTCTATACCCAGTGTATGTCCTTAAATGCACGAAAACAAAAAAACAAACAAACAAAAAAACATTGTGTTGTAAGAGCAAATTTGAACAAAGTCAAAGTTTTCCATGGACACAGACACGTGTGTACACCACATGGTGCTTTTTCAAACTCCCATCTGTTCTGTTTTCAATCATCAAAAGTGTAATCAGTTGCCTCAACTCTGACATCTCACTAAGCTATAATTGATTAGTCCACCCACAACCTTCCCAGGAATCCAATTGTCACCAGGAAACCTGTAATGGTCCCGTCATGTATGTCTTACTAAGTGTTTGCGTGGGTGTGTGTATTCCCCTGTTTGTGCTCCTGCAGGTGTTTACATAGTTAAGTTTCACATGTTTACGTGTGTGTGTGACAGCATGTGTCAGAGGCCTGTTCATTGGCTCCACTGACCCTGAGGGTGAAGTGGATCTAAATGGGAAGTGCTACTGAGTTGAAAGATCGATTGCTTCTCTCTTGACACCTGGGCCTAGTTTCTGCTCTCTCGCTTCTGTTTGTGCGTGGTGTTAAGCGTGTGTTTGTGTTTGTGTGTGCATGCTTTCAGGGTCAAACTTCCCATTAAGAAAACAAACTCAATCTCTTGGGATAGCAAAAAAAACTGGGTGCTTTGAAATTTAGTTTCCCAGAGACACAAGACTCCGTGGGGGTTTGTATCATTTTGGGAAAAATGTTGACCTCATGTAATAAGCCTGTCTTTCAGTAAGGTTAAACAAATCTGACTAGATTTGCCTCAACACTTACAATTCCATTCAATTTATTAATGCTTGTGAAAGCAATTAGGACTTAATCATTTTAGCAGAATCTGACATCTTAACAATGATTGTGGATTGTAAAGGGGGAAAAAATGATGTGATCACTCAAAGACAACCTTATTTCATAGGGTTTTACTAGTTAGTACCTCCTCCCACTTTTTTAGAATAAGAGAATGTGAACTTAGTTTGAATACTGATTGAATGATCGATTGCATTAAGAACTTGTATTATTTTTCTAACTTACTTTCTCCAACTAACCTGCTTCAGCTTTGATTCACCAAGCGTATTGCACTGATGTTATTCAATTGCATAATGTGTACAAAGTTTTTCAGCTCTAGTTTTAGTCAGATTTTGGGGACATCCCCACACAAATTTAACTTTGAATGAGTCAAATAAGAAAGTGAAATACATTTACTTACCACTGGTAAAAACTGTTAAGCACACCCATGACTAAACTTTTTGTTTTGACCACTAAAAGTTAGTTGATGCTTTGCAATTTGAATTGATTTTGGGTTGGTTTGCAGAGAAAAAAGTCCTTACTTTTACCAATAAACTGCACAGTGACAAAATCAAAAGGATACAAACAGCACTTGCCCTCAGCAGGTTATCTTGCTGTAGATCAATTTTTGATACATTAAACCATTTCTGCATGCTTTGTAAATTAGAACCCATTTTTTTGGCTCAAATGTAATAAGTGCAATAGTCATGTTATCCTTCAGTGAAATAGTCCTCCATGATGGATGCAGATGACTTTGTTTATGGACATCAAACAGATTCTGCACACAATTAATAGGTCCACAAACAAGAAAATATTATACACATGCCAACACTAAACATTAAGTAAAGTCAGCAGAGTGCACTGTTACAAGGTTCATTCTCAATATCATCACTCAGAGTAAAAAATAATCTGTTTTCTTTTTAACAGCAGAACAGCCATACGGGCCAAAGCAATGCACACCTGGCTTAGTGACACTGAATCAAGCCGACTGGTTGGATAATGCTTTATCCGTCTGACATGTCCAAGGCTTCCAATAGATGATGTCAAATTAATGCAGCATATCCTGGATAGGGAACTATGCCCTAAGCTGACTGACTGACTGCACTGCTGGCTTTATAATACTGAGACGAGAAACGGCTCTTGGATTGATGTGGCATCAGGGTTTTTTTTTTTGTCAAGGACAGGTGGTTTCCTCCTATTTGTTTCTTGATCTATCAATGTTCAAGGACAAACTGGACAACACATTTAAGAGTCAGAGAGAATGAATTCATGAAGAACATTTTACAACTCGCTGCTAGCCAGAAGGATACCATCTATAACAACCTAATACCAGTACTAGTTTTTGCTCCAAACTTGATAGATTTGTATATTACTTGTACAAATGTGTTATCTTTTGAGGGGGGTTGAATAATTTTTGAGCTTGCAAATATCATTAAAGTTTCCCTGATAAGTGTCTATGCAATCACATTCTTATTTTGAGAAACCTCATTGATGTACATATTCTCAACAAGCAATTCAGGCATTGTTTTTATCGATAAACTAAAATGAGATGTATCAAGTAAATATGGCTCTTTTTATGTCTAATGAGACCATTTGTGGTGAAATAAGACAAAATCAATTGCTTACATCTCGGTTTTTGCAGTGTGAATTATGGCTTTTGCATTTAACTAATGCACACAAAAATCAGTTCACCATGTTTGCAGTGCACAGAACCATTTAGGAAATTGTCAGATGGGCAAAAGTCAAACTTTAACAGCCATCTGCCCTGAGTGCAGTGACAAATATTTTTTGGTTGCTTAGAGTGTTGGCTAGTTGTGAATGATCTAAGATTTTTTTTCTGACTCAGCCAGTGGATCCAAGATGTTTGGTGTAATTAAGGTCTTGTTATTACCAGGTGTATCTGCAGGTGTAACTGTTGACGTACCATTATTTTCACAAAGGTCTCATCCTTTGGCTACTTGTTTCATTCTGGAAAAACATGCATTACTTCAGACATTCCTATCCTGTTCTTTCGTTCTGAACACTCATACAGATTCCCTTTAAATACAAGATCAGTTTTGTGAGATGCATTTCTCTGCATGTGTTCTGTGAATCAACAGACTATAGCCACACAAACATGTGACAAACTATTTTGACTACCCTTCATTTTTACTACTTTCATGCCTATAATAAGCTGCTTTAAGGCGGTTTTAAGGCATATGACATATTACAATCAAACAAGTTTTGTGTCACATTACTGATTTATGTATTTGAAGTTACACTGTTCGTTATAAGATCTGTTTTCTCCAGAGTTAAGAAGGTATAGAGCAACTTTACATTGTGGATTGTAAAGGGAAAACACTTGGAAAACTGTGGTAAAACAGTAAAGTAAAACAAATATTGGTTGTGTTAGAGTTTTTGTTTGTCTGTGGAAGCAAGCTTGATAGTTTGCATTTGTGAAAGCAAATGAATGTTATATCAGCATTTTCTCTGAATATAGATCAAAAAGCTAAACAGGGATAACATTGGTTCCATTCGTTTTCATACATGGCAACACAATCTCAATTACCCGCACCAGTGGGCTTAATATGAATGGAGAATTTATGCAAACATTTTTAATGCACTATTAACATTTCCATCACTACCACCACTGCTTCTCTTCTGTTCATCCAGAGGTTGTGTGTGTGCATCTGTGCCAAGGCTTATGATTTTAAATTTCGGGGATTTTTTTGCATCAGGGTTGACTTATGATGATTTCTGCTGTGTGAATTGATTGTTGTTGTTTTTTTGATATCCTTATCATATCTTGTCTCCTTTGATGTGCAGCTGAGCAAACCACTGAACATTCAAGGAAAATTCAATGTCACATCAAAACAAAGGATGATTTTGTGTCAGAACAAACAAAACCCCAGGAAGAATAAGATGAAATTAAAAGCATAAAAACAAGGCACATGCTGGCAACCCCATGTCTGAGGGCCTTCTTATGTCCCCTCTCTATGTGGGTAGAAAGATACAACTCATGCTCCATCAAAGCCTCTGTTTAGTCAAAAGATGGCACTAGCACCACACCTCTACACCTTTGCCTTTTACTGTTTAACCAGAGTGTAAGTGGGGGAAAACGGAAGAGAATCAAGTGGAGAAGCCAAGTGATGGAGAAACTGACACGCAAGAGATGGTACAAGGGGGAGGAATAAGCTGGAAATAATGAGAAAGAGACAAAAAAACTTGTATGTATTTGCGTAAGAGCCTGATTTAGCAGGTAGTATAATTGATTTAGAGAATCAGAGTGAGCTAAACCTAGGCCCATTGCTCAGGCAGAGGGTAGGAACTAATCTTCCACTGCCGGTGGGGAGAGAGATCGTTTTACACTGCCGCTCCCCCTGGGCTCCTTCCTAAAAATCTGAAGTGACTCAAGCTCATCATCTACAATATAGCCAAAGCAGTGGAGCGAGAAAGCATATTCCTGCTGGGCATAAGTGCTGTCACGATCACTTAGTATGTTTGCTAGTGTTCGAGGACTGTAAGTGGAGCTGGAAAGAGGGAGGTGGAGAAGGTATGCTCACTGACAGATGGAGTCCCTGATTGTTTTCCTCTGTCTTATGTCTTCTAGTTCACTTCAAATACGAGAAAGGCAAACGTCCCCTAGAACTTGCAAACCTGCATGCATTTTATTGAATGCTGTTTTGATATGCTTGCTCAATGTGACCCATTTGTGTTCTACCTGGGACCTCGAAAAGCAATCGTGCATGTATCATATCCTGAAGTCCTGGCTATATTCTTTTGCATTACTCATGTCACTTTTACTTCAAATCCTTATAAATCTGCTCAACCACCCACTTAAATATTATGTGAACATGTAAAAGACTTTTCTTTTTCTAAAGATAAATTGTTGGGCTTTGGGTGCCTTTACAGTGAGAACGAGAAGGAAGGCTGTGATAGGCCTGCATTTGTTGCGGCCTGATACTTTTTCAGCCCCATAAAGGTGATGTGAAGATTTAGATGTGTACAGTCCATGGTGGGGATAATGAACTTTACAAAACTGCCAGCTACATTTAAAGAAAAATCAAACAAATTAATAAAAAGCATTTATTTACCAATTTATAGAGATCATATACTGGCTTGGACAAAATATTACTTTTTTTGGCACAGGCAGGCAATTAGACCTACAACTAAGGAAACACAAACTAGAGCCTGTATTTTTTTGTGTAACGACTCAGTCCATTCAGTCCAACCATGGACTTGGCAATTTTACGGTCTACATCAGTTGAAGGTCATCTAGAGACAAACTTGATACTTTGAGATTAGAAGGTCGATGAGAAAACCAATTTGTCTTTAACAGCTTTACTACAATTCAGAGACCACTCCAAAGACCAGTAAGTTCAGTATCTTTCCAATTGGTGAAACTTTATTCATATCTCTTAAATCTACAGTAGATTGTGTCCTTGTGGTATTATCACCTCACACTTCACACCAGCAAACCCTGGTTTTCCATTGTCCATCGTCTCTTCTTTCCCTAAATAGGTTCCATCAAGCCTTTCCAAGCCCATCAATGACATTGACAGCCAAGACCAAAGATATGAACTGCAGTCCTTTGGTTTAGTCCAACATATTGATTCTTTTTCTTTACAGACAGCTCTAACTGGTGTCATCTAGCACTTCCATCACGATTCATTTAGAAAAAGTGTCCAGTATTGATTGACAGTTTTTGCCAGCTTTACATAGAACACCATAACTTCCTTAAAACCCAAGGGCTGTGTTATTCCCTAACCAGGTAGCAACGTTGTATTCTTATCAGCTTCCTTAATCGATCTGTTATGAAGTACTTGCCATGTGCTTCTTTTTTTCTTTTTTTACCATATTAAGATAGTAAGGTTTATAAAATTTCAATTCTTACCTACATGTTACATGTTAAGGATGTGTCTCAGAGCACTAGGTTGCGGTAGCTGTAAATAAAGTTGGCCACTAAACTACACTACAAACGTACACAATTTGCTTGCTGTTACATTTTAAAAAACAGCGCTATGCCACTGTTGATAAATACATTACCTTATCGCATGGTATCCAGTAAAAAAGTTGTCTTGAACACAGAAAACTAGTGTAAAAAAGAAAATCTAATCTTCGTTTAATTTTCAAAACAAAAACATGCCATTTTGAGAGTGATGTCATCACAATTGCTCATGGGAAACAGAGTCTCGGTCCCAGAAAAACACTACCTGATCTTGATAAAGGTGTAATCTCACTGTCCCTTTAAGTAGATACTTTTCCTTTAAAGTTCTCAGGGATTTGTCTCTGTTAGGTCATCTGATAGGCCCCCTCCAAACAAGATCATCAGGAGACAATGTAATAAAGAGGGAACATGAGTGAGACAAATAAAATGGCATCTGTGTTTGCGAGACTAATAATGAGAGTTTAATGAGTGTGATAATCATATTCTAATTTGATGATGCGTTCACTTGTGACTGCAGGGACACATTCTTTTGTTTTTTTCTCTTCTTTTTTCCCCAGCTATGTTGCTGCCTTTTAAATGACCGCTCTTTACGTTTGCATGTGTTTCCAGTTCGTTCTTTTCCCCCATACTTCATCCTTCTTTAAAGCACCCAACTGGACTTTTCTCCATCTCGTTTGCTTCCCTGCATTTACGACCAATCTGTTCTCTTTCACAGTTTGATTCATTCTCCTCCTTCCCATGCACTCTCATTCTGTTTTCCACCAGTTGGCCAATGAACCCTGTGGACCCACTTGATTTCTTTTGTCACTAAACTCTCTCTACCACAGTTTTCACTCTACTTCTTTAACCCTCCATTCTCCACAAAACCTCTGACTTAGATTTTTTTCACTACCTGTCGACCAATTCAAAGTCCAATTTCTGCATCATATAACTTTAACAAATAGGTCTTTTTGTACATTTTTATCCCGGGAATGAGCAAAGGTCTGGCAGCTCGGAAGTGTTTGAGCAGCATTTTTTTTTTTCAGGTGACAGCTCTTTCGACCAAAAGGCTTGAGTTTGGGGACACTTTCTTATTGAAGGGCCATGTGCTTGCTCTCTGTTTTTTCTCCTCTTACACTGAGCTTTAAATACTCCAGCTCCAGACCCTGTGAAAGCAACTTGGAGTATTTTCTCAGAATTTTTCCATCAGAACTTTTTACTTATCTATTCTTACAGTTTTACTCTTTTACCCTCCTCTCTTATGATGACTTTGCCACCCTTTTCTTGTCCTTCTTCCTTGTCACCAACTGTTATGTATATCTTTGCCTCCCAAACCCCTAACATGCCCCTTTTTTCCCCGGTTGCATATCAATGTTCATTTGCTCAACTATGCCATAGTGTATGAGTGACAGATTATATGGTTTAATATAACAGAGCAATAATCAGTCTTGAAATTACCTGTGTTATATATAGATATGGCCACTCCCTGACTGTTATTAGCTGTTGGTGTTTTCATTTAGAACTTTTATATCAGATTTTGTAGCCCATACAACAGCAAACAAACAAACAAACAAATAAGTAAATAAAATGGATGACAATATAGATATGAAGACCTGAGAAGAACACTCAAATTAAGGAAATGCAAGACAACAAAGGAACTGCCTTGAGATATATTTTTTAAGGAATAGGAGATGTTAAAATAAAGATTGATCAGTTAATTGATTGATCATCCATTTTTAGCCATGTTCAAAGTTATGGCTAAAATACATTGGTTCTGTCTGCGGTCCAGTTCCACGCTGTCACAGCATCGGATCAGATCCATTCAAGTCGATGTGTCAACTCACACTGGAGCTGCTCCTTTGCAGTCTGGCTGCATGCCAGGTCTGACAGGTCGTAAGTGATATGCAGCAATCCGATCTCTGCAGGATACTGAGCTGTGAAGCATCAATTTGCAGAAAGCAGATAGGCTGAACAGGAGAGAGTACCTGGAAACAGCCTAAAAAGAGCCTGTGACTTTCAAAATAAAATAAACCGTGTTAAAATTAGGTCATATTTAACTTGACCAAGACAACAAACAGACATAGTAAGCATAGACACACCAGGAGTCAGCATGTTTAAGGTTTTACAGCCCAAAATGAATGAAGACAGACTTATCAACAAAGTGGGAAACCAGGGAATTCCTTATTCTCGCGACTCAAGCTGTCTGCCAGTCACATTGTTTGCTGGACTGAACAGGCAGCTGGTGCAAGTTGACAAACGCTGTCAACATGCAATGGAGCAGAGCTGGACCACACACATATCCAATGTATTTTAGGCTTTATGTTTCAGCAGCATCATCAGGCAGGTCGAACTTTAAATCTGACAAAAACTCAACATCTCCTCTTCTGTTACACACTGTACTGTAACATCATATTCTACCTCTCTTTACCATCTTGTTTTAATATTAAATATAGTTCAGTGAATGTTCCTTATTTTGAAATGAAGACCGGTAACATTTGTAATCATTGTGTCAGTTTTATGCTAAACCTGAGGGAACAAAAGGAGTATCAGCCTCAAATATTCGCCCAAGAAAATCAGGCAGACTGTATCGATCATCAGCTAAGGATAATGAAAATAAAATCAGAATGGGGCCTGAAAAACCCAACATGGTCAGTCCCCAGTTTTTAACACCAGGGATCACGTATGCATCAAGCCAAAGAGCAGATTTTAAATACATTTCACATTTTTCAAGCCTGATAAAAAGAAAAGAAAAAAAAAGAGATGGCTTGGGTCTGAGTAGTTCATTCCTCTATCTAGACACATTGCACAGGGGTTTGTATGTCTCTATTATTTCTTGTTTATCTTAGCCTCATCCAAACTCAACAATTGTAAAGCTGTGTCACTTAGCTGGTCTGGAGCTCCTTTTGTTAATAAGTCTTGAATTAGTGAAGGGTTAATACCTAAGGCTTTGTACCATTCATAATTTTTGTGTATTTGCTGTTGCTTTGGCTTTTGCAGCATTTGTTTTTATCAGACTTGTGTTGTCGTTGACTTGTGTTTTGAGTTTTTTTGTGGTCTTGTTCAAGCCTTTGTGTTTTTAAATTTGCATAATTTCTGCATTTGCTCTCTCATGCTCCCAATGAGGGCGATGAGATATTGCAGATCGTTTGCCCTTGTCAGCCACCATGAGAGTCTTTCAAACAGCCGTCTGAATACGGAAGAGGTCAAACATAACATTTCTATGGTCGTTTCTAAACCTCTTCTGTCCTCTCTATCGCATTGTGCTCTCCTCTCCTTCCCAGCCTCATTGTCTTTATAGAGGACAGTGATCGATGTGTTGCTCTAGCAGACTGTGACGAGGTTAGGAACTCTGGCCTCTAGGGGAGTGTGTGTGTGTGTGTGTGTGTGTGTGTGTGTGTGTGTGTGTGTGTGTGTGTGTGTGTGTGTAGCTGATGAACTCAACTGTTGATTATGTGGGTGTGACTTATTTTTTTAAGGTTTGATACATGTGTATACAGTAGATTGCAGAGGAAGCAACTCATCTGGTGTCAACTTGGCTTTCAGGGAACCACAGGGCCTGTTATGCTGAAGAATGTTTTATGTGATTTTGTCCATGCTCTGGGTTTATACTTGTGTCTGTGCAAGAATGTGTATGATTGTGAGCTTGCGTGGAGATAGTTTGTAACTGTCAAAATAATGATTCCACTACTCAGTTTCTTGCTGTTATGCAGTGAACTGAGTCAATAACAATGACAAATCCAGAGTCAGTTGTGTCTCACCGAGTGTGTGCACATACACACCAACATATAACTGTCATACTTCAGCTCTCCTTGTTTGAACCAGCAGTATTGATTGCTCTGCTATGGAAACTCCTATTGAGAGTTTGTCATGGTTTTAGTCCTTTGCTTCTGTCCCTGACAGCTGACAAAGCTATACTTGGTTTTTGTTGCTGAGGACAAAATTGGACTCTTCTATTTAAAGCTTTTGGAAACTGAGGTGAGGGGGTTTATTAAACATTAAACTGCATATATGTATATTTGTGAGTGTGAATGCACATGCATTTTCAGAAGTCATTGAAGATAGTTCACATCAAGGATCAAAATGCAATTTTAATAACCAAATCACACTCGCCGACATTTTGCAACCACATTGCTCCGTTGTATGTGGGCTATAACAAGGAAAGGTTAGGTTGGGAAAATGACTCACGATGTGAAATACAGACATAATAAGGTGTTTGAAAATCACCCCATGATGTCTGACACCATGCGCCTCTGCATCTTGGCAACTAGAAGTTACCATGGTGATGGAGTTAGCTCCAGTGTTAACAATGACATCAGCTGATTATGCTGATGATGATAAAGGTGAGGATAAATATGGAGGATGAAGGGTAAAGATGCAATGGCATTGTCATGATTCCGTAATCTCATGTAAATGTTGACGGTAATTGCCACATACAGTGTGTATTACATGTCATGGACCCCTGCCATTTAGCTCATCTCTCCTGCAGGCTGAGGTTGTCAGGAGGTATATAACAACCTTTACCTCCCATGGTTAGGGCTCATCACAGACAGTGTTCAGCAGGATACAATCCCAGAAACGAACAAAAAAGTACAACACTGAGCATTATGAGGAGCTGTAGGTGGCTGAGAGTGGACGTCTGCAGCTGGACCTCTCTCCAAATTACTGATTTCAAGCTTCAAATTCAGAAATTTGGATTTAAAATTTTTGATAACAGAGTCAAGAAGACACAAAAGGACCGAGACATATAACCTGACAAAGCCAGATGAACAATTTCATTTATCCACCACAGAGATATTTCACCAGTCCATCAGGGGAAGAGCCGCTAGCGAGTGTTTTCAGAAGCAGGACTTTACAAAAATACAGGAGCTGGTGATTGGACAACCGTTCTGCTCAACATACTCATCACAGACCAATCCACATCAAGCCAGGGTATGACGTAGCAGATGTGTAACATGACACCAGAACCAGTCAGGAGAAGAGCAAAAACAAAGAGGTTATTGAGTCTAATTCTGATAAAACTGCAGAGACAGACGTGTCCACAGAGAACCCTTCACACGCTGCCATTGTTTTCAAACACTCAGGCACTTCCTGCTGACATCACATCTGCTGCTCCCCCGCAGCACCAGCCTCTCTTCTCTGATTGGGCCGACAACTTTTCTGCCGGGTGAAGACGTTTGTCATTGGGTCTTAGCAAGATGGATCTGCAGGATTTCAGAAAATAAAACAGGCAGGTCCATCTGCACTGCAAGGTTAAGAGACATACACTTTAAATATAATCTTGTCTCTCAGGGAAATCTGTATGGGCACTTTAAATGAAAAAAGAGAAAGATTATAATGTGCGGATGTCATTGTATTTTGTGAAGAGGGAGAAAGAGCCTTTTGCCATTTGAGTTGATGCCAGTCGCTCAGAATAACATTAGTGAAAAAAAATGGGACCTTCTTGAAACTAACAGCATATAAACGACAATAACATTTATTTTCTCCTTGAGTGCCATTGGACTGACAATTATTTTAAACTGTAAAAACCTCTGGCACAGAAATGAGTCTTTGTTCTCCCCTTCTTCTTTTTTTATTTGCCTTATCCAACTGAGGACTTTCTGGTTCTTTTTGAATGTATTCTTTTCTTGCAGACGAGAGACTGAATGGCACACAAGAAATAATGAATAATCTTTGAATGGAGAATGGTTTCCCTATCTCTCTTAAATGGAATGTTGGCTTTCCACTGTCCTTATGTAATCCCATTAGCTCTTTGATATAGACTATAGAGCGACTATGAACAGGAGTGTGTGTGAAGCAATGACTTTGACAGAATGTTATGAGCTCATATTCATATCAGAGGACAAAAGGAACCCACGCACTGCTGCAAAAAAGTCTCTGTAGAGGGATATTATGCAGAAAAACAGGAAAAGTTGATGCAGCCCCTGCATAGCCTTAAATCCCATTTGATAATGCAAAACTTACACAGAGCATTTGAACTTGAACTTCAGTGGCATGCTAGATAATAACGGGACAGTTTTGTGTTTTTGGATAATTTAGAGAGCTGGAAGCTGGCTATTTATCTTGAACGCCAAATAATGTGGGGAATACACTTGATATACTCAGGCCTGCAAGGCAATATATACTCTTACCTTTTCTCAAGCTAAGAAGAGTGAGATGCTCTTGATGAGTGTGATGAATCCCAACTGAACAATCACGCAAAAAATTAAAATATTTTGAGAAAGATAAACGTTATAATTAGTTGACAACTTACAGGGTGGGGGGTTGGAGCCTTTCCACATAACAGGGGGGCTAAGATATCTCCAAAGTCAAAATCTCGGAGCTTACTGTATGCAAACAAGAGAACAAGACAAAAAGTTTTTAGATTTCTAGTGACAGCAGCTGTAACGTCACCAAGGCCTACACAAGAGTGGTTTGAAAATCAATTACAATCAGTTGTTGAAATGAACTGTTCTAGCCCATAAATTAAGCATCCCTGACTCCATTAAACTCCTTCAAAGTTAGTTTCCAGTGACAAAACAGAGTTCAAAAATCTAATCACCCTCCAAACTCTTCAAGAGTTGTGCATAATAACCTCAATTAATAGGTAATTTGTTTGGAGATTTATGTTGCAGTCTCATTGACAGAATAGGTGTTACATTAAAGAAATGGTGGTTATGGAGTATAAGTCTTCAATTAGACAGTACATCTAGCTGACACATACTTTATGGACTCTTCCCATTTAATCTGTTCTTTTCATTTATTCCATTAACTCCCAAATTGTCCTCTGTCTTACTTTCCTCAGTATATCTAAACCATTGTTAGCACTTTGCTACATTGCTTATCACAGTGACAGTGAAAAGCACATGAGACTTGAAAATTAGTTTCTGAAGTTATGAGCATTTTCACACAAACTGCCAACTTTGAAGTAAAAAGGTGAACATTTCCATGATCGTTCAAATGTCTACAAGTGTTTCAGCAAAACCAAAATATATCACCATTGCATGTCACTGATATTTATTTCATCTGACACAGTTATATTTAATTTCCAGTTCACAACCAAAGGCTCGTTTGTTTTGAAATTAGTTATCAAGTCAGTAGTTGAACTCTTTGGGTGAGACGACACGATAGGTTTCAGAATGTTTGCTTTTTTGCTTCTCAAGCTCACACACACACAGTGCACTGATACACTGTGCTCCCCTGATAAGTTTGCTGATTCAGCAAAACTGAAGAATTTTTCAGCACAGAGGTACTGGGGTATTGAGTGTTTCTCCTACATCATGATGCAGTTTGTTGTCAGAACAATCAAGGGATACAAGCAGTTGACACCAGTGTTCTTTGAGAGTAACACACCAGCTTTCTTTGATGTAAAAGTTAAATTAGGTTAAGTCAAGTGAAGATAAGATAATCAAAATTCCTCCAAATGGGGGGATTTAAAGAATCACATCAGCAAAAGACAGAATTTAGTGAAAACAAAATTACGGTAAGAAAGCATAAAGATGCAAAGTGCAATAAAAGTGACCATAAAAAAACAGTATAAGCAACATACAGACTGTACAAAGTGTGCACTGACTAGTAACATAACAGAGGTAAAAACTATATCCAGAGCATTAACACCACGGCAATGTATTGCATGTGTTGAGATTGCACCGGCCCTAATTATCATCAGGCCCTATCTAGTACTGTCTCTATGTGTAAAGTTCTTATATACAGTTAGACTGCTACTTTTTTTTATTTATGAAACATTTTCAAAGTTGAACTACTTTCAAATATTGGTTATGAAACCTTCAACTGGATTCAGTATACATTACTTAGAAGTGAGCATAAATAAAATATATTTTTTATCAAGGCCAACTTCAACTTCCCACCACATACTTCCTCTGCACTAACGTATCTAGCTGACAGAGCAGTAGAAAGTGAGCTGCAGTGGACTGCTACTGATGCACTGGCTGTGAGGTGAGTCAAGTGGCAAGGGGCTAACAAGGTCCTGTTAGAAACAAGACGGCTGTCTGTTGAACTCTGATAGCCCTGACCTTTTATTTGATACTGTAAGAAGCTTTCTTGAGAGATGGGTGTTAGTGTGTGTGTATGTTCCTGTGTGTGTGTGTGTGTTCACAACTGGCTGAAAATAACTGAGCAGATTGTGCTTTAAAAGATGGTGTAACTGCTGCCATAGTCTGATTGACAGGCTTGGAAGCAGGGTGCAATTCAGCATCTGATTTCACAGTACATCACTTGGGCTTTTGTAAGAGCGTGCGTGTGTGGGTGTGTATGCTAGCGTGTGTGTATCTGTATGTTTCTCATTAATGATTGAATCTGAAGAGAGAGATCTTTAGATCAAACATTTAGCTGATTCAACAACTGTTGAGCCCATCATACTCTCTCTCTCTCCCTCTCTCACACACACACACACACACACACTCACCATAAATTATAATAGCTTTCTTCCATCTCTTGAAATCCTTAAATCCAGGAGGCTTGTCAATCCCAAACATAGCTTATGAATAGTGGTTTTACACTTTAGAAAGAAGTGCATGAATTCCTGTCTCTGTGTATTCATGCAGTGTTGAGTTTAGTAACAGCACACACATTAGATGATGGGCACTTTTTATTTGGAATGAAAGAGGAATGTTCTAATGCCATCATTACTTTCCAGCTTTCTGGTGCTTTTCATATTTTCAGCTATTCAAGAACACTTCTTATGACTGGAATCATAATCTTTTTAGCTCTTTCTTGCAACATATTTGGTCAACTATACAGGTAGAAAAACAATAAGTGAGCCCTGATGTGAGTATAAATCAGCTTTCTCTTTTGTGTTTATTCCACTTTTATCAAGAGTGGATGCCTGTAGTTGGAAGAAATACAAGCCCCTGATCTTCCTTATCTGATTAAAGCCAATGCTTGTGGTATTGTCTCCACCTCACAGATAATTGTACACAATTACATCTGAGATCACAGATCTAACTCACTGTAAAAGTGTTTTGATGAGAATAAAAGATCGGTTACTCTTCAAATTGAAAGTTTCTGAATATAATCATTACTTTACAACATGTTGTCATTGGTGTACTTATTATATACTGGATATTCAGCACTGACATGAAAGGTTTGAAGGATAAAAAAACAAGCTTACCCTGCTAATTAAATTTATGCAACTCAAAACTAAGATATTATGCACTAAATTAAGCTCAAAGTGATACTTTGTGTGTCAAATCAATAAGCCTTTCAAAGATTAAAAGTCTGAGAGACATATGTAATTAGTGTTGATATTTCAGAAATGGAAACAGACAAAATTGTGTTATTAGTAGAGGCTTCAAGACCGTGAGGCTAATGGACTTTTAAGTAGTAAAGCCTTCACATAGGTAAACGTGAGAGCCTTAAAAGCACAACAGCTGTTTTAAGGATTAAATAAATCCACGGAGGCAGTCTGGATGCTGCACCAGGGATGATTTTGTCATTTGGGCTATCATCATAACTGCTTTAGTGCCAACAGCAGTCATTTCTTTTGGGTCACATGTATCCAGTGCAGTTTCTGTCAGTGTCCTATTTGCTTTCTTTACTTGAAAGGTTCTCAATCTTGAATGAATCACATTAAAAAGATATTAAGTTGCAGATTTGCTTACTGACACATCAGAAGTTTAAAAACTACTGAATCAAATAGTATCTGAAGCAAAGTATTGACTTAATAAAAATGCTCAAACACAAACATTCAGGACACATTCAACTTGACAAAGTTATGTACTACAATAGAAGAAAACTCTGGATCAACTTGTCAAAAACAATTGAAAAGAATACAGTGAATGGAGTCTCAGATGGTGTAAATTAGTTTTAGGTGGAGCTGTCTGTGTTAGTTTATTAAGCTGAGATTGAGGTACAGAATTCACACATACCCATTTCTTTTTTTTTAATCACAAGCCAATTTATTCTCCTTTGAAAGTTTAGTTACAGCCATGTCTCCCTGCTCCTGCTGCTGCCATGATGGAATATGATGACACCACTGTGGCTTTGAATACACAGCCAGGTTCAAAAGTTTCACCATTAGTCCTACATAATATTCTCGAAAGACTCTCAGAATCTGGATGAGTCTTTCATGAAGGGACTAAGCCAAAGACCAATAATGGTTTTTCAGGTCTTAAGCAGTACTGCATTAAATACAGACATGACTGGATAGTAGGAAACACTGCATGTGCCCAGAATGACTCCCAAAACCATTGTTCGTGGAAACAGTTTCATGGAAGACTGGTTCAGGGCTCAGGTTAAGAGCTGTACCATACCCAACTTTTATTGTTACCACACTGCATTGGAAAAAATGAAAAGGAAAGATCTTAACCGCTTTTGTAACTCAAGACTCCACCAACAAAAAGATGACAGAAGAAGGGTGCAGCATGTGTGCCCTGTGAATCACTTTTTAGTGCTAAAAGTATTTGGACTTCTTTCAAATATACCCAAAGATTGTGTTGAGAGCAACAATGGGAAAGACCTTTTTCCTCTATAACTCATTTTCCTCCAAATATATCTTTCAATCAATTATCCTCAACAAACTTGTCACCCTCTCTCCTTCACTGTCTTTACTATTTTAATCACCTTTCTCTCTGAATCCTTCCTCCCACATTGGGCTGTTTTCCAGACATATTGTATGTGGGGCTGTCAATGTCTAGGACTCACCTTGCAGATCATTCATCATCAGTAACAACCTTTAGTGCCACAGAGTTGTTAGGATGTGTTTCAGCTAAATAACACCGATGTGAACCTCTTGATGTAATAGAAAGTGTCACACTTTCTTGGGACTTTCAGGATACTGGCCTCCTGAAACTATAGCACCTGTCACCATTTATATTCCTTTGAGATGTGAACTTTTATGCTATAAAAATCCATTCGAAGAAAATGAAATGGAAGAAAAAATGTCTTATTCGTGAGGAACAAAAGCAATTGGACAAAGTTATAGAATCAGCCCCCATTTATCGCCCTAATTCACGTACGGATGCTAGCACCTCCACAACTAATAAATTCATATAACATATTCTTCTGTCAATTTCAAATTTAAGTCAATTGTGGGAACAAAGGCAAAAAAAGACAGATAACTAAGAAGAGCGCATGTAGCTGAAATACATGGGAAGTGTGAAACTGCAAATGGAAGTAAGCTCACATCAGCACACTCAACCAATTTCTTCCTAATCCAGGTGATGAGGAACGTCTTATGCCTAAAAGCCAACACACACACACACTTGAAAAAGCTCATACAGAGTTGATATCTGAGCGCATCCCTCTGGTGTGTGTAGTCTTTCACTAATTGCTTAAACCAGGTTAGTCCTGGGTCACTTACTGTCATCTTCAGCTTTCCTTTTCTTCATTAATACGCAATAAGATGTAATTTTTTCATTGTGCCATCCGACACTCCCCCACTGAGCAGACTGATGAGATGTTCAACAGTTTTTTTCTGCCTTTGTCAGAATAAATTGAAGATAATCTTATTTTTGCAATTTTAGAACATCCACAGGGGTACTGCTGCCAATTAATTTAGATAATCAACTCTCTCCTGCCTCCAAGTTTCTGTCTTTGGAGTCTTATTACCTTTTGCAGGCTACTTTTCTGTTTCCAATGTTTTCCTCCCCTTTGCTGGAAAACTGCTATGTATCTCCCTGTCAGCTCTAGCTTTGTAGTTTTCGTGTATCCTTGGTTCATCCCTCTCCCTCTGTCCCTCTCATCACTTTGACTGCTTTGTCTCATTTGCAAGAGTAAGGGATGGAGAAATAAATAAAAGGACGAGAAGACAGAAAGAAAAAAAGACCAAGGTGAGGCAGATAAGAATAGGACAATAATACAGTAATGAGGGTGCTGTAATTAAGCAGTTCATGCTTTCCCCCTTCTCTGTCTCTCTGTATCACACACACACACACGCACACACACACACACACACACACACACACACACACAAACACACACTTTCTCTCCAATCAGGCTGTCGCTATATAATTTTGCTTGATGAATCCCTGCAATCAGTGCTCTCATCCTATGAGAGTTAATGGGATTAACCTTGAGACATACAGAGATGAAGCTGACTGACAAGTTGTCTTTTCACCCTCCCACAGATCAAATCTAACAAACACATTTACACATGTATGCAATCCAATACAAAGAAAACTGAAAATTAGTTTAAAAAAGGGCAATTCTAGGTGTAAATCTAGTTAAATTATGACAAAGGTGTATAGGGCCACAATAAGTCCTTTTACAAGGCACACTGAATTTTACAGGGTTGTCTCTTGTGAAACCAGGTGCCAGTCTGACGACTGTCAAGCAATATTCATCTTAAATGACAAGATCACTAGCCTGAAACAGGTACTAGCCAGTGTTAAATAAATATTCTCTGACACAAACAAATATATTTTTGGTCAGTTGAATTAAGTGGTGCAGTTATTGGCTTGTTGCCATGGAGCCTGGTTCTGGATCTGCATGCTCTCCCCATGCGTGAGCTGATTTGTCACTCTATGGCACTTTTAGGTGTGAGTGTATCCGTGTAGAGTTGCATGAATAGACGAGACACCTAATTTCCTGCTTGAGCATGATGCAGCTTCACTGCCATATTGGGTGGGTCTCCTCACTAAGGACTAGCACCAGAGCAAACAGGAGTAAACACAGCATAAGCAACTTTTTCTGTTTTTTTGTGCAGCCTACAGTTACACCAACCAGCACAGCAAAGAGAGAACTATATCTCATAAGATTAAAAAAAAAAAACATATAAATTTAAAAGAGAAAAGTTTCATAAAAGCATCCTGTATCATAACAATATCTCTACCGTTTGTAACAAATCAAACTGTGTGAAAATTGAATGAAAATTCAGGGAGTTATAACATTTTTAGTTGGGCACACACCATCCTCACATAGAAATAAATGCACTGAAGATGCATGGGGGACCAATCCAAGATGGCGGCTGTGCTCACACGTCTGCTTAAATAGACAGCATCAGTCTGTGAGGCGTCTGTTCATTTTTTGGCTATAGTTGTAGTACCTGTCCATCCAGCCTTGTGATAGACTGGTGATCTGTTCCGGGTGTACCCCACTTTGCACCTGATGACTGGTGAGATAAGCTGCTGCTTCCCTCTGACCTTGAAAGTGAAAAGGAATAAAAAGATAACAGATTGATATCTCAATAGAAAATATATCTCAAACACATAACTTTATGAGATAATCCCTTTTATTGGGTTAAAGCTGCATTTGGCAAGTAGATGTTACTTTTCTTAAACTGTCATTCAAAATCAACTGCCGATGAAAATACACAAAAAATGGAGACAAAACATGTGATATCTATCAGCTTTGTTCATCAACATCAACCATCAAAAACAGCCAACCACTCATCAGCAGTGTATCATGTAGAAAAGTGTAAGAGTGTCCTCCCCCACCTGGTTTCTTGTGTGAGTGAGTACCATTGAGTTGAATAGAAGTGGCTTGAGTCCTTCATATTGGCCTTCTAGTGTCTGTTTTAAGTACCAGCAATTTATCTATCAGTGGATGTACAACAAATAATAGATCAATAATAATAATAATAATAATAAATATATATACTTTTCCCCCCCTAAATTCATATCAGTGAGAAACTGTATCCTTTAAGTTTTGTCTCAGTAGACATGAACACATGTTTTATATTGAAAGGAAATATTGCCCCAGGGCCGGGGTATAGAAAATGATTGGAAATGTTCTTGTACTTGGCCAAAGTACCTATATTGAGTGAAGACTACCTTTTTTTCTCTCTCTCTTTGCACTTTTCTGTCTTTTTGTAGTGGATAGCCTCAGAGGAAAATAGACAAAAAAAGAAAAAAAGAGAGCCAAGAATTGGAGTTTCAAATGGTTTAAAAATCCACACTATGGTGCTTGAAAGAAAAAGTAATACTGCCAAAGCTGAAGTCATACAGTGCAGCACTAAGATGCAGCTCTCAAGTAACCACTGCAGTCACTTGCAAGTGGCAACCTAGGGAGAGACGGTCACTTGATTGTAATTTGATTTCTAGATGAGTGGCAGAGTGGAAGGTAGAGAAAGAACAAGTGGAAGGGTATTAGATTGAGGGATAGAGTAGACTATTTGGGTCAAGCATTTATCGAGGATTCTCGACTTCATGTAATCTCCATGAAGTTTGAAAAGAAGTCTTATTAAAGCCTTTTTTCAAAATGAAAAAAAAAAAACAACAAAAGAAAGAAGTGTGTAAATGGATGTAAGTAAGACAGCCGCTTGGAATCTAATCAAACAAAGGACACTTTGCTGATTGCCTCTTCAAAAAGCAAGAGGGCGCAAATTGGTTTGGTTTGTTTCTGTCATGAAGGCAGGGACAATTGATACTGAAAATGGTTAAAATGTTGCTGGGGAGAAATAAGAGGAGCTTTAAGTGAAATAGCTAAATTACTTGTTCGCAGACCAGAATGGAGAAATGGGAAATGGAAAATCTGTGGTGCCAATCCCATTCCCTTTTCTTGCCTCCTCCTGCAAGTCCTTTCTGTCCCTCCCTCCAACAATTATGGAGCTTTTCTAAATCCATCCCTCTCCCCTCTTCCCTCCACCTTCAACTCTTTCTGTCGCCTCTTTATTCATGCAAAGATTCTAAAGGCACAGAGAAGGGAAAGCCACCACATAATGGGTTTGCTTCCAAGACACGTTGACCACCGGGATATGCTCGGCTCTATTTATTGCATTGGACACAGTATGTACTTTAAAATAAGATATATTTCCCTTTGTGGGTTTATTTTTCATTTTCAGAAAGAGATGTCAGTGAACCTGGATTGGATAAATAAAAAAGAGGTTCTCCCAGCACACATTTATTTACTGACCCTTCAGTCACCTCTGCTGTGTGTACCAACACAGTTCAAATGCAAGAGTGCTTTGAGATATTTACTTTCCACAAAGTACCATCAATTAAAGCTTACTAACAGATATTTAAAATGCCCAGCCATTCAGAAGCCAGGCCACTGCAGAGTGCATGTTTTGGAGGATTGAGAGTCAACAGTGAGGGATTGAAGAGGAGAATGATGGCCTCTTGAGTACACCATGCTCAGCCAAGTGCAACAATTCAACAAACACCATTCTCCGCAATGGCGGCAACCATCACCAACACTAGCGTGAGGACATTGTCTGCGACACAAAGTGCGGTGCCAGCTAATTAAAACATAAGTAAATCAGAGCTTAATGAGTTGTAATTGTAGATAATTGCAGAGTTGTTGATGTATCATGTCTAATTGGCTTGCATTGCTGAGATAATGAGAAAAGTTTGATTACTTTATGCTAAACGTGTTAGCGAGGTAGCAGGTGTTGTTTCTAGGAGGTGTCACAAGCAATCCCACACCTCACATCTCAATCTCATCACTCAACCTCCACAGAGAAAGAAAGGGAAACATCCCTCCCTGGGTGTGACTCCCAAGTCTCTAATTATACACATGATCAAATGAGACTGGCTTTGTTCCACTTTAACTATATTATTCACATTATCATAAGTGTATTATCTCATTAAAAAACACACAATCCTGAATGCCAGCTGTTTCAGAGTGGTTTTGTTTTTATGACATATGTTGATATTTTCTGCATTAATACAACAAATTCATATTCACAAGCACTCAGGAAACTGCTCCATATGCAGAGTTAATCCTCTTAGTGCTTTTATTTGTATTGAGTTTTTCAGAGGATATGATCGGCACATTGAAACTTTCTTCTCTTCTGCTTTCATCTCCCCTCATCCCTGTCATTGACTTTGAAGAGATGCCCAAATTAATTACCTTGAAAATACAATCTTTGTTCTTTCCTCTTTTGATGAGTGATAATCATATTCTAAGTCTGTCATAAAGCCAGCATAACTTTGGTAATTCAAAGCTGCAACTGTCACTCAGCCAATTGATTTAATTTTAACTTCATTGGAGTGACACAACCATGCTTGACATCAAAGGAGGGATATGAGATTTAAGTCAAAATATTTCATTTGGTCAGCAAACTTGGGTACAAAAATAAACTAACTGAAAAGGATGATACAAGATTTATATTATAGTGGAACAAGATAAGATTTGGTAACATGAAGTTAAAGAACATAATAGTGATGTATGGAAAAGAAAACTGACCAAAGCACTCAAACCTTTATGGTGTAAAATGATCTATTGAACAGGTGTGTGCATGTGTGCATGTCCATGTGCCTGTGTGTGATTGTCCTGAAGGGGAGCACTACATTATAGCAAGCCATGCAAGTGATTGAAATAAAAGTCAGCTTATGTCCTCAGGATGAAAAAGCTGCTGAGGTTCAGTGACCTGTATCTGCAGAGTATGTGCATGTGCAGGAACATGCCCAGTAAAAGAACTGTGAATGAGATTTACACACGAAAAAAGTCTGGCTGCAGACCTCCACCTTCAACCCCTACTTTTGTGGACATCTACAGTGAAGCAGCTCCAAAGCCAGCTGAGAAATACATACAAAATGTTTGAACAATGAAGTAAAGTTAAACTTAAGCTAAGTGTTTGGTCAAATTTTACACATTCCAGGAGATGTATACAACATATTTTGAAAAATCCCAACAAACCCCCCCCCCAAAAAAGGCAAAAAGTGATTTTACATTACTCATCACCATAAAGCTGATTGATTTTTTACAAATAATGAATTAAGTAGATTTCTAGTGCATTTTCCATAAATGCTCCAACTACTGTCAGATATTCTCTAGACCAGGCCGGTACAAAATTCACAACAATATCTCCTGTTTAGTTGGGCTGGACTAAACTGTAACACAAAGTTCAGTCTGAGGAAAATGCAGCCTTTATTTCAGTGTGTTATCACACTGTTGCTCAGTCTGTATGCTTGACACACATTGTGTGGGAACTGAAATGACTGAAGTGAGATGAAAAGCGACTTTTTCTATCAGATAAAACAGAATTTATTTAAGTTCCCATTGTGAATAGAATGTTCTCTCCAAAAAAGGTCATGAGTAGTGCAACGGATGGTATTGCAATAACCATTGTATACTATACCTTGACATAAAACACATTATGATACTGTATAAGGCATTCCTCAAAAGTTAGATAGTTTCCAACACTCAATATTTCCACTTGGAAGAGACTGATATTAAAAAAACTCTATATTCTGTTATCTTTCCTTCTTCTCTTACTCCCATCTGTTTCTTTTTTAGCCTCAGGTATCAAGCCTGCTTCTGTTTGCATACCCACATGGTCAGTATCACTGTAGAACACCCTGTGGCCCATTTATTTGCTGCCTGCCTGATATCTAGACCTGCTGAGTGGCCTCATATGAATTTAAAAGTAGAACCAGTGGATCCTTCATCAGCACTACCAGGATAAGAGGGGATATTGTATGCCAGGCAAACAGATCTTACAGCAGATAATTCTGTTATCAGGCTTCTCTGCAGCCTTTGGGAAATATTTTTGGCCCTTACATCAAGTCTTATATCAAAGGCTCGCTGCACACCTTTGAGAAAAGCTACCTGAACTCTGATTCAATGATCGATACAAGGAAAGATAAGATAAATAAAAGATTTTTATAACCTTCAGGAGACTGATCCCAGAGATTGCAGGAAAAAAAAATCATGAATATGTAAATCCAACAGAAACTTTTTCAAAGCTTATGTAAAGTTAGGTCGTGTTTCATCCCCCTCTTGCTTGGTGCAATCCATTAGCAATCATAGATTACCTTGAAACTTTCTGTGGCTTGAATCTAATAATATTTAGCTGATCCCCTTGTTCTGTTTCACTCAGTGTATTTAGAAATGCTGCCTTTTAGTTTTCTCTATTGCAACATGGAGGCCTCATGAAGCAGCATAATCTAAAATACAGCATGGCAAGTGATGATAAATGTGGAAGACATCAAGCAAAACTGATCAACAACTGAAGCAGGATCGCAATAGAGCTGTTCAACTTCCAGTCTCATTGTGTCCTCTCTGCCCACCAACCCCTGCCACCATGTCCTCTTTCCCCCTTCTTGCCTCCCTGCTTGGTTGGGTAATTGGATTTCAGCAGTAGGCCAGGGGTCCGCGCTCTCAGAACTTTCTGGAAGGTCAGAGGTGGCAGGGCAGCACTGTGTCACAGCTAATCTGTCCCTGGACAGCCCTGGGTAAGTCAGGAGGAATGGCGTGGACTGTGTGCCGGACAGAGTGAGTGCCTATATGATTTGTGTGAGCATGTGTGGCAGCTAAGGGTCATGCTCTTTGTGCAGTTGCAGTATTTGTGAATGGCAAGAGGAAAAGAGTAGGGAAGAGATACAGAAACTAATAATCTGCCTCAGTCATTTATAAGGAGGTGACCCTGAAGAAGTGCCTCTCCACAAACTGCAGCAATGAAGCCAATGAGGAGGGAACTTTTCACACACCTGCAAGTATTAACTACCTTAACCGAAGATTTCTTACAGAAGGCAAAGATGAAGACCCAGCTCAGAAAATAAAACCAGTTGAAAAGCTTTCTTATACTAGTCATTCATGTTTTTCCCTTGATGTAAGGCCCTGTACCGGGGCCTTGCTTTCTGAACTTTCATAATATCCCATCCAACCAGGCCTTCAGCTGTCACAAAGTTTGCATGAGAGTTAGATTTGCTGAAATGTAACAGGGTCATCGGAGGTATTGCACATTGCAAATGGGAGTTGGTTTTGACAGAGCAACACAGTCTACATGACTCTCAGGCCTAGGCTTTTAGCAATGTGGGTGCTCTAGGAGACATTTTTTTTTAGAAAACATGTGTTCTGACATCAGCTAATCTGTTAAGAGGAAACAAGGGAAAGGTTAACTTTAGGGTATGTGAAAAGCATCACAAGACTGTGTAGTGTGGCAGGCAATCAGTGTAAATGCAACTCCGAACAGAAAGATTTATGAGGTTCTTCAGACATGAGATGAAGTGGAATTTGCACTTAGTCTTCGGTAAAAGCAGTGCACGAAAGAAAACATGAATCTTCGTGTTATGACGCAAGACAATTGTCCTGATCTTGTTTCTGTGTTTTTCTGACATTGTTCTTGTTGAATTCACAGCATGTGAGCAGATTAGGTTTTGTGTACAAAATCTTTGGGGCCCTGCCTTGTGGTAACTTCGAAAGGATGCATTATCTACCCAATTCCAAACAAGGTTTGATCTTTGCAGCATTGCCGCAAGATTTGTTTTGGTATTGCTGTGTGTGTTTGTGTGTGTGTGCGGGCATGTGTCTCATTAGAAACTGAGCAGAATATTTAGGGAGGCCCGAGAGATTTATCATACTAATGAACACTATCCAGAGGGGGAGAGACACAATTTTAGGCTTGGAAGGGAAATGGTGAGAGCTGTGTTAGAAAAAAGCGGAAAAGCAGGAGAAACTCTGAGAATGGCCGATGAAAGGATTGGTGGAGGGTGGAAGAGAGCCATTGTCCACTTCCTATTAAAGCATTTATGTTATTCCCTAGTGTCAAAACATCCTTCCCGCTTATCATTACATTACATTTACCACAACAGGCATCACTATTTTCATGAATCATTGTTTAAACTTTGTGAAAGGCTGAGATAAAAATAAAAAGTAAGATCCCCACAGTGTGGCACATAATGCTGTCATTCCCTGCACTCTTGAATGGATGAATCACAGAGCCACTCACCAGACACAAACAAATCTTATTCACTCAACAAGGACACATGGATGTGATAGCTCTGTTGTGGATATTAAAGCAAAATATGGATGAAATGAAGATGACATGTTGTTGAGGGGAGTGTTCACTGAGTCTGCTTTCTTCTGACTGATTACTTCCCACTTGTGATTGCACACAGATGCAGCGACGTTAGCACACTCTGCAATAATACGAAGAATCGCTCAAGCCTGGGTTAGAAAGCGTAGACACTCGGAGCATCCCACACACGATACGAGCAGGCATACACACATTGTTTGTCTCACTGTAGGGCTCTGGTGCTCATCACAAAATGAGTTAAACAGAAAAGGGCGCCGAGAAGGCAGAGAGATATGACTGCCTCTGAAAAATAAAAGAAGGGAGTGAAGCAGACAGAGGGCATCTTGGGACAGGAAGCTGAGATATGAGAACACTTATTGCTGGCCTTGCTTTAACTCCAGCTTCTGTTTTCTCGGCAGCAGTGCTGGATTCTTGCTGTGAGTCATCATACACAAAGCAGAGGAGTGGGGGAGTTTTATCATTAGAAATGGCAGAGTGGCCGGGTGACGACTCTGGGTTTCAGTTCAGCCAACCAAAGATGTGTTCTTCAGCAACATGCAGACCATTTTTAAAATGAAATGTAGAGAGTGTGTAGGGTAAGAAACAAATCTTATACGGATCAATAAAGCATTGCACATTAAAAAGGGATGTGCGAGCGGCCTTTAATAACAAATGAGGCTCTGAGAACCACTTGACTCTGCTCTGTAAAGGCTGAGTGCTTGAAGAAAGACCACATCAGTTCAATCCCACTGGTTCCTTTTTCTCAGCGGTTTGCAGTTAGAATACAGCCAGAGTATAACCTCAAAATAAAACATACAGTGTAGATCTATGCAATATATTCCATCAGAGCGAGAGACTTCCTTCCTTCAAAAACATTATTTGTGCTTAAAAGTTCACATTCTGTCCACCAGAAATGTCATACTTGTTACAGCAGGATCTGTTTTGATAGGTTTGGCCATCAGCTGATCTAAGGGGCGGGCCTTACTGCCCAGGGAGACAGCCAATGACTGGCAGGCACGTCTTTGTTTAGAGTGAGAGACGACACAGAGGGGCGGAGAGAGGCCTTGTGGGAGGAGGCGTCGGATTGAGTAAGAGAGTGACCGTGGAAATGTCTGCCCTGGATGGACGCATGCGGTGTTACCCTGTAGTGGATTATCTTTTTGTTGTTGACACATGAATTCTATATTTTAACCAACTGAACAAGCATCTTTAAAAAGGACAGAGGATTCAGGTTTGGGGAAGACGCGTCGTATGAACAGCAGTCAACTGGTTTTTTTGTTTTTTTTTAAAGTGCTTAACAAGCAAAGTTGGGTTGTCAATTTCATAGTGTCAGAGAACAACGTTTTAAGTTTTATTTTTCAACATAAGCAAAGAAATTAATGTTTGTCAGAATCTGGCAGTTTCTTTTGGACAAGTTACAACATTTCAGTGTTACCTTGAGTCACCAAACTTTTAGTTTGAGTCAAGCTAAAGACCCTGACAAGTTCAAGGAACAATAGATTCTGAGGCAATTCCTTTTTACCTGAGAATGTAAAGGCAGGGTCACTTATTCTCTCCAAAATATGAAACCTGACTATCTGTGTGGGATTTTTTGATTGTGTAGAAAACATCTCATCTGTAGCACAATCTGGCAGAACTTGTTAGCATGTCTTGAGACTAAAATTCTCTGTGATAGATAAATGACAGCATCTGCCTCACTCTTTTTTGGTGCATCCTTAACAGACATCTGTCAAAGTTTGAGCATCTCTTTGTCTCCAAGCTTGCAGTCGCTCTGTCTTTCCTTGACCTTAATATTCATTCATCCCTCCATCCTGCCAGCACCTCTGCTTTCATAACCCTGTTTTTCCCTCTATCCCTTCTCACCTCATTCTTTATCTGGTGTTATTTGTCAAAATCATCCTCCCTATCATCCATCATATTAATTAGGTTCTGTGTCATTGCTCTCATCATCATTCACATGTCTATCATTGATCTCTTTCTGTTTCAGACAAGGATATTTAATTGTCTCCATCCATTATTAGTATTAAATGAATACACACACAGTGCATTTACTGCTCATTAAACATTCCCATGTGGTCAGAATCGACAGCTCTGAAAGGCAAGATTTGTGTATGAAGGATCTGATCATTATAATGTGACAACAGTCGTGTATTGTATCACCTTTAAAAAGGCAAAAACAAAGTCAAATTATATATACAAACACACAAGCACACACACTCTTTCAACCTTATATCTGTCAAAAAAATTAATAGCTTCTTTAGACATTCATGTTATGTAATTTGAATCATGCAGCTTCTTATCTCTAGCCTCTCAATTACAGTGGGATCTCCTTTTTACATTGATACACATTATAAAGAAGCACCTATAATCGAAGCTACCTTGCTGTGCTGCACTGACTCATGTTTTCCACTTTGAATAAAGTTCAGAGTACTTCAACCCATCCGGCTTTTACATAACACCTTTCTATCTCTCAAACTGGAAACACTGGCTCTGTCACTGCCACTGAAGTTCCCAACTTCCTCCACCTGAAACAGAAGTTGCTTTTTTTTCCCCACGAGTTTTTAAAATTATCCAACTCCATCAAACTTTCCTTTGCAAAATTTTTTTTGAAGAAGTTTGTTGCAGCTTCTTCCTTAGATGTTGCTTTGTTTACTTTCAACTTCCGGCTCAGCTCTGTTCGAGTACACTGGGTTTGCTTCATCGCTTCCAACACTGAAATATGTGCATCTGTGCAACACTGACACACATAGGCGCATATACCTGCAGGCACACTCACGTATGAACACACACAGACTCATCCCTTTGCCCCTGAAGCAGGATGAGAGGTAATCTGGCTGGATAGCATATCTTTCTGGTGTGAGGAACAAGTATCAGTGTGCATATTTTTTTCAAAGATATTAAGAAATACATGAAAAAGAGTGACAAGTGTTTTTATGCCTTGAGGGCTGTTTGTAGATCTGCCGTATTCATTCATCTACTTGATTCATTCTGGCAGAAAGGTCTTAGAGATCTTGGATCCAAATGTTGCTTTACCATGACAGTGGTAAAGGGTCACAAGCTGGGTTTCCATTACAGTTTTTCGCAAAATAAAAGCAATATTCCTAAAATTTGACAAAGTATATTTGCGCTTTGAACGTGTTTCCATTGAAGGTTGTTCTAGGCAGGAGCGCCGTAACTCTCCTCTAATATCATTCCGCGAGATTTCACTGCTGGAAGATGGAATTTAAAAAAAAGATGGAATTATGGACAATCTCTTTATAACACTCTGCATTCCTCTGTTGCTTGCTGTCTAGTATGGCCGTTATGTTTTTCTCGAAAATAATTGCGAGAAAAGTCTCTGTCTCCTCATCTGTCCAAACGTAGCGCACCATATTAACTCACAGAGTGAGTGATCATTTGACCAGGTACGTCACGTTCGGTGACGTATAATTGCAGAAAAAGTGTTTCCATTGCGCTTTTGCGATATATTTGAATGTCAAAATGTCTGAAAAACCACCTCATGAAAGCGTAAAAACTTTTTAGCGATATTTTAGTGCTTTTTCGAAATTCAGGTGTTTCCATTACCAGTTTTTTATAGCGCTATTTAAATTTTGTGCTTATCCAAGGGTAATGGAAACGCACCTATTGACAATAAAATGAACTTTATTGTGCCAATGGAGAAATTTGTTGCTGACTATGTGTTGACACAGGATGGATAAGACTTTTGAGTAGGCCATTTTTAAAATACTGAAAATTAGGAAATAAATTTGGCCATTGTTCAAACATTTTACATTTACGGTACACATGCATTTATGCAAAAAAAAAGAAAAAAACAGTTGAGATTTAAGAATTTTAAATTTTAATCAAAAGGACAGCTTTGAAAAACAGTCATTTGGGCAACCATAATTTGTCTAAAATTAATGTTTCTTCAAAATTACCAATAGTTCAACAAGTATCAGTAATTAAATAAACATTTTGAGAACAGGCTCATAAATTTGCAGATAAAACTTATAATTCACAGTTTTGGGGCGGTCAGTCCACGTTACCCAAAAGCTTCTGGTACATTACAGAAGTTAAAAAAAAAAAAAAAATTATTTGCAAATATGAGAGAGTCTTAATCACCCTCCAGGTGTTTCATTTGGTTCCTCAGATGTGTATGGTTGATGATGCCCAGTCCTTGAGGTGGGTTCACAATTGAAGTCCCAAAATTGTGTTTTGTTGATGGTCCCCCAGATGATGTTTTATAGAATGAACGTATTCAGACAACACACCATTGATCCTAAAACGGGTTCATTGGTTCATCACTCAGATACTTTCAGAAAATGATCTGCTCGATGCCGAGTAAGAAGCTTTAAGTTATTACAAGGAGAGCGTGTCAAGGCATTGGAGACATTTTTAACATCTTTAAAGATTTTAAAAGCCTGTCAGTGTGAACAAGGCGTTAGAGAGTGGACGCTGCCAAAAATGCAAATCAAGATCCTCAAAAGTCAAAAGAACAGTGCTCATCTACATCTTATATTTCTTAAAATGAATACCAACACAAGCCACTATATATGAGTCTTGATCCTTTTAAATAGCAGTTAAACCGTTTTTTCTACCTCAGCACTTGTGAAAATGCATGATTCATGACAGTTTATATGGAAATAGGACAGGCACTCTATAACCCAAAGCTGTTATATCTCGGCGCATTCCCACCTCTTCAATCTGAGCATTCACGGTCACAGTTTGTGGGCAGGTGGCATTCTGTCAGCAGCAGATCAGAGGTCAAAGTATCATCTTTTGACAGCGTTAACCTCCTGACCCTGCTTTATTTGTTCACACACACACGGATGAGTGGAGTCAAACATGATTGAAGTTGTGTGGCACCGTTCCCCTCTGTGGTCTCTGTTGCTTGGTTTTCAGGCCCTTTCTGCTTCTAACGTAGTCCACTGACTCTTCATCATGCCTCCTATGGTGTTACACCACTGCTATACCTTATTGTCTACTCCTTTGACCCACACGTTTAAATAAAAATTTTCTCACCTTGCACTTGAACACAGCTGTTCCTCAGCCTCTTTTCCTGCAACACACCCATGTAATATCTGCCCAGTCTTCTGAAAGCTGAGCTGCAACCCACAAGACTTTCTTCCTCCATGCTCTCCTGGTAGTCACTGACAGACTGTGCTAAATTAATTTTAACATCTATCAGATCAGATCCAGGCACACATGCTAATATGCACAGATCTCATCATCACTTTTCAAAATGACTTCACGACAACTTCCTGCATGACGGCTTTCCTGCACTTTGCCTTTGAAAAGTCACACCTCATTTAGAAATCTTCAACAGCTAATCTTCAACATCTCCAGATTCCCGGACACAAAATCCAACCCTCTGTCAGTTCCAGATACTGCTGCTATCTACTCATGACATTAATAAAACCCTCTTCGTGATGAGAGTGCAGCATCAGTGTTCCTTCAAACCATGATTCTCAGCCCACACTCCTGTTCACATCTTCTGCTTTGACCTACTGTGCCCCTATTGATGGAGTGATCATGATCTCACACTCAGGGCACATTTTAAAGCTCTCACTGAAAACATCTCTCTTGTGTTTCCTACACATCTCTTGATTTCCAGCAACCCACATCAAACCTGTTATGTTTCAGCTCTTTCAATACCTGAGGTGAAGGGTTTGGGCTATCTATCATTTTACAGCCTAGATGCTTGAGGAATGTTCGCTTACTTGTGTATACAAGTTACTTCATCTGTGCCTATGAAATGTATGAATTAATACAATTCTGCAAATGTTATATATTCAATTCATTTTCCAATTGGATATTCATGGTTTGAAGCATGTGAAATTGTTAAAAACTTTATAAGCATGAAGTGTCTGCTTGGGGCTGTTCCTTAAAACATGAACCACGTACACACAATTTTAAGAAAAAAACAAAATGTTTCCGGTAAAAAATTCAGTAACAACAATTTTAGGTCAACAAACTGGTACAGAAAAGAAATTAAAAACTCTAGGCCAGAAACAGACAGTTGACACCAGAGAGACTATTACAACTAATTATCATAAATAAATGACTGTATGCACAATAATAGGGTGACCCTTCTAACTGTTTGTAGCACCTTATAATGTGATGACGCCACATTATGTAATGATGCCACATGATGCCATGTTGTGTAATAATGCAAAATTATATAATATGTATTAAACTTTGTAATTGCTGACCCAATATGTAGAAACTAATTACATAATGCAGCAAAGTTTTTTAAATATTGCATTCAAGAACTGTATTACAAAATGTGCCAGATTGTTACAAAAAGTGGTGTTATTACATAACGTAGCAATACAGTCTGATATGGTAGGGTGTTAGTTTCTTTGATTGAAATGATTACATTGATCCAACCATACATTTCTAAGGAGACTTGCAGGATCATGAACTCAAAATGCTGTAAATTATGTTTTAATATTAGGAACAAACCAGGGACAGGGGTTGCAAGTGCCCAGACCTGTATGTATCGTACCTACTTTGAGTGATTAATAATACAATGTCTCAAGCACAGGTAAATTAATACAACTAAATGGGATAAACAGACAGAAGATGTCTAAAATGGAAATGGATAGGTAGATGTATGCTATGGCATAAAATACAAATTTTCACCTGACAATCCCCCCAATCACACACAGACACAGACACACAGACACGTCTCTTTTTCGTTTCCTCAGGTGACTGGATGAATGAAAAGTGACTGCTGTGTCCCCAGGTGTCATACATTGAAATGGGGTGAATTCAACAAAAATGGACAGCCTGCAGCAACTTCCATCCAGACACTCATCTACATTCAAATTCATAACCTGTTTGCCTAAGTGTTCTTGTGTACCTGTGTGTGACTGTGTGAGCTGCCCATTTTTCCAGAGTCTCGTCCAAATTATTCATTGTATATGGCATGCCTCCATGTCCCCGGCTCTGTATATGTCCATATATAATATATCTTTGGTGTGCGGTTTGCCAAGTGCCAACAAGGTGAGAACTGGGGAACAGGGTTGTGCATTGTCATGCACACACCCCACATACACACGTCACAAGGTGTCAGCTTGCAAATTGGTTTCTCTCCTCTAGGCTGACAGAGTTGACAAGCCCTTTATGAGAGGAATAAACAAGGCTGCTTTACCTTTTCCACAACCTCAACACCCCAGCCTCCTGACTCTCTCTCCACCTATCAAGATTAAAGCTTCAGATCTCCTTTTTAACTGATGAACTGAATGATACTCTTTTCTAAGTGCCTGCTTATCTGCATGGCTCATACTTCAAACCATACAGATTACAGCATCACCTTGATTTCAGTGTTATCACCAACACCTACACTCTGTGACTGAATGCAGACACTTAAATAAGTATATTACCTGGTTTTCTAATAACCTGGCTGTGTTTGATACTTGATTATGTTTGGGCGAAACCCTATAACAAAGAATAAAGCTACGCCAGGGACAACCTGATCATACACTTCATATCAAATTTGTTTGCAGAAAGAGTCTGGAACATTTTTATCTTTACAGTCAGGACCACTCTCATCAAAAACAAACAAACAAAAAAAATCAATTATTTGCCTGCAATTAGTTATATTTGGGGAAATGACTCTGTCTAGGGTGCAAAGTCCAAGGGAGGTGGGAGCACAATGGCAACATTAAAATTATGAAGAGGGGAGGACAAGACCTTGTCTCACTCTCTGCAAGATTACATATCACTTTTTGGCCAAATAATAATACATAAATCTTCATGGTGGTTTAGGACTTACTGTTTCTCGGGCCTATACATGTATCGCCAGGTAATTACAAAAACAAATTTTCCCCCTCGTCCTTTTTTTTCGAATATTTTCATCCACACCTAATCATTTATGGAAAAAAAAGTCCACATGTAAACAGGCAAATCCCTCAAAAAGTGCAGCTCCAGCAGGTCAGATCCATAGGTGGCAGTGTTTATCAGACGTGAAACTTTTACCAGCCAATCAGAATGGATCCACGTCTGACTATCTACTCTGTCACAGATTTAAACATCCCGAGGGGTGTTATGTTTGGATCAATAAAGAGGCTGACTCTTCGGCGAAGAAGAAGTGTTGGCATCAATGTTGACACTAACACACACAACATTAATGCTTGCCATTACCTCGCATATATGTGACATCAATGCCTTTTTTGTTTCAATGTGTGACGTTTGCGATCCTAAACCCCCCATTTACCAGCATATACATGTAACCATGAAAATGAAGTTTACCCAAATCTTCACTTTGACCGGAGTTTTCAGAAAGGTTGTTGTTTTATGTGAATGACAGACCTTGACATATAAATACAGGTGGTTTCTCGGATACCCTGCTGGACATGGCCTCAGTGTTATGTTACCAAGGCCTGACTAAAGATGCAGTGAGAAGTCAGGAATGAATGGATTTATAAGTGTTTACAGAGTAAATGGTCAAAACTTTGGGGGAACCAGGTATATTCAATCTTTTGCAAAGGGTATGAGAAGAAGACATACTATTTCAGCATCTGACAAAGCCAGCATTACACAGAGGCAGAAAACACTTTATATAGCCTTTTGTAGAAAAGTCTGCCAACCATCATCTAAAAAAAGACAGACATTTCATTTGGCCTGAGCCAGGGTTGCTGTTTCCCCCACTTTCCTGTCCGAGTGCTTTTCCAATTCAGCCAGCTGTTTGGCTGTGCTTTATATTTCCTCTTTCCCCGTTTTCTAACCATTGGCAGTTTAGCACATACTGTTCACCAAATTCTTTAATTTTCTCCTCAAATAAAAAAAAAATTAGCTGTTTTGGAGACTGCTAAATGAATATCTTTACCTTACTGGCTTTTAATTGAAAGTGTAATCCCTCTTTGTGAGTCCTTAAAAGACATTCATTCTCATCATAGCTTTCATGTCTACAACACCTAATCAACATTCAAGACTCAATACTAATTCCAAACCAAATATGAGACTGATTAAATAGCAGAGAGCATATTTTTATAAATCTGCATAATGCAGCGTGTGCAGTAGAAGTGTGTACGACTGGGCAAGTGTATGTGTGGTCGTCCCCTCTATCCATCAGTAATGAACAGCCAGTTAATGAAGGAACCCTTGCTCCTTCCCTTTCACCAGCCAGGAAATAATTACCTTGTGTCTGAAGCCATTCTCCATCCAGACCAAACTTTACAGCTTCATTTAGCTTCCATCTTTCCAAAAAAAAAAAAAAAAACTCTTTCCATCCATCTCTTTCTTTTCCTCCCACACCTTTCATTTTTTTCCCCTCTTCTTCTTTCACACTCAGACCATCAACTAGTTGGAGAAAGATAAAAACCATCTCGCAGACCATTCCTGTCTATCTTCTTTCAAAATGATGAATTAATTTACTCTATTAAGCGGCAGATGACTGTAAAAGGGATCTGAATTTGATGGTTTAATAAAGCCAGTGTCTGATTAACTCTGTGTGTGTGTGTGTGCGTGTGCGTGTGAGTGTGTGTGTGTGTGTGTGTGTGTGTGTGTGTGTGGACTCATTCATTATAGAGGAAAGATATCTTCTACTCCCCAGACGCCCAACATGAACCTCTACTCATTCCCCTCTTTCCTTTATTTTTTTATTTTTATTTTGCATTAGTCGTTGACTATAATACACTGCTGTGACCAACTATATGGCCACTCCATGCCTCTTGTGCCTATCTATTCTTGATGGTCATCACAAATCTCTTTTCTAATGTAATACCCGGCTTAGTCCTTTTTGAGGTGACTTTTTACACATATGGTAGCCTGTGTAGCCTGGCTCCATCTTAAGCACACATGTATGACAGCCAAAATTTAACAACCACAGCCTCCAGATCTGTTAGACCTACTGTTTTCATAGTTGGAATTTGGCACAACCAACACATGGTGTGTGAAATACTCAAGAAGTGCTTATTTTATCAACATTAGAAGCACTACACACAGCACTGGTAAAAATGGCAGTTAACTTAAATGTGACATTACAATCAGAAATAAAAGTGCTTCTTGTTTTTTGATCAAGTGTGACAATTAAAAAGGGAAATTAATCAAAACAAGATAAGGATGTAAAAAATGGTTGCAAAGCCCCTCTATTGGTTTGTTTATCAAAGCAGATAATCCTGGGGATGACACAGATGTTTACAAGGGACTTTGCAGTATGATTTTTTTCTTTTTTTCCCGCAAATTTCAACACACAGATTTAAGAAGAAAAGAAAAAAAAAAAAAAAGGTCAAGGGACTTGCCCCATATCAGGCCATAGTTTTTTGTTGCAGTCGTCAGTATTTCTGCAACAGGCAAAAACCACAACCCTTTGCCGCACATCACCCTCTGCCCTCTGTGTTAAACTTTTCCAGCTGTTATATCAAAAAAAATACCAAAATGAACAGATGGAAGGACATAAAAATATTCACCCAATTTTCAACTCAAATTTGAAGCAAGAAAATTTTAAAAAAGCTTTTTTTGTGTGTCAGGGTGCACAAATGACAAAGTGACATGTTGGGAAAGCAGGAGCAAGTCAAACGGCTTCAGTGATTCAATGAAACACTGGAGTCTTCTTGCTATTTTGTGCATCTCTCCATGCATATTTGTAAGGTTTTGACAAAAAATCTGACAAACAGAATGAAATTGGTTAAAATGTTTTTTAAAAATGGGGCAACACAACTTGGAATTTGTGCTGTGTCAAAGTAGAGGTGAAAGGATACATGTGGGGGAAGCAGATTCAGGGCAAAGGTCTGTGTCTTCCTCCCTAATTGGCAAAAATTCCAGGCCAAACATTAAAGCAGGTGATTTTTCAACGCTTTAATGATAGTCTGCTGGTTACCATGATTCTACACCATTCATGTGTAGTTAATGAAGGTGTTTTAAGGACTTCAGCAGCTAGTTACGAGATGGTATACCCCCAGTGCATTTATGTCAAATAATGCAGACTGCTATAATGGATGTGAGTTTAAACAAGCAGCTAAGCGTCTCTAATTACACAAAATAAGCAGTGACAAGAAAACGGATTGTGTATTTGCAAGGTAAAGCATTGGTGGAGTAATTACAGTAGGCTGAATGAAAACCTCCTGCTGAGCTGTTGTATCTACAGATGCAGTAATTGAGGGAAAGCTGAACAGGGCTCTTTGTTTTTAAGAACGTAGTTAACACTATGAAAGGCTTTGCCAAGAACTTGATTCACTGCATTCATGAATGCGTTCTGAAGTGGGCTGTCTGTTGTGTAAATTCACAAGTGCTTTCCACCATTGGTTACCATCCTTCATTTACCTGTACCAGGCTTTGAAAGTTTTAATGAGGTTTTGTACCTTGATAGCTGTGTATGAATGTGTCTGCTTGTGTCTGTGGCACTAGCTTTCTTTTAGGCTGAAAATACAAAGATGACAGAAGATAATTAGTAGTAGCCTTGCATGTCAGACTGCAAAAAAGGAAAGGTTGATGATTTAGTATCACTTGTTGCTGCTGAATGTTATATTCTTGATACATAAGTAGGCAGTTGTTTTTTTTCGTATAAAAAGTAAAATGAAAAGGTAGAGACTAAGAGCTGGTTTGTCAGAGTTTTGATGCAATTAAGACTTCCGTATCTCAAAAAAGTAAAACTGATTTACCAATTCTCAACATCCAACACTTGAGAACAACTCCATAAAACATGTCTACCCCCATGTAAGTTAGTAGGACTGTACTAAAAGCATTACAATTGCAACTAAATGCCTTAAAGTTAAGCTGTTTTATTTGGTAAATGCCAGACAAAGGTAAACTGATTAAATTTGGGAAAAGTTAGGATCCCTTGTTGCTTAATGGACTTAATTGTTCTTTGGTTGGAAAGTATTTTTGTTAGTAGAAGGTAGTGTTGCCTTTTTTGGTTTTGAAGAAACTTTCATCGCTTACAACTCCATGTAATATGCATGATTTGTTTTCTGACTGTAGAATCAAATACCACTCCCCACATGAAAACTTATGGTAACTATATTCAGTAAAAAAAAATACAAAGTAAAGAGTGAGCGAGACAAGCATACTGTGAAAAGAAAGGTAATGGAGGGGCAAAAATTCTAAAAAAGCACAACAAGTCTTGAATTGTTTTTCCTATCTCACAACAACATCCATTTAAAAACATGTGACCAGTGAAGTTATGGAAAAAGCAATTGATTGCTTCAAGAGGCAATTAATTGTTTTTTCTCATGATCGCCCGAACTCAATTCTCCTCAGCTCAGAATTACCCAGAAACAGGTTCAATACATACAGCACTGTTGATTTAATGCCACTAAGCTTCACTTACATTTCAATATTAATGATTTTTCAGATATTTTTTCTACTCCTTTATCCCCTAGTCATTTTGGACGGTCTTGATGTTATACTGGCATTTGGTTTTGAGCATGATCAGCCAAAGAAACCTAATAATAAATAGGCTCTTTAAATGGGTAAAATGAATAAACACATTGTGACACTGCTCGTCCTGATCTGACTATTTTGGAAAATCATGAAGAAGCAATTTAAAGTGGACACTTGAGATATATTTCAATAATATACTAAAAGAAAAAACTTTCATGTGCTGGCTTTGCTGAGTAAAAAGTGAAGTATCTCCAGAAGTACGGTTACAATGCATGTTATTCATTACGGCTAAATTATGAGATGATTTATCAGAAAATTGATATAGACTGAGACATACATGATGAAACCAGCCTAGCATGTAATCCATTACCAAAGCCTGTCAGTCAGACATTAAAAATTGTGAAAAATCCTCCTTTTTCCATGTTTCATTTAAGTTGTTAATTGTCCTGTAGGTTGATCTTGAAGGCAAGTCAAACCTGCTCTGCAATCAACCATTTCAGCACCATGGACAGCTGCAGTGAAAAGATCCTATTATCTCAACATCTGCTCCGACTCTGGATAACATTAGCAGATCGTAGAGGAAACATATTCCACAGAAACTGTTTTTGAACGACAAAACCTGAAGGAGAAAATGAGGATTCAAGGTCAACCTGTCACCACTGCTGTCTATGCTCTCAGGATCCATGGAGCAAAGCACCTTAGTACGTAACTTTACAGAACAGGACACAGAAATAAAAATACTCCCTACCACCTTTAAACTTTTCACAGTCCCAGCAGGAATGCAAAAGTTTGGGAATTCATTTGTTTTTGTGAAAAATGGTTGCGAATCTGTCTTCAGCTGATGAAGAAATTGCATCATTAAATTAACCAGCCTAAAGTCATCATAATTAAAAATATCAGTTTCTACAATTGGTCCTGTTTAGACTGTGTTTTTTTAATTCTGGCTGAAGAGCAATTATGCAAAATCTGGAGTTAACTCAACCTCCCAGAATCTCCTATCTATCCGTTCATTCCTTTCTTTCCTCCTTTGTTCACTTGCTTCATTATTAATTTCTGACCTTGGCCCCACAATGCAGAGGCTGCAAAATTCTCCTCAACCTTTCTTGCATCTCCACACACCTTTCTCTCCCCCTTTCTTCCTCTTTGACACGTCATATCTCCTTCACTCCGGTGCTGCTGTCCTGCTGTTCTCCTCACCAGCATTCAGCACCCTTTTGTCATCACCTCCTCTTCTATCAACCTTCACGTTTCCCCTTCATTTTATGTGCCTCAGTCTTTCTGTCTCATTTATTTTTTTTATGATCTCACCTTTTCTCTGCGTACACCTCCTCCCTACTCTTCTTTTAGTGCCGCCTACCACACAGCCAATGTCCATGACACTTACCAAAAAAATTGAACTCAAGGGACACTAGCGGGACACAAGTGTGTTTGATGAATGTGTGTGTAGCTGTTTAGGGATTGACCATGTTTTTTTCATGAGGCTGATAGGCTCTAGGTTGAAAAATAAATGGCGCATTTTAAATAACTAGAAAAACAAATATATATTAATAGAAACAACTAAGGAGTCTGACAAAGAATGTAAAGACATCATGTAAGACATTTTCATTCTTGTACTCTGTTGGTGACATTTATTTGTAGTTGATGGTTACAAGTGCAAATGATAGTTAATGGTAACCTTTGCCTGGCTCCAAAAATTGCTCTCTTTGAAAAGATTGAAGGAGAATGTAAAACATTATTAACAGTGTATTAATTCTCTTTGACGTGTTTGCTGTCAAGATTGTTAGAGTTATCCTACATCTCTGAAAAGCTCTGCAATCCGATCTGTATCCATCTCACCAGTGGCAGAAATGCAATTTGTAAGCAATCAATGTGTTCCAAGTGACATGTGATGGAATCAATGAAAGTTCAAAGGTCGCTGCCTGTAGGCTCATTCTCTCAATCTCAGGGTCAGCAGGTACAGCCTGAGTGAGTCATGCCAGTTCACCTTCAGGTCGGTCCGTTACAGTTCAGGCTGACGACTGATGGCTCCTCATAAAGTGAAGGACAAGCGCTAATAAAGATTGTTTATGTGGTGCAACAAAATTATAAAATGGCTAAAAGAGGTGTTGAAGAGAAATGCCACGTAAGAAGCAACGGAAGCTAGTACCCCTTCCTCATTTTATGTATGTTTCTTTTTTCTAAAATGATAGGCAAGTTTATCTATGTTGCACATTTAAGTAACAAGCTGATTCAAACTGCTTCACACAGACACACAATCATTAAAAAAGTCAACAAAAGCTTGGAAAGAAAACAAGTAAAACTCAATTAAAAGAAAAAAAATGTACAAGCAAAATAAATGAACAAATAAATTAACTGGCAAAAAAGAGGGTGAAATATACTCAAATAAATTTTAATATACAGGCATTCAAGTTGCGGTGCAGAATTGCCCAATAAATAAGATATTAGAATGATTTGTTAAAATATTCCAATAAAAAGCAGAATTTTAAAGATGAGTCTTCAACCTTGATCACAGGGGTTTTAAATCAGGAGCCTTCTTGGTGTGAGGCACTGCCCATTTCACTCAGCTCTCAGAAAAGTGAAATCATTGTTGTAGATTTTTACACTCCTGATGGCTTCTTTTAGAATTCAAATCAATCTTGATTGATTCACAGTAGTTGAAAGGTTTTTTTTTTAGCCCATTGTTTTGGCTACTCAATCAGCCTAAAATGGATACCACATTCATAAACCTTGGTTTCAATAATTCGCTGGGACAGTTTCTGAAAGAAAGTATTACATTTTCAGGATGTTTGGCTTTTAAATAACCACCTGTAAACTCCACGCACGATACTCAGAAAACAGGTCTAGGGCTGGGGGATAAGATCTCAACAGGTTGGGGTGACATCATTCCCCTGCTTCGCTGCAGGGCTGGCCATGACCTAAAAACCCATCTGGCTGCTGCGTCTATGTGTGTGTGAAAGGCATTTCACCGGAGACAATTTGAGAGGGAACATTTCCCGGTGTAAGTGCTTGTGTGCGGTTAAGAGGTGCCTCTGTGAGTGTGTGTGTGTGTGTGTGTGTGTGTGTGTGTGTGTGTGTGTGTTTCCCTGTCCTTTTGCATGCAGGTAGATTCATAATCTAATCTTTTACAGTCTGATGGATTTCACTGTGCCCCTCAATAAACCATCCTCCTCATAATACGCAATGCTGTGTTCATGCAAATGTGATCTTTTGTTGTTCCAGTTTGTTCTTCATCCTCTACAAGTGCCGTGGGTTATCATCTTGACTTTCATTTATCTGTAGACAGCTATCAATCTTATTTTTTTTTGCACTTTTCATGAATGACAGGGGAAAAAAAAAATTATATGGACACTGAAAAAGGCCAAGAAAAAAAAAACTAATTTTCTTTGTACGGAAAAGCTTTCAAAATTGAGACCCATCGCTAAATTATGGCATATCAGAGTCAAAATTGTAAATAATATAAAATAGATAAATGAAGCTAACAGGGGAGTTTAAAATACTAAAAAACTGTATTTAATGGTCAGTATGTCAAAAATTAGTGTCTGGCCGCATTCCCCAGTATTTCACACAGGCTGAAAATGTAGCATCCGTATTTTTCATTCTTTCACCTTACCCTAGTGTAAAACCAACTAGGACATAATGAATCATCTATAACTGTCTAAATTTGAAGTTTGTAACTTTTGAGATCTCCTTTTTCAAATGAAGTTGAATGCTGCATTTAAGTGGGATATTAATTATTTTCCTGTGGTTTAAAGTGTTATCAAAGAAACATAAGTGAATAAGCGAAAGATTTTGATGGTGTCACTCCTGCTCTGGGTGGTGCAGGCTTTACAGAACAGGATCCACAAGCACAGCGTAAGCTGTGGGTTTGAGAAGTTTTTCAAGCCAAATAGATGTGAAGTTCACACACAGGCATGCACTTACGCGCACACACACACACACACACACACACACACACACAAACAAACATTGCTTTGTAAGTTGTATCCAAAACCAATCCATCACTGTCACGAGAGATGTTTGATACACTAAGAGGGAACCAAGATGAATACAAAGAGGTTTCTTATCACGTTATCCCAAAATATCAAGTCATTGGGTAAAACAGTTTATGATGTGAACTAATCTAATAGCTATCTACTTTTTTTTAACTAATCACTGCATTATTTGACATTAAATGAAGGTCCTGGAGTGGACTCACTAAACCTGAGTTTTTTGGGCTTTGGACAGAACTGTATACATTTTATACATACATGTTGGTATGTATGAAATGTGTGAAATAAAAACATGCTGTATTACAACATTTTTCACATTATGCAGTCACAAAGCCACACCTTTATACAAATAGTACACAATAGTAAAACACACAATCACAGTTGATTTCTATGAAACCAGACTTTGATGCTTCAATTCTACAAGTACGACTTTTTTTTTTCTTTTTTTAAGCTCAAGCTTGAGATACTTCTTGCTCTAATCAGAATAGAGTTCTCCATGTAGACACTGGAAATATGAGAAGAATAAAAAAACAGTCTGTGGAACACTTTATCTTAGAAAAGGATTTTTGGTCATTCATTCACAAAATCAAAGATATGCATGCCAAATTTTCTCTGCTTGAGTATACTCTGTTTTCTTTGATTCTTCATATAAAAGCTCTGGTAAAACACAGTCTTTACCATGTTCATGAGAATGGATATCATCACCACTCAGACACAGAAAAACACAGTGTAAAAGAAAACCCCACCACACATGCAGAAGAGGTAATCAGAGAATTTATGGGGCCACAAAACTTTACAAGTACAAGAATGAGACAATACAAAGCAGGTATGTTGCATGACTTGTTTTAGATGAAAAGTGCTGCACCATAGAAGCTTAGGGAAACAATTCAGAAGGACCACCCAAATCCTTTGGGGCATAAAACAGTTTGGTATCAATCACTGACAGTTAAAATGTATTGAATCTATAACAAAGACACATTGCACCAATGAAAAAGTAATTTGTTTTAAATTCCTTGAAGCCCCCCAGGCTAGTCATGGTGATATCAATATTTTATGTTTATTGAACATTTTATCCAGTGGAATCAAGAAAGACAGAAATGCATTTTGACAATATGTAACATTGCCTTCTGCATTTTGCTCAAGGGTTTCGGCACATGTACTGTAAAGGCCACATATGTGAACTCTTTAATTATTAATAAGGATACATTGATTTCAGTTTCACTGCTGTGTGATGTAGACTTTATCAGCATAAAACACTATTGCCTGCATGTTCATACACACAACCTTCTTTAAAATCAACCTTTCTTTTACCTTATCTTATCTGATATAGCCATGTATATTATTGCTCTGCCACACACTGTAATCCCACATAAATTAAGTCTACTTGAAAAAATAGAGCAAGCCTGTTGCCTTAAAAAAGTAAGTAGGAACTTTTCTTGACTAAAGAACAGGAGACAAACTTGAATAATGAGTATACCAAAAGTCTTTGAGGAGTTAATTTATACTAAATTAGATAATGCTTGAAATCTTGAATTACCACCGTAACCCTGTGTTGGTTTGATCAACTTAAAAAATCTCATAAACCAGTTTAAAATAACCTATCTTTGCTGCTTTTCCTTTTTGGAGCCTTTCCCAACTGTATGTGGGCCTAAGACGGGGTTCAATCTGTACAAATCCACAGCTTATCACAGGGCTAACACGTAGAGACAGACAATCATTTATGCCCACACTCACACTTAAAGGCAATTTAGAGCAACTAATCAACCCGATGAGCATGTTTCAAGAACCCACACATTCACAGGGGAAAGTAAGTGCACTCCACAGGCACCTATCAAGCCAGGGAATTAAACCAGGAATCATTTAGCTGTAAGGCAACAGTGCTAACCTCTGTACCATAGTGGTTCAAGTTATTCCACTGAGTTTAACATGATGACTTTAAGTTAAAAAAAGAAGTCACAAAGTAAAGCCTTTTAAATGATCTATCTATTAATTAATTAATTGATTGATTCATTTTTAATTTGGTGTTTTTTAAGTTTTTTTATAAAAAGAAGTGTGACTAAGACTAAAATGTACCAATTTTGATTGAGACAAATGACAATGATGACTATGACCAAATGTCAATCATTCAAAAAAGCTGGGTTTACTTTATTCTTGTAAGTAGTGCTTTGAAATGCATACATTGTATTTGATTTTTAACTAGATTTAAAATATGTTTACAGTGCAAGCAAAATTGCATCTGTGAGTGTGTGTGCTTCTTTATTTCACTTGATTTATTTCCGCTGAGATTAAGAATGTCTGACATAAACATTAATTATAAAGCTCACAGGACACATTTGCTTTTTCAATTAAACTTGATCATGATGTAAATTAGGGAAAGCTCTTATTAAAAATCAAGTCTTATTTATAGATAAGTTGGAAAAGCAACAAAACTCACACAAGAGAATACTGAGCCAAACATGGACCAAGATTCTGTGTTTTAATTAAAGTGTAATCATATATGAAGGAAAATATTTTATACAGAGGAAATAGTTTCATTTCTTGATGTAACATATTTAGACGTTATTGTTACAAGACCACATGCACATGTCACAGTAAACTAGCTTATAACCAGGATAAGCTTTGGAGATTGCAATAACTAAGAACAACCTTGTGTCAGCTTTAAGCTTTTGTCCTCTCATATCTTTACTAAGTTAAAGCTATGTAAAAGAAAACTATGTAAAAAGTTCTGCTATAAAATAATTTGACCTAAAAAGAGAGGAATACATTTGTGCCTACTTTTAAATGAATCTCTTGTTGCCTTTTTTTTTAAAGATAATAAGTCATGTTTGATGTATTTTTAAAATATAAGCAAAATTGAAAACATGATTCTGGGTTTTTTAGTTTTAAGAATTTTATTCAGAAGTGACAGCTACAGAGATGTTAAGTGATAATAGCAATTCCAGGCTGGGGCATTTAGAAATTTTGCCATAATTTGAAACTGGATTGAATATAAAACTATATGAAAAAGAAACTAGGGCTCTAGTGTGAAAAATTCAAAGCCCCATCTAAACTGTTATTTCACTTTTTTGCATGACATTATTTAAAATTAAAGAAATTCAATGTGGGCATCAAGTGACTGCATGTTGCAAATATGTAGAATTTATTCTCTTGGTTGTACTTACAATCAGATCCTAATTTCACTCATCCTCTAGGAACATGTCTCAAAAACTGCCACAGCTGAATATCTGTGTGTGACAAGTAGAGTGGAAGTGAATGGTCCCAAGTGCCCTTTAAAGCAGTGAACCACAGCCCAATTGACTTCTGACCGCTCTTTTTGGTGTTGCAGTGGCCTGATTTTGTCCTACAGTAACAATAACTAACCAATGCATCAGGTCCAGCATTACTATAACATGATCTTTGGCACAAAGATGGACTAACGTTTGCAGAACAAGAAAATCAAAACAGCAATGGATAGGGACACTTTTGTGCTTTCTGAGTAAGATAAAGCCGCACATTTATGTTGAAACATGTATGTATGTTAGTAAATGAAACCATTTGCATAACAACTGAAGCCTTGCACAGATAGGGCTCATAGTCTTTAAATAGCCATTTACTTTGCTGTCAGTGAGAGCCCATTCTTTATATAGCTGTTGCTGTACCTGTATGCTACATGATTATGACAATTGGTAACAAATTTAACCATTATGTAGAGACTTTAGTAGATCTGTTTGCTGCAACAGCAGAATAAGATTAACATATAAATTCAAACAAAATAGCCACATAGCTAAGGTGGCAAACTTAACAAACAAAGGTGTGCAAAAATTATGAAAACAAGGTCTAAAGCAAGAGTAGGTTTTCTATTGTAGAAACAGTTTTGGTCATGATTGTTGACATATCTGTTTATTCTCATCACAAGTAGTGTCAAAAGTCCTCTAACAGTACTGGGAAAAAACTCAAGTATCTGGAGCTGCAGGGCAGTGTTAAGTTCACCAAATAATACATGCAGACCAAGTGAAGAGATTGGATCCCACACCTGCCTATCAAACCGCTTACCAGGGAGTATTGTATTTGAACACAATCAGTGAGCAGCCAGAATCTATCAGCTACAGCATGAGCTGAAACTAACAGCTGAAAGTAAAACAACAATGTAAGAGAAAGAGTGGACAAACTTTTCAGGTCCACTTCCACCAACAGGGTGAGGACTAACAAGGTTTGACAAAGCAAGAGAGCAACCTTTTGTGAAAACCACAAATGCTGTTCAGAGGGATCTACAGCCAAAAGACGCTGAAGGAAAGTTAAGCGATGTCATGGTTTCTTGATTTTCTGCTGAACATTTGTTTAACTATATAGTGCTTAGCAAATTCATCTGACCACCTCCCAGTGTGAGGTGTTTGCCACCACTACCCTAATTAGAGTATAGTTGGCCACCAAAACACTTTTTATGTAATGGTGAACGCACGAGTATTTGCAAGCTCTTCAAAGGTGGGGCCTGCAAGAATATTCATTACTGTTTGTAAACACAAGATCTAAACTGGGCCCCTCCTCCATGGCTCAGCAGCAGCGCAAGCTATTTTTATTTTTTATTTTTTTAAATGAAACTTGAAAATTTAGCTCACTTAGGTGCGGTGATCTCTAAATGTCTTACTTCGGCTTCAATACAAATCATTGGCTAAACAACAGGGTTTGCCTGTTTTACATCATTCACTTACAGCATCACTTTTTCCCAACCACTGCTAACAATTATTGTCTGTGTCTGATCATGCCAAGAAAAGTCCTGACATGTCCCAGTCAGTGAGAATGTGAAGTCTGAAGTTGAGTAAGTTTCTAATGCTGCTGAGCAAAAGCAGTATCCCCAGTTACACTCTGAGAATCGATTGATGGCTTAGCATGTACACACACACGCTCACACACACATGCATATACACTCGTATTAAACATAAGTGGTTCAGCTCGGGGACAGCCAAGTTGTTAAATATGATGGAGGGAGAAAAATGAAAAACAGGAGGAAAGGAGCCAGAAGAGAAAGAAAGAAGAGTGGCTTTAGTCAAACGTAAACTCTTTCTGGCATGGGAGACTTATCATGAACTATCTGGGCTTTATTTACCACTCATTTCTCTCGACTCTAGAATGTCCTTGGTTCTTAATATATGAATGTAGAAGAGAGAAAGACACCAAGGGGGGAGAGTTTCAGGTCTCTCTATCTCTCTCCAAACTAACTTTTTCAATAACATGGAGACAAGGAAGACAAAAAACTTGAAGGACACGAAAAGCCATAGTATGTCTCTTCAGAGAAGTGTTTTGACATGTTTCTGTTGGGTTTGAAATGTCTTTGTTTCTTGAAAGAACAGATCAAAACTGCCAACCCTATTGGGCTAAAAAGTACCACAGAAACATGTCTATTTGGTGATCAATTTTTTATCACATCAAGAAGTTGACATGCCACCATGATCAGGGCAGGCGTACTTGCATGTCTTATTAAGAGGCAGCTGTTGTGTGTTTTGCTGAAAGTCATTTCATTTTTGTTCAACTAGTATAATATTTTGCATGTTTAGAAGGGCACATTCACCTCAATTCAGTGTGACTCCTGCTTTTGTCTCCTGGAACAAAAAAAAAGAATTAAAAGGAGAGAGAGTCTAGTGTTTGAATAGCCGGGTGTTCATACAAAGGCTACGGGCTAAGGACACATAGGCAGAAAAAAAAAAGTTCCTTGTTGGCACCAGAGTCCTTCTTGTGCTCAATAGAAACTAGGCTTCTACATTCTTGGTGTATAACCTGCTGCGACAATATAGTCTCAACATCTGATGGCAACTCAAACCAACACACAAGAACAGCTTTGACCATAAATCTATTTTTTATGCAGTGTCAAAAACACATTTTATATGCATCTTAAACTTTAATCTAAATTAGTGTCACAAAAGTATCACTAAAGAATGCTTGTATCATATTGTGCTCTGTTAAAAAGTTGCCAGAAATCAGTTTCAGACCCACTTTAATTATGAAGGTGTCTACCTGATTCAGCTGTTGCTCTGCCAGGTTGAAAAGGCTATGATAAGGCGTTATTGGATTTCCTTCATCAAAGGTAGAGAAGAACAGTGAATTATTTCAAGACAAAATAAACTCAATGCAGCAAATGGCTACAAATATTCACCAAGTATTCTAAGGTGAGTTAAATATACTTTTTCTTTGAATCTCTGTTTCAAGTTTTAGGATCCCTTTTTTGTTCCTTTGTCCCATTCTTCCCCTTTCTTTCTGTCACACTAAAGTCCTATTGTGTTGCAGGAGAAACAAAGGAGCATGGGAGAGGAAATGACAAGGAGAAAAGGAGAGTGGAGCCAAACAAGAGAAAAAAGGGAAGGGAGGCAGTTTCAGACTTCTAACAAGTTCTGATCAAAATTCAGAAGTAGATCAAGTGGATATGAAGTTTGCTTCAAACAAAAGCCCCCCACCACCACCCCTCCAAGCTCTCTTATGCCTCAATTCTCTTTGCCCCTGGGGCTCTTATCATCTTTCCCTGTTCCTCATGCCAGCATCTTCTTTTCACACCTCCTCCATCCACAGACCCATCTTCTGTTTCCCTTAAGGCCACTGGGAGCTCTCTGCATTGCTCTGTTTGCTTCTTACACCCCTCTCTCCCACTCTGCTCTTACATGCCTCTTCCACTAACCCGTTCCAGCCTCCCACAGGCCCTCTGCTTTCTCCCTCTATGCCACTGATGAAAGGGGGAATAAATGAAGCAGTGCAAGTTCATTTGTGGTGACCACTCCTGACAAGCTTTAATCAGAGTGGGAAATCACAAGCCAAATCATCAGAATACAGAGGCAGACATTGTAAGAAAGATTTAAGTCAAGGTCAGAGGTTTGAGGGAGCTTGGCTGTTGTAATAAGAAAGCTGCTCTCAGTTAAAGTCATTCTTACTCCAAGAATTTTCTAAACTCAAAACTTCTGGTTATCTCAGTGCATTTGTTGAGAGGTACAGCTTGTGCCTCAGTTATATGCCATTCCCCAAGCTAGGACAGAGTGACCAAACTGACATGCTGTCCTGTCCTCCTTTAACAAAATTATATTAAAATTGAGTATGTTCATTGATTTAGAATATTTTTCTAACAGCTGCATAAATGTTCAACATAAAGGGAATATAGTGCCATACTTAAATTGATGCCATTGACACTAGCGAAAGGGTTCAGGTTACATATTCCAGTTCATAGTCTCATCCCAGCAGATTAATTAAATCTTTCAGACGTGCTTTCAGCAAACAGTCTTATGAGTAGACTTATCAAGTTTGAACATTCTTCTTAGATTCTTTTCATCAATGCAGGGCATAATTAGATTATTTTCTCAAGTATAAGCACAAATATATTTAGGTAAAGGTACTTAACTACATGCACATGTCCTACACTGAAGAGCATACTCAAGTTAGGGTAAGGGTTTAGTGTTGTCAACAACATTTGCACGAGTATCACTAGATCAAATTGTTTCTGACCTTAAGGTTGTGTTGAGCCCTATGGGTCACTCTCTCTGCATTTGGATAATATGCCAAGACATAAAATAGTGCAAAAATTTACAATTTGCACTGCTGGATCAAAACAAGAGTCTAAGTAGAGTTGCAAAATGCAAAATGCGAAAAAAAAAAAAAAAAAACATAACAGGAGTGATCACACCCCCTCCACTTTGCCGTGTAGAGAATAATTCAAGTGGAATCTCCTTGTCATGCCAGTATCATTGCAAGCCATCAGGGTTGTCGAGGTTACATTTGATATTTTTTCCTCATCGTGGAATAAAACTTTCTCCCACCTCTCAATATCCCATGTTTGGAGCTCCCTTGCAAAGTCCAAACAGGTATTTTTGTGGCATTGAAGCAGACAAGGCCTTTGAAGACCTTTTTTGTTCTTTGAGCCCTTTTCCCTCAGAAGCCATCTGATGGTTGTTGGGCTGAAGTTGACACCAGTAAAAGCCTTAATTTGGGTCAAGGATTGTCCCATGTTTTGATGCAAAGATATTTGGGTCCGTTAAAAATGTTTTGGGTCTACCACTTTACTTCTTTTGTTCCACACCCTTCATGATCCTTGATTGGTTTGACAACTGGTTAAAATACGATCCTTACTCTAGCTTTCCAGTCTTTTCACCGCTCCAGATAAATGATCTTTACAAAAAATGTTTTTCTCTTTGGGTTAAGTTTCGATGACATTAAACAGTTTAAGTTAAAATGGGTGGATGGTACTTGGTGGTAAATTTTATCCTTCATTTAAAAGTATTGCAGTGGAATTTAAGCTCCTGCTGCCCAGTTTATCAAGGTGGTATGGAAAGAAAGTGATCTTCATGCTGCTCGCAAGCGGTATAGCAAGTGCTGTATAAATGGGATTTGAAAACACTTATGGGTACTTTAAAAACATCCTCTACCATCAGTGTGTTCATGGTTGTATGCAGAATGTAGCATGAAATAGCTCTGAAATTTTTAAAGAAAACATGGGCACCACAAAAATCCAGTCCATTCCATGAATTATACATTCTTTTTACTTTCTCACCATACAGTTAAATCCCTCTGTATAAACCACACAAGAGCACAGGGACACTATGTATCACACTTCCTCTCAGCAGAGAGTCTGTACCCCTGTATAAATAGCTGAGCGCACACCTGTTAGAGAGGATATTTCTATCACAAAGAAAATCAGTCGTATTTTACTCTGAACATCTAATCAGCAACAAGCCACCAGCATGAAAGTCATTGGACTTCTGAAAGTCGGCTGGCTGTGTCACTGACTGGAGTTTTCAGCGGCACTTCACTCTTCCTAATTGGCTGATTCTTTCCTCCAGTTCTGTCTCTCATCAGGTAATCAGTCAACAGTCAACCCCCCAAAAGTCCTATTGGATGGAAACAGATGGACTCCTGTAACAAGCCCCAGAAAGTGCTCTGCCTAAAGGGGTCAGACTGGGCCTTATGTCATTTTCATTTTTCTACCTCTGTACCTCTTGTTCTTATTAAAACTGAAAGATTTAATAGAAACGAATAAACTTAGGAAAAGAAGGAAAAAGAAATACTTCCAGCCTAGCTGCTATAACTCTTTTGCTGAATTCTGTTTTGATTTGCTCTATTTAATGCATCAACATTTAAATTGTAGTGAAAGAAAAGATACAGATAAATAATTTGGTATGGCAAAGTGAAAGTGACTTCATCCTTCTCTCTCTTTGTCACAAAATATTATGTTCGAAGGTTCATGAAGACTTTCTGTCAATTGACTTTCCCAAAGCAGCCCTTCTCAAGTCCATATTTGGCAGCTCTGCCATATAAATTTAATTTTCCATGCTATCTTTCACAATCATTTCAATGTTCAATAAAAATACTGTGGTAGACTGTGTCTTGCAGGCATCAGACTTAACTCTAATGGACCAGACAGGACTAATTGTACATGTCCTTATGCAATGATTAGAGCGGAGTGACAGGGCTGTACAAGGAAAAACATCACATCAGCTGTGAGGCAACAGACCATGCAGGCTTGGTGTAGACACTATGTTGAGGAGAGGCCAAACTAAAGCAGCTAGTGCCAGCATGAGAAAAGCCTAAATCACTGTGACATTTTTTTAAAATCCAAATGCAAGTCTGCTTTACTACCCTTTGTTATATCTATGCATAAAGCACTATGAAACACTTGACACACCCTCAACAGAGGGTGCGTAATACATAATAGGCTGCAGAGTACTGTGGCAGCTGTTTTTGGTTCAGGGTGCTTCTCACTCTGTACAAGTAACACACCCTGGATCCCCCAAATCTCTCAGAGCTCAAAACTCGAACCCCATTACTTCTGCTGTGGAGCTCCAAAACTTTTAATCAATGGTCTCTGTCCTTGTGTTTGATGACTTTTTATTTGATATACTTTGACTCAGAGAGGAATTAGATTCATTAGCAATCACAGTGACTAGGTCTGATGCATAGCCTATTTATAACTATCTCATTACTCCATATATTTAATATGACTGCATAAGTTTGAATGGGTGAATGGCTGGCTTTATTTTATTAAATTATTCAGTGTTGCTCTCTGTTGTCAATGAGCTCCTATTGATTATTTTGAAGCCTGACGTATAAACATGTTTTCCTGAGTAAACTTGTCTCAGCTGTGTTAACAGCTCACCTGTTTTCACCTCTCTGACAAGGTGAGAGACTGAACATCTAGAGGCAAGAAACAAGACAGAATGAGAGTTTTCTTTTCAACAAAAGGCCTTTTTGTCTGTATGTATGGCATTTTTCCTATCATTGTAAATCTTGTATTTTCTTTCACCTTTTTTTCTGTCTCTGTATCTTCCCTGTGGTGTAGGTGAGCACAGTGATTGTTCCCATTGTTGATTTGTATGTGAATTCGATAGGTTTCACTTTTCGTTGTATTTTGAGTTCTCATGTTATGAAAAATTTGTAAACGTGGGTTCATCCTTCGATATGTTAAAATCATCTCGTGTAAAAGAAGATGAAAATTGATCACCTGTAAAGAGAATTACAACATGCTGCAGACACAAAAAGAAAACACAAGTGACATCCCTGTAATTAAGTGGATAATTGGGATATGATTTTTAATTATGGTGCAAAATGAAATGACCTTGAGCAAAAATGGCTTTTGAGTGAGTAAAGTGAGTACCTTAGTTTGCAGTGTATTTGTTTCCTGAGCACAGTATTATAGCAAAATCTGATATTTTATGTTCAAAAAAAGAGAAAAATGATTTTTAAAAGACAGGCTATTCCTGCTTCCAAGTTTTTGAATGTTCTGCCCCTTTATGCCATGAAAACATTTTCTCAGATATGGTAATCATGTAGAGCATATTAATAAATACAAATGATTGCCCAACATAAAATGTTTATTTTTCCTATATGGGAACTTATGGCCCATCCTGTATATGATATTAAGCTAATATTTTGATTGCATCATATTTCTTTTCCAAATTCTTCCTTATTTAATTTTCTACCTGCTTTGTAGAAGACAGGTTCAAGGGCTTGATGAGATTCATAGTTTTACAAGTACCCCTTTTCCTGCCTGATCAGTTCACTGTTGTTCCCCGTGGGTAGACATTAGAAGTGGGAACCAGCAGAGAAATTACATGCTTATTTTGTTTGTCTGTAAGCACACTTGGTAAATTTTTTGCAAATAGCAACCACAGCTTCCCCCCATCCCTTATCATTCCTGAAGGCAATTTAGGAAGTGTAAATATTTCTGAAGTGCTTGCGTCACCAGATATTCTGTGCTGACTGAGTATCGGTATAAGCTTGGGATCTTCCCCATGGTTCTGATGAAGGGCAAATCCGTGGTAAACCATCCAGAATAACTTGCAATCGGTGCTCTGCATGTAGAGCATTGTTATGTGTGCTAAAGACACACATACAGTACTTTGCTGGTGAAACTGACCTATTTGTTGTGATGGGCTTTTGTAAGTGGTTACCATGGTGAAAATTAGCAAGCCAAACCGCCTGGCTTGATTACCCTTTCAGAGATATGGGGATACAAATAGCAGTAGTTAATCTTGTTTAGGCCACACAAATTCATTGTGACAGCTCAGCTGCTTCAACCCTGCAGACTGGTGCAGTGTAAATTGAACAGACTGATTGTAAGAGAGAGGAAGAAAAGTAGAGGAAACTAGTATAAAGTTTAGAACAAAAAGAAAGAAACAGTTTGGGGTCTACAGTAGTTTGAGCTGAATTTAAATTGTTTTCTGTAGTCTGAGCATTATTTTCCCCCAACTTTTTAACTAGAAAATAGCACTGCAACATTTGTATGCAAGTGTAACTTGGCCAGACTGTGACTATGTAGGGGTGGCTTTGGGTGACTTATAGTCCAGCCATTTTTCATAATTTGCCAATTAACATGCAGGGAGATATTGGACCCATTAAAAAACTTCACAGTCTGAGTGGAGAGAAAGGCAGAAAACACACACACACACACACACACACACACACACACACACACACACACACACACACACACACACACACACACTCTCTCTCTCTCTCTCTCTCTCTCTCGCTCTCTCACACACACACACACACACACGCACACACACACACACGCACACACACACACACACAGCTTTGTATTTCGTTGGAGAGTGACTTAAATACATACATAAAAGCATGGATACATCAGCTTTAAAAGTCATTTGGAACAATTCCTGAGGATGTATAACATTGGCAAATAACACCCTGCAATGAACCCTCACTGACGTATGGCTGTAATGATTCCATAGGTCTCTTAAGGGTCATACATCTCAGCACATAAAGCTTCTCCTGCGGGGACTCACAGTATATAGAAAACTGTATAAGCTCAACAAAGAGTGGTAAGATCCCAACCCAGCAACAGATCTTACCACTCTTTGTTGAACTTAGGTAAATATTCTTAATCATAAATGTTGCAAAGGAATAATGCTGAAATTCTGACGTGTGTTACACTCACGTTTCCGCCTCCTGAGAACCCCTTTACAAGTTCACCGACACTCCTTTTAGGTATACGTCTAATGTCACTGAGACAGCCTGTCTCATGATCGCGTTTGACAACATTACGCAATAAAAACTTTCGTTTTCACTTATCTCTCACCAAGAAGAAAAATTGTGATGATGAGATACAAGTAGACGTTTTACTGGATACAGTGTGACAAAGTGATGTGTTTATTGACAGTTGCATAACGCTGTTGTGTGAAACATGACAGCAGACTTTGTTTGTTCTATAGTTTAGTAGCCGGCTACATTTAGTGCGATTCACAGCCCAGTGCTTTGTGACCTATTGGTACCCTGTAACGTTAGTGAGTCCTATTTATGTCCTACCAGTGCTCATCTACCAGGAGCCAATGTAACCTGGCTCTTTTCTTGATTGACAAGCTCTCAGGTTTGAACAAATCACTGTAGTATAACTGCTGCATGTGGAATGGAATGAACATTACCACGAACAACTTAACCCATGTTTTAGCTTTTAGCCTGTGCTATTAGCCTATGGCCTGTGTTTTAGTCTGTAGCCGGTGTTCTATCACTCTCCAATGAAGCTCTCTTTTGCTTTTTTGTCCCTTTTCTGTCAGTGAAGCTTCAGTATCCGCTATTACTACTTACTAAATCACAGAAATTGTTTTCATCTGAGAAAAACACAGATCTCTCTACTCACTGCTACACTTCTTTAGCCAGCAGGATATTGTCGTACAGACCCCAACTTGCTGTAAATCAATCCAACCCATGGGAAGCTAGGAATTAACATTTAGAAAAAAAACTATTTTAGCGCTGATAATCTCATTTGTAATTGGAGACTATGATCAGGCATATATCTAGATACAAAACTTTCAAGATCACTTAAAAGTTCTCACAGTCCCTTTAAAGGAGGTCAAAACGTACTCACACATGAACGTACAAAAAAAATAAACTAAGAGTTGAACAAAAGCCTGAGAATGTTTATGGATGATGAATTATAGGGAGAATCTGTATTGTGTGATTTCTTTTCCTGCGCTTGTTTGTTGACTTTTTTTGTGGAATAGAATAAACGATCAATAAACAATCCCTACCTACACAGTCCAAAAAACAAAACCTGACTGTTGATTTTCCTCTTGATGTTAAAAATGATCAAACATCATGGACATTGCTTTTAAATATAATGGTGAGACTCTGCTTGTACACCATGCTTCTGGAGAAAATTCCACTAGTCATTATAGATGCAACACTTTCAATTATCAAACTAAGATGTGCTTTTCACCTGTATGTTTTCCTCCCTTTTGAATCCAATCCTTTGTTTGGATTGTGTTGCTCCTCGGTACTTTTTTTCCCCATTTGGCCTCAGATACAAATTGATTTTTGTACACTGCCTGTAATTTCCTGTAATTTCTCTTCCGATCGTTTGCTCCCTTAATGCAGCTCCCTTAAGGTCTTTGTAAGGCATCTATGTGCTTGCACACACCTAAGCACAGTCATGTAACACAAATGACTTCTTTGTCAGACAAAGATTAAGGGGGAGGTAAAGAGGGTGGAAGGGGAGGCAGGGGCGTGAAACAGATGAGGCAGGTAAATGAAAGTGTTCCATTAAAAAGACAAAGTGCTCTAATCTGTATTTAATTCCCTGTTCAGCTGTTGGAACAGCATCATCATCTGATAAGCTTTGTAGTGACCTTTGACCTAGAGACGTCACTACCTTGCTGTAGAATAATCACTGCAACTGATATGTTATTTTTAAGATATTCCTAAGATCAGAAGAAACCCTTTAATCCCTTCCAAAAACTGGTACATGCATGGTATGAGTTTTATGCGTTTATTTTTTTTTGTACAAATGATTGCTTTGTGTAGAAGTGTAGCATTTTGACGTAAGCTGTAAATGTTATGTGTGCCATGAGCATGTGAAGAAAACAACTGAAAAACACACACAGGATGTTTGAAGTTTGTGATGCTCAGTCGAAACTGCAGTTGTTAGCTATTGGATGCAGTGTTGCTGTTCTGTTCTGTGTGAGCCTTTATTTCAAATTCTCTTGATATTTTTCAAATGGAAATTCATTTCAGGGAAGGATATTTCTTCCTCGTTAATAATTAATGGCAAGGGAAATAATCATGGTCAAAAAATAAAACTTTTATAATCCTTCTTTTAATTGATGAATAACATTAGAAATTTTTTGAAAATCACAGTGTTTTTTTTGTTTTTTGTTTTTTTCTGTAGAGGCTAGGTCTTTTTCATTCTGACCAAATGCAAGGTTGTTTTAATTAGTAGTCACATTTGGGAAGAGATGATGCATTTCAGGCTAAACAATCTTCTGCATCAAACAACAAAAAAATGTTTTTGACACTGTTTTGATGGCAGACTATTATTTGCAACGTTTTTGCAGAAAATATGAAATGTAACCCTAAAATTTTCCTGCCCAGTAAAGGTCTTGATACTGAGAATTGTGGTGACAAAAAATGAAATTCTTTGGAACAATGTTTAGCTGCATTGTTTTCTGCTGATGTGAATCAAAAAGTATTCGATGAGTGGCTCCTACAACTTTACCCTTCCCCTCGACTAAATGTGGCACAGCTTTTCAAAGATACAAATTTATTGATCTTTCCATCTGAAACGAATAAACATAAACATATGCCTACACATTTGAAGATGCTCTTACATGAAGAGAGATAAAGTTAAGAATCAGAATGACTCAAATTGTTTTGAACTCAAGTTTGACAGCATTGTTTGAGGTAATAAAATATTTTTGTGTATTTTTTCTGAGTTTCGAAATATTAAGTTTTAAAGAAATTTTTGCCCTCCAGAAATTAGGAAGATGTTGACGAAATAAGAAAGTTGGGAATTACGACTAAGTGTTTAAGGTTCATGTAACAAAATCTTGAGATAAACAACACTGTTTAAACTTCTAGCTTTTTAAAAGTCACATATTATTTTTTGTCATTTTTCCTAAAGCTTGCTTTTCTAAACATGGTGACTGTAACGAGTGAAGCAGAACAGTGAGCAGATCTTTCCTCTACGGAGCAGCTTTGTCCTGTCTTTACCCCCAAACCTCAGGTGGCCCAATCAAGCACTGGGCCTTTGAAGTGTAACTGACTGCAGGCCCTGATGCTCTGCTCTGTGTGTTTGTGTGTGAAGTTTGTGCCTGAATCACTACATAATTGAGTCTGCTTCCACTAATGCTTTTGATAATGTATGTGTGTATGTGTGTGCCTATGAGTGTATGTCAGTGTGGGCGTGTTAGCATTATTCCCAAAAGGAGTAGCTTTAAAGAAAGTATAACAGTTGTCCATCTGATCTTTCTCCCATGACAAAAAGGATCAGAAGCGCCAGGTGACTTAGTCTGTTCTCCCTTACAGAGCAGCTAAGCCCCCCATGCTAAATGTATCCGTGAATAACAAAAACATCTACAACAAAGCAAGGCCTGCACCTGCAGTCTGTTTACACAGCATCCCCATGGATGTTGCTTATGTGAACCCCAATTGCTAATCCTCTGTGATTTTTTTATGCATACGTTTCATGAAACTCATCTTGTGTGGTAAGTAACCATGCATCAAAACATTGTTTTTAAGTTGAAGTGGGAATGGTCATTTTGCATAACTGCTTGCATCACTACTGTGGTAAAGATGTTGATTAATGCTGGTATGCACTACTACTTTGGCAGCAATGATGCCCAGTGTTGTCTTACAACCATATTAATATTCCACTTAGAACAAGCTTTTGCCCTCCTTTCACAGACAAAGCTTTGACAATCTACAATTTGTCCACCAACCAGCAACTCAAGGGCCATTTATTTTGCCTGACATTTATTTGAGTTGGAAAAAAAGGTAAAAAAAAAAAAATCTTAAAACAGTGAACTTAACTTTACAAACAGCCAAACATAATTTTGATGCAATGTAAAAGGCAGAATAAGGAGGCAGATGACATTAAGATTGTACCATAACCCCAAGCTTCAATGTGCAGCAAACCTATGAGATTTGTAGCTACTGAGGCCTTTACCACAGTGACGTCAGCCTCCTCGCCAGATGAAACCCAAGCAGATAAAAAAAGGGACAAGTGTGCATGAAGCGAAAGCTCTCTTCACATTCTTGATCTCGTAGATACCACTCACCATGGGGATGGGATGTGTGAGATTTGGTCTGAAGTGGTTTCCCCCTGAGCAGAGCCCTCTGGTGACCGTAACCAATCAGGAAGAGCCATGCCTTCTCCCCCTGAGAGGTGTGATTCTATCAGACGGAGAAAAGGGCCATGTAGTAGCAACCCCGGCAGACTCTGGAGCGTACCATGATTGGCCACATACAGGCACATGCAATGAAACACACACCAGATTCAAGGAGATAGGTAACAGAAACTGATAGGATATCCCTCAGTATTTCCCCACACGAGTGACTTTATCTTCTCTTGTTCAAGGCTGCAGCCCTGGAGATTCACAATCATGCGCACTGTACCTGCAGTGTTACACAGAAAACAAGAAAGACAGACCAAAATGCTTCATTGAAAAATGAGCTGATTACAGCCACAGACACAACAGGGTATGGATCATATTTGAATGAATGGCAACTAGCAACATTTGTCAGGGGTGAAAGAATCAATCAGTTGCCCCTGAAGTAAAACTACACAAAGACTAGGGCTAAAAAAACTAATCTCTCACCACAAAAAAGATAACACCTGAATGTGGGGGGAAAAAAGCCAAACTATGGGCATAGTCAGTATTTTGTTTATATAAAACAGTGTCCATAAAGTCTCTTTACATTTTAAATAAATTGATTACCAAGGCAGTTGATAAGATATCTCAATCAGATTTGTTCTACTGTAATCAGTGTTTATCAAAGTTTGTTGTTTCAAGTTTCCTGTTAGTGAAAGAGGTACTGTTAAATAAACCCCTAAAAAATGGCTACTCCTTAAAATAGGGCATGTTGTGTATAATGGTTTATTGAGGCAAAATCAGATGTGCAGACTCAGTGAAACTACAGCAGTAAGTATGGAAAAGATCTACCATCACCTCCTTCAAATCATGCATGGCACAATAAATTTATGGAAAGCAAGAGATTTCTGATTCCATTGCCACCATTGACGAAGCTGTGCTACAGCTAATGTGGCAAGACATTGAGTTTCGTCTTGATGTGCTTCATGCAACTAATGGTGCCTATACAGAGGTGTATTAAATGAGGTGAAATAAATAATTGAATAATACAAAGAAAACTTTGACAACCACTGATTATATCAAACAAATCTGTTTAAGATATTTCATCTGCCTTTGTAATAAACTTTGGAAATTTGAAGGAGACTTTATAGACACCCTGTACTTTCAGTCTCTGTAAAATTTTAAGATTCAGGGTCTGTGGTCCAGGGGTTACTGGATTCAAGGATGGAACTTTGTGTTGCTTGAATAACCAAATGGATATTTTATTTATAGTAACCTACTTTGGATTGATACAAATCCTATCTTTGAATGAACTGCAGTTTGATGCACATCCTCATGTTATTCGTTTCTCAACATTAGAGGGGTTCGGCTGCTTCGGTTAAACTTTAAAATCTTGGAGTTTAACCTCACCCACCTTTACTCTCATGAGCAAAGAGTACAGCATAATCTGATGCAATGAGCACAACCATCACAGGTTATGGTTAATGAGTCTTGCAAATACCAATAACCTTTACTGAACTATGATCAATAGCCAAGCGCTCCATGAGCATCTAGTGATTATTTATTTCAGCCCTGACAACCAACCCAAAAGTCAGGTATGTCATCAGGTATGTTGGTTGAATAGGTCACCAGAATGACAAGGTCATAACTCGTACCTCTCAGCTTAAGAAAAATAGATACAGCTTGCTATACTTAAATTTGTCATTTCTGCAAGTGATTTATGAATATAGATAAACACTGGGAGACGAGTTGCCTCTCCTGCTGAGTTCTGGCAATTAGTTTTCCCACATAACCTCATCAATGTCTATTGCTAGCCTTCATTAATTCTTTGATTGCTCATTTAATCTCTTCTTGCCCCTCTACCTTTGCTTGTCATTCCCCCCTCCATCCATGTTTTCATTTTACAATGTATTAAGATTGGTGTTTTAAATAAAAATACTAACTCATCCAGTTTTTCTTTTTAGCTTTCTCACAGTCCAGTGGATCATCCAAAGACTCACAGTTATCCCTCTATTCAAGCCATGTTCATACTTTCTTTGTTGTGACTAAATTTTTGTTGTTGTGTTGAGACATATACATTTTAAAATAAGTTGTTATTTAAGGAGATAGGCAGGCCGAAAGTGCCAGATTTTTTTGTACATATTATTGTTATCAAATTTATTTCTTTTATCTTTTCTCTCTGGCGCTGAAAAAAAATGTGTTTGTACAAACGTGTTCTTATGTGTGGCAAAAGCCGACCTCTCCTGAGATGATTGGAGATGGAGGAAGTTGTTTGTTTTCATTTTCCTCTTCTGTTTTCTCCCCTTTCCTTCCTTTGCCTCTCAGAAGAAGACGACCGGGTACTGTACCACCCGCTAATCAGCAGTGCTGAGATTAACTCCACAGCAAACCAAACAAACAAAGAAAGGGAAAGATTTCTCCTCTCCGCCTGGACTTGGCAAGCACTCCTCCCTTCCCTGAATCCCTCATTCGTTGTCCGGATGGAGACGAGAGAGAGTGTAGAACAAAGCAGTAAGCATCCCTTTGTTGGGATTAGGTAAAAAGAGAAAGGCTCTTGTCTTAGAGGCACTGGGCGCGTGTTTCTCCATCTAATTTAATAACGGGCCTTTGTGCCTCTGAGATATTTTCTCCTGCCTGACTGTGTGTGTGTATTTGTTGATGAAGCTCAAGCCTTGCTCGTGAGATATTCAGGTTGTGCTGATGTGACGTATCTCAAACCGTGACAAGAGACAAAGTGATTGTAAATAATCCATCCTGACCTGTAAGACTGCGAGGAACTCTTTGAAGACAGACTTGTTGGTATGTGGGTCTCTGTGTTGCTGTTCCTGACAATGCACGCTGTAGAAATATTAAATCGGTGGCAGTGTGGTACATTCTTTGATTGGATTTGAGATCCTTTGTTCATTTTTGTCCCCTTACCGTTCATGCATTTACACAGGAACAAGCATGAAACGCTTTTTCATGGTTTCAGTGAATTCTTTAACCTGTCTGCCTGAAATGATGTGTGACATATAAAGGGCAGATTCACATTTCATGTTAATGTATAAGCATCTCAACTTAGTGAGAAAAGGATGTCACCCCCTCTAATGGATTCAGCTTATGAGAAAATCATCACGACGGTGCATGTCTGCCACAGCCATAGCTTGTGTCACATTTAATTCCTTCTCTTGTGTGCCCTCTTCATTTAAGAGCCATCTTGTTTTATATGAGATGTCCTGGACCTGATACAACATGATAGCTGTGATTAAAGTGATATCACTCCATCCCATTTGTGTCAGGGTCAGTGGCCCTTTGGTAAACGAGAGGGGGTGAACGGTACTTATCAAGTCTGAAGCACCCTTTTCTTAACATATTTAGTTTGAGGGAGGGATTTGAAGATGTGGAAAAGATTCGAAAGAGATAATCAATTTGGCTGCTAATCCAAATGGCCTTACAGGTGGCAGGATTGGGCTATTGACCTTGTGTCAAGCTGAAAATAACTTAGAATGAAGTATTCAAGATCTTAGGGTCTTCAAGAAGTTATTACCAAGATAAGGGCCCTTTTGTCTGAGTCTAGCTGCCATACTTCAGGATGATTATATTGCTTTACAACCATCTTTAACAGCACAGGGGATCAATAGCACCTTTACAAAACCTGTGAAGGCAAAGCTTATCACTATTGACTGCTTCCGACTGACCAGCTGCCCCCAAGTTGAGTTATATTGGCTAATTCTCACCTTAGCCTATCTGTATTCCCATCACTGGAACCAAGAAGACCCTTGCTGGTCTATTTATTGAAATTAATCTACAACCCCTATTTCAATGAAGTTGGGACGTTGTGTAAAAGGCCTCCATTTCAAAATGAGCAGATATTTGCAAAACGATAAAGTTTTTCAGTTTGAACATTAAATATCTTGTCTTTGTTGTGTATTTGATTGAATAGGTTGAAGAGGATTTGCAAATAATTGCATTCTGTGTTTATTTAGATTTTACACAACATCCTAACTTCATTAGAATTGGGGTTGTGATTTCCCTTCTGCCTTGTGGTTACAATTTTCGTGTTTAGGGCCAAAGGCATGCTCAGACTAATCTGTTTCCCTTTTGCTGACTGACACAGGGATATATTTCCTATATATCCAAATGCCAGACACTTGGTCAGCAGAACAAAGCAGAGAATATGAATGAGAAGAAGTTTGGTGGAAAAAAGAATACACAAAAGTAGTCAATATACTTGTAGAAACCTGGACACAAACTGCCTCTTCTCAAGATAAAAACTGTAACATGCCAAAGCCACACCACCTTTTTATCATTTTCACAGGTGTCTTTGTTCTGTAACACACACAGACTCTCTGTCTCTCTCTGTCTTACATGTGCACCGCCATACACTGCACACACACACAAGCATAACTGTACAGACCTGTGGACTTACAAATAAACGCACTGTAGCACTTTTGAACCCTGTGTGGGAGCAAATGATTTGTCTCTCTTTGGGGTGGTACTCTACAGGGAGAAAGTGTCTACAGTAGAGCATTTGCTGTTCCTGCATGTGTGTATTGTGTGCTCTTGTTTCTCCACAAGTATGTATTGTTGTGGTATTTGGGACCAGACTAACACAGGTCTTCACCTTGTCATTGTTCGAGAGTGGGGAATATCTAGAGGCCATGGAAATGGAGACTGAAAATAAGTACAAGACCTGCCAAAACCCCTGTGGACTTTCTACAACCAACAAGAGACCAGTCTGGTGGTGTGACATAAATGATACAAATACATAGGACCTAATTTGAGACAATCGAACTGTGAGAAAAGAAAATAGAATCAAGGAGGCAGATTTGATGAGGTAACTTCCGTATAAACATGTTCCACAGACAAGTGGATCAGAGGTCATTCAGATATAAAGGGAACAAAATAGGACATGTTAATCATCCCACTGGCGGTCTTTTAGCACAGACTGGCCTTTTTCTGTTCTCAGACTCTATGTGCATATGCATGTATGCTACTGTGTGTTTGTGTATGAGTGTTTGGTGATGGTCATGTTGCACGAACAAATACTAAATTAAACAGGGCTTGTGTGGGAGTGTGTGATTGATGTGTTAAGTGCATGGAGTGTGCATTCTACCAGTCTGTGCCATCCTTCAATAGTGTATGCTTTGCAACCTCAAGTGTCTTTTCTCTGCAAATGTGTGGAGCAGCTCTCCCTTGCATGAAGGACCAATATCTTATCTTCATCTTTGCTGAACAGCTTGACATACAGTTGTGTGGACAGACAGGATTTTCACACCTTCAGTTGGCTCTGTTCAGCATCCATTCACCCACCGTGGACCAGCGTTAATTTAGAAAGACAGATGTACAGAAATGCAGAATGGTTCCTTCAAAATCTATAGCCCTTCAAAGCTACTGGATCATTGATGTGACAGTGGTAAGGTTTTATGTTTCACATCCATGTGTCATAAACAAACAGCAGTGTTGGCTGAACTGTCCTTGGACACTGAAAGATAAAAAAGAAAAAAAGAAGAAAAAACCTTCTTGGGTCAGATTATCATTCAGCGTCTATCAGCACACTTTAAAGCTTGTTTTCAAGACTCAGTATTTTAAAAGTTATTTAACTGTAAAAGAAAGCTGAAGGCTTATCACTTTTCAAAATTTGCTTAGCTCAGTTCAACATGTCAAATATGACAGTGCAGCTATTAAGCTGTACTGTCACACTGTTATTAGCATGGGTAACTTGTTGTTTGGCTGGCTACTCTCGATGAAACAATAATCTCAAATCCAGGAAATTAACTGGCAGGTCCTGATGTTAAACCTCTTTGGGGGTAAGAGACTGAAGGGCCAGAATATATGTATTATGGGTTGGTAACTTGTGCAATAAGAAGATATAATTTGAAGAGCAGGTGATGAGATAGAAAGGAGAGAGGAAACAAAGGAAAAAGGCACAAACGCGTTGCTTAGGCTTCAGGCATGATGTCAAAAGTTGAACCAAGAATCTGATTGGCTCTGTTAATTACTTACACGCTGAAATTTATGCACACATTTAGCAGCTTCTCAATAAATCAATGAGCTCTCACATTTAGGGACCTCACAAGTTCTCATATCAATGGGCCTGTAAATTTTAAAGACAAAACCAGCTTCTCTATGCCATGTTTCTTCTCCTACTGGTGGGTTTGACCTTTGGTTGGCCTTTAGACTATGGATTGGACCTTTAAATGTTTTGGGTCTCATTTAGTTACTCTTTCATCATAGACACCATGTATAGATGAGCTGTTAATTAAGGTTAAGTGGTCTGCTCAGCCTTGCGCTACAGAACAAATGATAACAGCTAACGCAACAGCGGGCTAAACAAGGAGATGTCCGTGTGTGCACATGAATAAACATAAATAGGCATGCATATGAGCAAGTATGCAAACGTGTTGAATGCATGCAGCCATATACAATCCACATGAGCATGAATATTTGTAGAGCGCTGTGATTGAATTCAGTAGCGCACACACAGATACACTTCTCTCCTCCAATATGACCCTGCGAGCTTGTTGAGCTGTGTGATGTGAATGTGTTATGACACTCTCTGCAGGCATGCAAAATTAAACAGGGGCTCCCACAGGAAGAACCATACATACTTAAGCTGTGATTTCCACTGCTTCATATACCCCAGGATGTTAAAAGCAACTGCTGTGGACACACTTACTGCCCCCACAGACAAACACACATACAGACCTTTCCCTAATGTTGTGCTGCTGAAAATGTAGACTTTGCATTATGTATCCTTACTTCTTTCCATACAGAGGAGCATGTTTTGGTGTCTCCACAAAGCTGTAGAAATTACTTTGACATGTGCTCCATCTGTGGGCCTGTACGTCTCTTGTTTTACCCCATGTGTATTTTTTTATAGTCCTTATGCTGTTTTCCATTCTCTGTAGAGATTTAATGCCACACAGAAAAACGGCATTGAAATTTAATGTATACATGAAATGCAAATGTATACACACAGGCTAATACAGTAGTTTAGAGGGACCAAAGCCAAGTGATGAGAGGATTTTTTTAACTTGACTAGGGGGTTTTGAGACAAATAATAATAATAATAATAATAATAATAATGTGTTTGACTAAAGGTAGGTTTAATTATCCACTGTTGCAATTGTATTCTACATTCTTTCAGTATTGATAAACACAAATATTCTTTTGCAGCATGTTCAGCTTCCTTATATGTTCATGTTTACCACACAGATGAAAATTAAACCTCATTTGTTGCTCTCTGTTTTTGGATTTGCTGAAAACTTTTTTCATTGATAATGACCTGTGTTTAGCCATGTGTTTTATAAAACAGCACCAGTGTTATAGCTTTAGAACAAATTCTTGTAGAAAAGAAAGTTAAACCTTCACCTAGGTTGACTGACACATCTGTGTTGCACCTGTGTAGGTGGTGGCATTTTAGGCGCAAGATGATATGGTTTGGAAAGCTGCTTAGCAAATGGGTTAAATTTAGTTTGCATTGCCTTTGAGAACAAAAAACTGCTTACTTAAGTTCAATTATCCTTTACAACATCAAAATGGTATCTCATTTGGATGGGTTTTTGATGGGATAAAATCTTGTTGTTTACAATTTAAAACGATATTTCAGCTTTTTGGCATAGTTTGAGGAGTTGATATGAAATATGGCAAAACAAAACATTTGAAAATAACAGATCTGGGTATTTTCCCTCCCTTTTTCAGTTCAAAAGCATCCTCATCCTGCCAAAAATACTATTAAGTAAGTAAGGACACAATTCAATGTGTCACCAACTTGGAAACTGCTAACAGTGTTTTAAAATAAATATCAAGAAGGAACAAGTTGTGAACTTGTACTTCATTTATTTGACAAGTTTTGTTTTCAAGAACATTTGAAAGGACATAGTTTTAACATTCTTTCTTATATGTTTCTGTACCATCCTGATGATAACAAAGTGCTCCGAAAGTGCATTCCTCTCCACTGCATATTGCCACATACTAATGCATGCAAGTGAGTCTTTGTTTTCCAATATGCAAACTCTTAATTTCCCCTATAGAGTAAATAGAACAGCAAACAAGGCAAGGAGCCAGTGCTTAGCTACTTCAGACTTCTTATTTTCATGTGTAGGTGTCTCTTTTACCGTGCATAGAAAGAGAGGTTCATAATGTGTACCGTCTGAATAATTGAATACCTGTGGGTATCTCTCCCACCGGGGAAAAGTTGCTTTTGCTGCCGCTGATGATGATGATGATATGTGCAGATGTAGAGACAGACAATGAGTGCAAGTGAGAAATGCATTTTATGCTGTTTAACAGCCCTGCTGCACCCACAAGGGAGTGTTTGGCAGGATGAACTTTTTCTCACCTATGATGTTTTACCTTTCACTTGAAAGCACATGGGCCTAAAGCAACATCCTGACCTAGTTCAAGTAGAAGAAAGCCAGGCCACCTGCAGCGAGAGAAACCAAAATGTCAAACAAGTAGTGCACAGTCAAGGTCCAGTAAATACTCCAAAAGGAGTGAGAGTGAGAGGTGATGAAAACGGAGAAGGAATTCAAAGTTTAGCAAGATGGAAGGAGAGTTAGTGAGGGACAGAATGAGAAATCAGGCTTAAAGGATGAACAAAATTATTTCAAAGGATTTCTTGTGAGGTGTTTGGTTCAACTAGCTGTAACTTGAGCAGTCTCACACTGCATACAGATGATTTCATCACTCTCAAGGTTTAAGATAAATCAGTCGACTCAAGTTTCTTTTGAATTACTGGAATGATTTCACTACCATCTTGTGGTTGAGTCACTGAGCATAGCATCACTTGCCCTCAGCTGTCACCGTCTGCAACAATGTAATGTTTGATGACACAAATGTTATCTTCAGTATTTATTTTTTTTTTAAGATTTTCTGCACTGTAGTCTGAGTAAACTGTTACCTTATTTGGCTCAAATGCTCCTACTTGCATGTTCCTGTCTTTGTTTTTTTTAAATTAGTTTGAAGCAGGTTGGATCATAAGTGGGGGCATCAAGTTCATTCACACTGAAGAATGCACTGAGAGCTCATTTGTATTAACAGCATGACTGTGGTGTCAGCTGAGGCCAGCACTTGGTGGAGAGAAAAACATATGTATAAAGCCCCCTTGCTTTGATAGTTTCCTTTTCAACAAAAGACAGATCATCAATCTGCATAATGAAAGTTCCGCTCCGAACCCCTGTTGATGACATTCTGCTTGTAAATATAAAGCGTTTAGAACCTCCACTCTTACTGAAGACTGCCCCTAGAGCATATCTTGTTTCAATATCATTACTATTTCAATATGTTAACTCTCTATGCACTGACACACTGCACTCTCGCACAGCTAGAATCTTTTGAAGAAACCAACTCAAAGCTGTTTCCCAGTGGGAGGAAAAACTTGCGCAATGTACTTAAACTTGATTTCCTCTGTAATACAGGCAACTTTAGCTGCTATGATGCATGAATAATCCTATGATACAGTTACCCATTGGTCACCTGTGGAGTTAGTGAGTTTCAAAGTTAAATATTGAACTAGTTTCAAGTCCAGATTTGGCGGAGCTTCTTTCAGTTTTTGCTTGGATGTTCTTTGTTGAATCCTTGTGGCTGAAGTTTATGAGAGGAGTAAATCTGTACTCCCAGGAGTCAAATGTTAGCAGCAGCAGCAGGTGGTCTGCCCTTCACCGCAACAGATCACAGGTGCTGGGACTCTGCTCTGCTCTCATTATCAACCCAAATTCAATTATGTAATAAGAGGCCTTAGCTCCTATGAAGTTGAATGGAATTGATCTTGATAAGGAGCAGAGACCCGTGAAATCTGCAGGGTCTGTGACCCACAGACCAAATAATAAGAAATACTGAGAAGATAGATGAAGCTGCCATGATGAGCAGAAGCCCGCTATGTGTATTTGTGCGTGTGAGAGTGTGTGTGTGTGCGTGCGTGTTTGAGGGTGTGTGTAGAACTGATCCAAGCCTTCATATGATAATGAACAGTCAAGATAAGAGTTCATATATCACCATGAGTAGTTGTTTTGTGATAAAGAAATATGAGTTTGATACTTAAACAGACAACCACAGTAACTGACATCATTCTTACACGTTATCACACACATGCACGCACACACCCCTAACACCTTCTTTATTGTCTCTGCTGTTTACTAAGTCCCGGGGCTGGCTAAAGCTGCACACTTGTCCAAAGCACTGTACTTTTGTGTCAATTTGCCATTCCACTAGGGGCAGACAACTCACTGTACCATAAACAATCAATCCTAAGAAATGGATGAAAAGTTTCTGTGGCATAAAGTTCTCTAATAAGCAACACTGCTGTCATTTTTGTTTTGCAGCTCCTTTTTTTCAAATTGAGCACTTAAACCTCACTTTGAGTGTTTTCCAGTTATTATGTTTTGTGTAAATTATGCAAAAGAGAGAAGTCGGAGATGAATCACATTTAGTTTGTTATTATTATGAGGAATTAAACACACCTTTGTGCAACGAAATGTCTGTGCAGAAACATTAAATGTTTTGGTGCACTGCAGAACACTTACTGAAGTTATTGCTTAATTGTAGTCCTGATAAGTTTGTTTCCTTTTGACATACCTGGAAAATATCAGCTTTCTATTTTCTCTTAAAGCTGTTCCAATTGGGTCTCTGGTGTTTTCATGTTGTGTTGGTCTTGGATACACCTTTGGATGAAATAATTTGTGGCTTTCAAATTGAAGATTGAATTTCCAGCTCCATCAGCCTCTGTTGTAAAAATGTTGCTGACATGGATGTAAATGGATAGAATATAGATATTCTCCTCAACAGGGTTGAACTGCTTGGTTGTCAATGAGATGAAAAGACCACATTTTCATTTTCCAGGCTGTGTTTGAGGAAAACCTCATATGGCAACCTCTCCGTAGATAGTAGAAACATAAACTTGCCCATACATATATAGTTCAGACTGTTATGAAGGTTATAGGGAAAACTGATCACCCTCTTCTTCCTGGCAGTACTGTCAGCAGTCTGTGGAAGCCCAGAGAATTATGCCTGACCCAACTTACACTTTAAGTGTGCGCTCTCACCCTCAGGCAGAGGAAAAAGTGTTCCCAAATGTAAGCTGAGCCCCTTTAAAAAGTCATTAGTGCCCACCTTGATCAAGATGTTACATAACTTTTCTTGAGGCTGTGTGGTTAGTGCAATGGCATCATGATGTTCTTTTATTTTTACTCCCTCTCATTTATTCTGTTTTCTTTTGCAGTATGGATAACATGCAGTGTTTCTTCCTTTGCTTTAGGTCAACAATATGCTGTTGTGATAAAAATGTAATGAAATATCAGCTTCAGATGAATAAAGTCAAGAATAGCTTAGGTGGCATCTTATATGTGCTATCCACAGTGAAGTCCATCAATATGTGTTTTTTAGAAGAACCACAGGATTCCAAGCTGATTTTGGAAACAATTTTCATGTCTTAGCCCAGCTCCTGTTATAGTTTTTTTCCTCTTAATCTGGCCTTTTCCTAGCCAAAAAACACTGAAGCTGTTTTCTACCTGCGTAACTTGTATTATGTAAGTCCTTACAATCAAGTTTATTGAAGACTGTTTATAAGAATTTGAGTGTTTATTGCGTGGGTAAGCATTTCTGTTTGAAAGACAGAAAACTAATATTTGCCTCTCGTGAATATTTCTTCCAGCAGTGACAACTGGCAGTTATTTTGGTCACATTTTCTGTCAAGGAAATTGAATGTAGTAGACATCACATTGACAATAAGGTGGATATAATATCTATATTTAACACCAGTGCAAACCCTTAAATTTCATCATGTGGGGGAGGAAACATGAAACAGACAGGCAGAAGAAGAAAGGTAATAGGACAGACTGAGAATATAATGTACCTAAGGACATTTACATACTTGCAGTATTCACTTGGAAGGGGAAGTTTTGATGCACCTGTTACTGCCTGATGTGGAAAACACTATTTCTCTTAAAACATGATGGTGAGCTCCCTGGGTAAGGTAAATAAGGTTATATGTGATGGTTGTGCCAAGAGAAAATCTGTGCAGCAAGTATTGTGATTTAATAACCGCTGGAGGAAGCTGTCATTTGTTCAGATCACAAGAGCATCTTTGTTTCCTTGGCAACTGGTGAGGGAAATTAGTATTCTATGTCTCATCCTAGAGGTCAAGGGTAAATCCCTGTTATTTCCACTTGTGTTTGAGACATGCACATGCACATGCACATGCAAATACTAACAAACAAACAGTCTTCAGTCACTTGCCACTCTTCCCAGTTTCAAGTGCAAAGCTGGACATCAAAAGACACTGTACCACCTGATGCTCCCAGACTGCCATCACCATCGTTTTTAAAACATAAGTTAGACAGGTTGAGGATATGGTAGTGGGAAAACGAGAAGGTGCAAAGTGAGATTTAGCAAAGCAAATGATAGGACAACATAGGTACAAGAGAAACAGTAAGGCATCAAAAATTACCCATCAAACATCTTTTAGTAATTTATACCATATTTATGGCGTGAAAAAAATAATCACCTCTATTTCTTGTTTATGGCAAGTGTAAAGATCTCGAGTGACTCCTCAAAAAGCATAGAGGTATGATGTTGACATGAAAAGGAAAAGCTCTGTTTAGCAGAGCATATGCATGACTAAAACAAAGCATCCATTTACTGCTGCTAGAAGTAATCAGAGCAGGCTTGTGTTTCCATGAGGGGGAAGGATAGCTTGTACGTTCAAATGAGTTGCAAAAGATGTGACGAATTGTTGATATTGAATGATTTGGAATGCAATTGTTTTGAGATAGCTTGTGGTATTGTTTCAGTGGTAATTACAGCAGTACAGTGTCTCACCTTTTTTGTTTTGCACGCACAAATGGCCCAGTTGGTTTGGGATTGTTTTTCAGGATCTAATTGTGTAATTACTTTCCCAAAAGGGGAAGCAGAAAAGTGGATTTTTATGGTGAGTCATTAGTGCAAGATCATGTGGTTGTAAATGAAGGCCCATTACAGTATGACACGTCTCTCGATGGACCCTCCATTAAAAACAAACAATGATGTGGGGAGACCTAAGCAATCCATAAAAAAGAATTGTTGCTACAACTTATAATTTAGAATCATAATCATGGACCTGTTGATTGAACTGTGATTGCGTACAAAAACCTTAAATGGCAGTAACTACCACTCTGTGAGCACCACAGCAACATTGAGTTCTATGGCTTATTAAATCAGCGTGGCTTTGTGACAATGCCACTGCATTCCAGTAGAGTAGTTGACAGGTTCAATTGTTCATGTGGAACACCAAGTCAGCGTGGGGCATTCATTAATATACCACCTACAGACAAATCACTGCCACTCTAGGCTACTAAGTCCTGGAAAGCAGGGCCCTGATCTCCTAGCATATTTACACTCAAGGGTTATACCCGCACAGTTAGGCAGCTGCCATCACTGACATGTACCAAACACCATGGGTTCCCTTACATGCAACATCATTTCAGTGACACATAAAAATTATTGCTTTTCAAGGGAAAAAAAATGAATACAGACCTTGAAGATTCTACCATTGTGGACATGAAAACTGTACACGCAGAGGGAAATAAAAAAGTCTCACATTGCCCTGTAGTGTATGCAAATAAACTGATGATGATTCCTAACATATCATATTTGGGTAATCAGTCAAATACCAATCTCAAAACTGATCTACAATGTCTTTTGGTGCTATATAATCATTTCTCTGTATGCAATTGTTTTTTAATTTCAGTGCTATTGGCAGGTGGCATCCAATGACTTCCTGGCAAGACCAATGGTAGGACTTTTTGACTAACACAAATTTCACGGATCTAAACTTGCCACATATTTGTGAAAGCTGAAATAGCAGCTTTTCATATATTTTATAAAAGCAGAGAAAAAAATATTTCAAAAGGAATCACTGTTGGATAGATTATGTGGGATTATGTGTTTGGTGCATACATTTTGGAGGTGTTTTGCCACATAAGGGATACATGTCTATAGTCATGTTATTGATAGGAAACTATGCCACATTTTGCCTCCCATATTGTGCTGCTTAGAATCAGTCACAAGTTACAGCTATTCACGTCACAAAACTGATCACGAGTGGCAAGAAGTAAAATTCTGAATTTTTGAGGTGGTTTGTTGAGAGAGTCACTGTCTTCACACCAATGTCTCTGTGTCTTATTCGCTTTCATTTAATGTAGGAACTGAATGTGCTATTCTGAGATGGTTCAATTCAAATAAATGTAAATCTACACCCTATTGAATAACTGTATGTCTTCAGGTGATTTGCCAGTCATCAGCTAGAAACCATTTTTCAAAACCCTTAAGACTAGTACAATGAAAACCTCCCTATCCATAGATTTTAGCCTCCACTGAAGATTTTTTATTATTCTGAGTTTAAGGTTGCAGTTCCCTAGTGTTGCTTTAAATTCAAATTCATGCAAAGAATTGTTGAACTTATTTTTTACTTGCAGTTTTGACTTTATGACCGCATTACGTTTACAACACTAGCAAAATGTGAGAACGGAAAACCTCATTCAGGCTCTGTTTGTCCTGCCTTTCTGTTTGCCCAATCCAGACCCCATACCGATATAAGCCCCATGCTTTACCAAGACAGCCTGTCGTTTTTTATGATGAAACCAGATGAGATTTAGAGAGGGATCTAAGAAGAGACGGCAAGAGGGATGGATTTTTTCTCCCCTGACACCCCAGTAGAGGAACTACAACGTCCGATTTTCATTTCAGAGGAAAAACTCAAGGGAGTCTGAGTTATGGACATGACAACAAACGCTGTTTTACTGCCCATAATGCGTATTGTTTGTCCATCTTGCTCCATCTTTTATGATGATTCTTTCTCCGTCTGTCTGGTTGACGTGTTTAGTCGTCTGTTGCTGTGGAATGTCTTGTCTGTCTGCCTATCCTTTTTATTTTAAGTCAGTTTGTCTTTCAGTTTTCCCTGTGTTATTTTGTACCTCTGTGTTTATGCCTGTCAGAAACTGAAGAAGCACAAAACTGTTCTACTGCCTTGCCATCAATTACCCTCCCCAATAATGCGTGCAGTATACAGTCCCAGGCCAATGTGACTCATTCATATGATCTATCCATCTGCTGTTTCGAACAACCATCCCCTTTCTTTGTAATGTCTCGCAGGACGTCATATTGAGTGTACCCCTTTGTGTCTCAGAATTGCCTTTACATTTGTGGCGTCATTAAATGCCTTTGTTGGTAGATCATTTGGTGGTTCATTATATGGGATAGTTTTATGAGCTGTCTCCTGGCTTGTGCAATAGTCATGCTTGTGATACATGCAGATAATTATCCAGCAGCAATCGTCTCTCAGATGGTCAATAATAATATGACATTAGGCTGATGGACTGGAGGTACTGACTGTGTTATTGCATCCCTATAGGGATTTCCATGAGACTATATTCTGGACCTCTGCTGTGTTTCATGAGGAGAAGAGAAGCAGGCAGGGATATTGTGCAATATAATTTTTGAGCTTTGAAGAAACAGGAAACCTTCACATTGTGGCCATGGGGATGAACATAAACCTGCGTAGCCATGATTTTCATGGATGTAGTGAAAAAGATGTGGAAGCCTAAAAGAACGATTATAAAGAACAGAACTATTATGCACTTTCATAGCCTTCAAGAAATCCCCCCCACACACACACACATCTTTTGTACAACATATGTTGTGCTTCCATTTTATGTACACTTAGACCACAAACATTGAGCAGCAGTGTGGCTCACTCAAGGGACAAAAAAAATAATAAAATGAAAAAAAAACAAAACAGGAACCTGTAATGTTGGTATGATAGAGTCATGTCCGTTGTGTTACAAAAGGGAAGCAATTTGTCAACCATCCATCTGCAACACATCTAATGTGATAGTAAGTGAAAAAGATACATTCACAAAAGAACTGCAGATAAATACAGAGGAATAACAAATATACAGTTGTGCCCAAAAGTTTACACCCTCCAGCAGAATTTCTGATTTCTTGGCCTTTCTCAGAAAATATGAACGATAACACAAAATCCTTTCTGTCACTCAGGATTAGGGGTTGGGTGAAGATATTTATTGAAAAGAAAATAGTTCACTCTTTTTAAATCATAATGACAACAGAAACTTCAAAAATGACCCTGTTAAGAAGTTTACACAACTCTGGTGGTTTTGGCCTAATAAATGCACAAAAGTTGACACAAATGTGTTTGAATGTCTACTAAAGGTAACCATCCTCACCTGTGATCTATTTGCTTGTAATCAGTGTGTGTGTATAAAAAAATGAACAGGGTCATTTTTTAAGTTTCTGTTGTCGTTACAATTTAAAAAGAGTAAAAACAGTTGTTTGTTGATAAATGTCTTCACCCAACCTCTAACCATGGGTGACAGAAAGGTTTTTGTGTTACCACTCATATTTTCTGAGAAAAGGTTAAAAAAGAAAAAAAAATCAGAAAATTCTGCTGGAGGGGGTGTAAACTTTTAGGCACAAATATACTATTGGCAGATAGTTCCCCAGAGCATGCCAATGAACAACCACTTAACTAGAATTGTATGTTAACAATGCAGTTTTTGGGGGGCAAATCCTAGTTTTTGGGCCTTCACGCAGAGCAATGGCAATTTGTAACTTGAGGAAAAATGAGCTGGGAATGAAGGACTGCTTTACCCCATCTCTTAAGAAATGCATGACGTATACTTTGATTAAAGTTGTGAGGTACTTTAGGATGCCAAGTTACTACAGTCAAATCAAATGCAGCTGTTCAAAATTTTGACAAATAGGCAAAAAAAAATTCCAATAACAGTTATGAAGAAGATGGAACAGTTTACAGAGAGAGTGTATAAGGTTAGTCTGTCTCTTTCCCTTTTTTATTTGCTCCCCAATCTAGCTTTTCAGTGCTACCTTTGCTCTTTTTCTTAGGTCTATCCTTTGTATCCTTTGCGTGTTCAGCCTAAATGATCCATTTGCTGCCACTGAGAACCAGCTCAACCATTTTCCCGGTTCTTTCAATCAGCTTCCAAAGGCCTTGCCAACAAAAAATTATAACCAGGAATACAAAAGAAAAAAAAATCACGAGTAGTCTTTTCTGCTTCTGTAACTTTGAAGATAAAAAGGAATACAGACTAGGATCTGAAGGTGTTTTCAGCATCCTAACACCACTGGGCAAAGTTCCTTTTGTTTTACCATTTCATGAGAAGTATACATAAACAAGGGATTAGAAAAATAACGCATCAAGACTCAAGATCCAAGAAATGTCATTATGACTGCAAATATGGATATAAATGACAGACCTGTTGTACATTGGCCCCATTATTAAAGTATTATTTCAGTAGAATTGAGTTAAAATGAAGAAAAAACATACTATGTAATCTGACTGCCATAACAACAACAACAAATTAAGAAGGAACAATTCATATTGATTGTTGAAGATGTGTTCATTAAAAAAATATACAGAAATATAGGCTGCAGAGATACATGGAATTATTAAGAATAAGTATTGCTTGTTGGCTGTTGGTTGTACAATCAATTTTATGTGTGTTTGTTTTTTTTTAACTTATTGATAAATCTTAAGGTCTGGTGCTTCCACAGCTTTCTTTTTGTGCTTTTGCGGCCCTGTAGTTCTAACCTGAGGCCAGCAGAGGAAACATTCAAAAGGAAAAAGAAAAGGAAGGAAGTGGTTGAATGAAATGGAACATGAGGAGGGGGCAGACGTGAGAAACCTGAAAGGGAAAATATATAATGTTAGCAGATAATAATCTGGTCACCAAAGGGCCAATACGTGATGATCAAATCTTTCATCGCTATTGATTTTTCTGTTGGATATAGTTGTAGTTTCAGATTGAGGTCAAAGGACAAAAATGTAGAAGTGGAAAGCTGCTCTGTGGGTGTGATGGATACCGAATTAAACTGCCATACGCACAGATGGAAGACACTGGCTGTGGTTTATGTATGTTAAACTGAAAACAAAGCTGAAACATAAGGGTTTTGTGAATACAATACAAGTTTTCTGGAACCACTGATTTGCTAGGAGCATAGTAGTAAAGCAAAAAGGGTATTGACAAACACGTAAATGAGCTACAAAAGTTCTCTTTATGCACAAATCTATGACAGTAAATTTTGTGTGTGTGTGACAATAGCCCTTTCTTTGAAGTGGCTTTGTTCTTGTACTGCTTTGAATTCACTCATATTGTATTGGGGTAGTTATTGGACTCTGCATACTCATCTCCTGCTTTTGTATTCACTTTGCTTTGTTAGTCTGTGTTAATGCTGTCCTACTTTTAGTCAGTCAGTTGAGCAAATCAATTGAGTAGGATAGCTGCTTGTCTGTGCACCGATGTTAGCTGTATCTATGGGTTGTTTTTCTAGTTTTGTACTGGATGTGTTCGATGCAGTGCTGCAACACATCGTAATTACTTTTTAGATTTTAAATGTGAACTTTATGGTTGTTTTATTGTGGGTTTCATTTCAAATCAACAAGGAAGACAGAAAAAAAACAATTTAATCCATTTTCCTACAGTTCACGGTCGCAAAGACATGTTTATTTCTCAGTTCCAGAAATGCACTAATTAAAAAAAAAATAAAATGTGTGGTTCCGAATCCATGGACACTTTTACCTTGGAATTCAAACTATCATTTGGGTTTTCACAACAGCCATCAGTGATATCATCTGCATCACCTCAGTGTTGCATGTGAAAAACAAAACTCCTTTCACTCAGCTGGCCACACTGTTCAGCGTTTTAATTAATTTAAGCTCTTAAGTAAACAAGCTGCCTAATGTTTATGCTTTTACTTTCAGCATTTTTGACAGTTCAGAGTGAGTTATGTGAGCATTTATCTGAGTGTCCCTTAAACTGTGTTACATGATTAGAGCAGGTCTGTCACCTCATAAGTCTCCACTCTAATAAAGACAAGATGTGACACCGGGCCTCATGTCAGCTTCAGTATATCATCCTAACACTGTGCAGAGTGCACAAACATCCATTCCCAATTGTCAGAACACTGCTATTACATCATAACACGTGCAGTAAATGTCCTGTGTTTTTATATGGGGATGGGTGGGTGGTGTCTAAATTCTACATTCATTTGAGATACAGCCGTTCACAAAACCTTTTTTTTATTACCCTTACTTTTATTGTCTTCGTTTCTTATTTCATACTTGTTTTTTTTTTTACTTTTTTACCCATATTGTTTGTATAATACACAGCTTTTACAGTGCCTCCTCTCTTTGTACCTTGGTTACCATAAGCAAATCATTCAACAACAAAAAAAGAATGTATGATCATTTCTGTGCTCCAGGCATAATGTCACAATTCAAAGTTTAGACTGTTCCCAAAATGGGTCTAAAGATTACCACACACTCAGTAATCTCAAGCCAGATTTAGGCCTCATTTACCACCCCTAATGATTGAGGACAAGGTCTGAGTCTAGGCCTGGCGTGGCCCGTTATCCATCAAAGTAACCCTTTTGTGCAGTTTATGAAAGTGTTGCTGCAAGGATTGCCATGTCCGAAATAGTTCCAAACTTTCCTTATGCAGGTGTTTAATGGTAATTTTAAAATTGGTTAAGATCTCAAAGTTGTCTGCTGTGTGGCCCGCCTTTCAATTAATGTAGTGATTTTGTGAAGTCAGTCAGTACATTTACATGCAGACAGTGGTTCATCCAAGGTCATAGCCACCATGAAGTCACAGCAGGGACCCAGTCTTGTCTGCATATATAGAGGAAGCAACATTTTAATGATGACCAAGACAGATGTAGCTTAAGCTCTTTGTATTCCTGGATGTTGATTTATTTACATGGTGTTAGTATTTTTCTTTAAATTGAACCTCCAAGCCACCACCGATTGTTGCTTGATAAGCCATAATTATCACTTCATTTTGCTATTTAATACTCTTTTGCAGTTTTAAGTTTAAAGCTCCTGAATAACAGCTTGTTTTACTACAGCTTGTGTTTGTCAGGTACAAATTTTACCAATTTTTTAGGGAGAAGCCTATTTTAAGGGTTTGTGCACATCTCCTGGAATTATTTGCAACCACAAAGATATTTGATTGTCAGGAACTGGTGATACAGTGTTACAGTATCATATCTCTCTACAGGCCACAAAGCAGACTGCCGTTTCCCTGACCATAAAATTATATCAAAATCAAAATCTATTAATCAGAACTTTGAAATCTATAAAAAAAAAAATTACATGCTGCACCTCAGCTCAGGCGCAGCCAGAATCAGCCTCTGAGCGTGAACATTTATCACACTTTTGATCATGGAAGATGGACTTTAGACAATTAACTAACTAATTTTTCTGGTTGATATATACCCCAATGCTATAAGTGCAGTGAGGACAGCGCAGTATTTATCATCATGAAATATAAAGCAGTGTATGGTAGATATGCCACATTTAATGAAGGCTCAGTAAGATAGATGTTCTTTTACTGTCTTTATGAATCCATGTAATGAATGCCTGTTTCTGTTTTGTGTGCATCTTTCCATCCCTGTGTGTGTAAAATTAACTGTTGTCGCTTTAAAGAATGAATTTGGTAGCAAGAATTTTGTTGGGTCCTTACAATTGATGTCACAAACATGGTCTTGATCTGCCATTTTGTTTTGGAGTTACGTGACCAATTCACATTAACCAAGGCTAGCAATGGTACTTGGGCTGGCCCCGAGGAGCTTGGATGTGTTCAAATGACTTTCACAGATGCAGAAAATCCTTGACCACGCACAAAACAACCTGGATTGCAATATAAAGAAAAATAATTGAATTTAGACAAATTCAGGCACATGAAAATAACTATGAAAAAATATATAATTTTGATATGGCCAGCAGAGAAGACCCTGATGGCTCACCACTGCTTATTGAGTTGAAAATGAGTTGTTGCCATTTGGTTTGAGTTGCCATTGAATCATTGAGACTCAGAGAGCGTTGTCCGCAATGAAATGCATCTATTGGGGGAAATGAATGTATCCTTGTAAATAACAGGACCATGTGCCATTGTTTGTTTGTCAACTCTAACCAACCCATATGCTTGAGGTTAAACAGGTTTTGGGAGTGTCCCGTAAAGATCAGCTAAATAAAGGGCAATTGCGATTCTGTCCTATGCCTCTACAAACACCAACTTTCCTACCAATGGTGACACATGTCAGTGTGCTTCTATTACTACATCAAAAACAGCTTCAGATTGAAAATAAATTATCTCCTTAACAATAGCCCATGTCAGGGGTAATTTACCTGCCATGCTTATTTTGTTGTGCTTTCCAAGCTATTGCATCTAAATGTGGTCATGTGAACATCACAGAAAGATGTAAATTTATCCTCAATGATTTGCCAAGCTCTCATTTTTATGGCTGAGGTTTAAATCGGCACAAATCGCTCCGACAAGAATGAAAGCCATGAGCGCGATTTATTGCAAACAGGATTTAATCTGCTCATGCATTAAATTGACTCCTGATCCTGGGACACACAGCTTCCTCATAACCCAGTGTGTACTCTTAATTATGGTAACATGAGGCAAATGAAATAAATCTGTAAAAATATATATTGAAATTTAACAACATTGTCTTAGGCAATCCTTTCCCAGATGGAATAATTAAAACCAATTCAGTTCGACAGTTGTGTGCCCTCCTCTCCTCTACCCCTCATTCCCTGAATTGCTCCCTATCTCTTTTAGCATGCAGACTTAGACAATTAGCCCTAGTCCAGAAGGTAGTAGGTTTAGCAGCTGGAAAGATGGAGATAGAGAGCTTTGGCTTTAAGACAGTTTTGTCTGTCTTAGCAATTCTGTCTGCTTGAAAATTAAGCTGAGTTGAGCATCTAATTTGTAATTATACCTTAAGAAGGTTGTGCCAAATAGTTTCTTTTTAGTAAGTACTACAACAAATATTTACTTATACCAACCTTTCATAATGGCTGAGTATTGTGCACAATTTGAGTGAAATTGGGGACTCTTTTAATAGCTTACAACTTGTAAAATCTGCATTCTGATGAGTTTTCCTTTTCTCCTCATTATGGTACCATGCTTTGTTGGTCTGCTGGCTTGACTCCTGTCTAAACATCTTAGTTTGATGCATTTGCTTCGGTTGCATATCTCCACAGGTCTGTGGTCCTTATGTGTGGGCTGTTTGCTTACTGTTGGGTAACAGTTGGGTAGGAGGCCTAAACCAGCTAACAGATTGTAAACACTGATGAACAGCATGCTTGCCTTGAACCTGCAGAGACCAATGTCGCAAGGTGTGTGTTTTTTAACGTGTGTGTGTATGTGTCATAGTTCCCTCTCAAGATATGCCAGATGGTGATGGCACAGCAGAAGGGAAAACTGTCATTATCATAGGCTTTGACGCTGTACCAGTGTTTCTGCTAACCTGTGTGTGTCCCAAAGAGAGAGAGAGAGAGAGAGAGAGAGAGTAGAGCAGACAGAATTAGCAATAAGCCGACCTTGATTAAAAAAAACAAACTAAAATAAACACTGCTCACCAGTGTTTGTCTCAACAGCTGTAGTATGTCCCAGAAGGAACCAATGATGATGATAATAGCAATGATAATGATCACTTGAATAAAATGGTAATAAAATCATAAAATAGTCATAAAAACTGCAAATGAAAATGAATGCAATCCAATTACAATATCAATTGTTGCAATGGTTGGAGTGAAGAGCATAATAAAACACGATGACTCACCACTCCTGTGGGGATAACATCACATTATTACCATTAGAGAATGTAACACTACAAACTGCATAATATGGGCATAAAAATGTGAAAACTCACATATACTGAGTTATGAATATGTGCAAATTACACACAGACAAACACACACGCACGCACACACACACACACACACACTGATGACAGGCATGACTTTGAGACAAGGATCTAATGAGGCACAGTAAGACAAAATGATTATGCATCTTGCTTTCTTCAGCCTTTCGTGGGACTTCATTAGACTACTGTTTAGCTGATAAGATGTTCAGATATAGCCTTGAAAAGATAAGAAGGATGAACTTTCCTACATGGATCCACTACTGCATCAGCACATCTTTGCTTGTACAGAAGAAGCAAACTGAAGTTTTGAGTTAAATATTTCATTTTCTCCAGTAATTAGGAAAGGATTGGGATTAAAAATGGCCTTAACGTGTCCTGTTTGTAATGTAAAAGAAAAGACAGGTAGCTTGAGGTTGCAGGGTGAGTGTGCAGTGGGAGATACACCACGAAGAGCAGTAACTGAAGAGGGCTATTACAGTAAAAAAAGAGGTGGGGTGAAGTGGAGTTGGGGAATGGATAGTGAGATAAAGTGAGTTGTGGACAGAGGGAGAGAGGGATGGAAAGCTAAAGAAAGGATTAGCCATGCGGCAAACTGGAGAGGTTGAATAGGTAATGAAGGAGACAGGCCAGTAATGCATGAGAATAGGATAGGGGGGCTTAGCAGGAGCCGTGCAGTGCATTGATTACCTCTATCTGTCATTAGTCCCTATATCTAGAGGGTTGGGGGGTTTCTAGAGTACCAAAAGAGAGGAGCAGGAAGAAGGTAGACTGTGGTTTTAATTCTCGGTGCAAAACATTTTTTTTTTTTTTTTTTTAAATCCAGTGATAAATAAAAATCCCAAAATAAGGGAGCGCATACTATATGATCCCATGCTGGTGGATGTGCTGAAGCATTTAGTCTTTACCTGTTTACAAGCCCTTATGCAACATGTTTCCCAGCATTTTTGGCTGACTTTATAAGATGATGGGCCTCTTTATTGCTTATAATTTTTATTTTATAGGTCCCATAAAATGTAGTGTCACATTGTAACACACTGTAGCTGTAAAGCGAGCAGATGTGCTTGCTTCCTGCCACACCTGCTTTGTGAGCTGGAAAATGGACCATTGAACCCCACTGTGTCGCACAAGTGAATCATTCTAGACAAGATAAGGCTTTTGAGGGACCACCTTTGATTGTAAAAAAATAAAGAGGGCAAGGATGCATAGTTTGTGTGTTAAAAGAATGTGACTTCACTATAGTGGATGCCTCGAGGTGTGAAAACGGTAATTGTATTGCCTCAAAAAGTGTTATTAATTTTGCTGTTATTCACAGTTTTAGTAGGTAATTTAAGTGAACTGTAAAAACTGCTTGACATCTTCAAATCAGCCCCTCATTTATGAAACACAGCGACAGATACAAAAAATTACAATTCAGTCTTCACCCCTTCTAGTTGGGGCTTTGTAGCCAGCTTCTTTTGTTGTAAAACAGACAGACTTTTCTTTTCAAATTTCAGACTTGTTTAACCAAAAGCACTTCACAACAAATAAAAAAATCAACAAAAAGTTGAATGTGTCTTTTATGGCATGCACTTGACAAACAAAGTGAATGCATTATGGCCTGGTATTTTTTGGGAGGGTTGCTTATTTTCTGCTCCAAGGTTGTTCAAACATCCAAACATTTCTTCATTACTTCTTTGTTTGGTTAAAACTGCAATTAAAGTGGAAAAAAATGTATTATTCAATTGCTGGAAATTTTGTAGGACTTTGTAAGCAATGAAACTCTTTGCAGAAAAGTGTTTACAAAAAAATAAAAGAAAAATGAACTGCTCCACAGAATCAACTGAGAAATGTTCAGTAGAATATCAGCTTGTGAGTTTTCCATTTCTAGCTCTGTTTTGTGTAACTGCAGTCTGAGCAACTTTGAAAAATACAAAAGAAAAAGTTTGAATGGCCCCTTGTAGCAATGGGTGGGTAGCGGCCATTTTCTGCTTCAACACTTCTGGAAAGCCGGCTTAATCTCCCAGTATGCTCTAGTGGCCCAGCAGGGGCCCTCTACTTTGCTGAAAGAGGTGGCGAGTGAGCAGCTTGTTGCCCAGTGACTTCGAAACTGCGTTAAGTGTCTGAGTATTCTGTGACCGTATGATGGTGTGTGTATCTGGTGAGTCACAAGTGCCAGGACCAAATTAAACAGCAGACAGCTAATGAAAAATGAAGAATTCACTGGGACCTTAGCGGGTGAGACAAGCACACATCTGAACGCACTCAAACTCACTCCCACAGCTCTTGACTAGTTCGGAAGGCTTGTTAGATGAATTCTCAGAGAGGGGTCTTTTAGCAATGATGTTGTTTTGCTGCAGTAAATGATTTAGCTCAACAGCAAAACCAGCATGCACACAGGCAGCTACCAAGCGCCCATTTGGTGAGTTCTTACAGGAGGCCTATCAGAGAACTATTTAAGAATCAGTGTCTTGTTTGTGTGCAGGTGTGTAAGACATGGAATCACTGAAAAGATTCACCATGGCATATTCTGCCATGAGCTTCCCCATCACTAGCTCACCTCTCAGGAATACGAATGCCATTTCTTCTCCAGGGAGTTTGACCCCAGAGCTGGTCTTATGTATGGAGGTAAGCCTGACAATACCAAGCTAATACTGCCCAACCTCACACACCAACTCTGGCACCTTTCCTGCCAGTTGGGTAAAATTTGATGTCCCCATAACTACTCAACTAAAGCCCTTTTCTGTGATCTTCATGAAATACCTTCCCTTCCCTGGGAGTATGGGACCCACCAGGAGATAATACCTCCAACAACAAGCTCCCAGGTTCACAGGGCCACACAAACTTCTCATATCTTTAAATAATCAGAATCAGAACCACCTTTATTGCCAAGTATCTTAAAAGAGCATACAAGAAATTTGACCTTGATTTGAACTGTTCTTTCTCTGTACAAAACAAGTATGAATAAACAGTAAATATCAAATATATGAAAAACAGAGATGAAGTAATAAGAAATATAAAAAATAAACCCAAATCCATGTGATACACTTGGTCTTAAACACAGAAAATAATCTCTAACGCACTGCCAGGATTAGGCCTTTTATGAAAAATGTGATTTTAACATGTTGATGATGACACAACCATTCGTAGACCCTTAAACTGGGAAACTATATGGCCATCGTCATTCAACACATCACTCAGCTAAATCCAATAGACTCAAGTAGAGTTGCAGTGCATGAAGACACACAATATCAATATCAGTGTCATAGTCATCTCAGTGATGAATGGCACAATTTTCCTACAGTGCTTACGATCATGAAGTGATAAATAAATGTCTGGATAAGGTGCAATAAAGGTCTGCATAAGTGAATGAGATCAAAAGGAATACATCACTTGGCTTATTATGTGTATTTAATGTTTAAATGTCATTATACTGCTTAGTGATGTGATTAATGTCATCACTTGAGAGCCAAATTCACCTCACTACTTCAGCTCTGTGCTGTGCTGATTATGATAAATAATAGCTGAAAATAAAGAGAAGAATAACAAGATCTTCTTTAACTCAGTGATTTGCCAGGATGTGAATGTTGAAAAAGAAAATGCTGTGCTTCAGGAAACAAAACTGATGCTCTTGTTCAAGTAAGTTCTGAAAGACTGTACCTGCTTTTGTCCAAGACTTTGAAGGATCTGAAAGGAATAGTTTAGAGTTTTGAGGTGCATTTCAATGTTGCACAACCAACAATGTGTGTTTGTTGCACTTGAGCTATAAACATATATTCACCTATTCACCTAAGCATGACCTCTTCTTTGGCATGTTGGGTGTTATTTTCCAGCTCATATTTGTGCCCTGACCACAGTGCAATAACCAAACTCTAAGGGAAGAAAATGCATTTGCTGGAATGGCATGGAGTTGTTTAGAATATGTAGTACACAGCACTACATAGATTTTACTCAGAGCAGTTACTCACAGGTGGATTTTAAAGTTCAATGAGAGCAATACAATGGAACATTATCAAAGAGGTGCTGAAATAAAGGCAATCTCATGAAATTATGCTGCTTCAGGGGAAAATGTTCTGAATCAAAGTAAGAGGGGTAAGTACTGAGCCTTGTTGAACACAATGAGAAAAGATCAGTGGCAGAGCAAGTGACTAGTCTGAATTGAAGTAGATCCCTTACATCAGAAGTTGTCTTGATATCAGGTCAAATTTTCAGAGGGTTTGTGTGCTTTTGGGAGTCTCATTAAAAGAATCAGTCGCCATTTCAGTAACCAGTTAAATTCTCGTACATACTACTTTCATTTCTTTTGCCAAAGGAAAACCAACACAGACTCAATACAGTAGAACACACATTCACCATTGACTGAATGCAAGTTATCTTTAACTTCCAAAATTACCCACAGTGCTGTTCCATTATTGGTTCATGTGCTATTGATCCCTAAACTTATAAAAAATTACGATGAAAGGAGGAAAGTAAGGGAGGAGATGTGACAAACAAGTTCTAACAGATAGTTTTTTTTATTTGAAGATACCAAGGTCTGCCCATAGCTCTGCCACTGACAGGACTCCAGGTGCCTGGCAAATGAGGGGGAAGTGGTATGTGGAGCAGGAAGCCCCAAGGAGACACTTGCTTTGTCTTTTCTCCTACTAACTATTTACTATTCTGAGTGCATACGTGCATTCAAATTGACAACAGTGAAAACAGTGCACTTTGATTTCTCCGCTGGTGCTCTCAAAACGGTCAAAAAGTTGAGTGAGGTACACTGGATACTTCTCACCCTCAGTGGCTGCCATGTTGTCTTAGTAGAGGAAGGGATGAAAATGAATAAAATGATGGTTGGTGGTTGCAATCAATGAATAACAGAAGAAGACCTGTGAATGGTTGTGACATTCGATCCTAATTTCCAAGAAGTGCGTGGCCATGCACTGAGAAATTCAGGAGCCACCACTGCATACAAGACTCAAGTTTACTTGTGTTATATGCATTAACATGGAATCGACAATTAAGACATGAATACATGATTCTGAATAACACGCATGAGTGGAATTTGCAGCTCTGTGGGTTTTTAAGAGTCTCTTTTGCAATCTGGCTATTGATTGTTCATTAGTTAAGTAAAGTAATGTTTATCTGAGAGTGCAAGTTTAATCTTTAATGCATGCATCATGCATAGATTATCTGTTCATTACACAGACAGGAAGTCTGGCAGGAACCCCAGAAGAGCAGCTCCTCCATTCTCAAATTGTTATTTCAGTACGTCGGCATGCAGAGACACTTTTTGCGACCACTGTCATCCAATGACAGTGGCATGTAGTTAGTGAGATTAATTATAAAGTAGGGCATTTTAATATCTCATTGATAACACTTCAATCTTTTGCCCCTCTCTCAGGCAGTGTTTCTGCATTTTAGAGAGAAAGGAGAGAGAGAGAGAGAGCGAGGGAAAGAGAGAGAAAGAGAGAGAGAGGAAAGCGAGGACCCACCAAGGGTATTTGTTCTTATTAAATGATTTCAGAGCAGCAATTAACCACACTGGCGACACTATCACCATTCCCAACCAATCAAGCAGCCACTATTCCTGGCCAATGAAATAATCTTTATTCATGGTTACACAAGAGGGAGTTCTTAAACAGGCTGGGAAATAATTTCTGAGGATTCTGAGTAATTATGGCCAGAATGAGGTCCAAGCTTCCGCTTTCATTAAAGTCTCTATAATTCACATTTCAATTGCATAAATTTGAAGTGTGTTCATTTGTAAAATAAAAATTACACTTCCTCATTTTTGTTAATGTTGATAATAGTAATACACATTTGATGCACACAAGTGAACAGGATTGAGTAATGGGGGGGCTCAATAAAAATTGTTTCATTAAAGATGGTACAGCAAATTATATTTGTGTGTTCTCAAAATTTATAGCTAAGCTTCCTAACCTTACTGATCTTTTCACATGGGTCACAGCCCCCATTATCTTTTGCTTCTATGGCAATGTTGAGACCTTGGGCAATGAATCTTGTGCCATACCATTTCCTATTTCTTTAAAATAAGGGCTAAGCCAAGATGACCTTTGTGCGTCGTTGCTGTGTGACATGGAGGATTCACATATCAAGTTGCTGTTGAACATGTGTCTGAGTGTTTAAACGATGGTTTTTTGGTGCACTTCTGTGCCAAAATAGCTCAGTTGGGAGAGCGTTAGACTGAAGATCTAAAGGTCCCTGGTTCAATCCCGGGTTTCGGCATCCAGCTGATGATTATGCATGTGTGAGGTACATGAAAGATGCCCCTATAAGACGAGTAAAAAAAAAAAAACTGATGACAGTCTGCACCTCTGAAGTGAATTTAGGTACTTGAGACAGGGATGTTGCCAAGGCCATCCACTTTTGCTGTTGGACAGCTTGCACCAATGTCTGGTTAAAACTCAAGATGCCTCTCAGTATAAACAGCAATGTTGAGACCATGGGCTTTGAATCATGTGCCGAACAATTCCTCTGATTTTACAATAAATGCTTGGCTAAGTTTACCTTTGTACGTCATTGCTGTGTGACATAGGGCATTCACATATCAAGTTGCTGTTGCACATATGTCTGAGTGTTCAAACGGTGTTTTTGTTGTGCACTTCTGTGCCGAAATAGCTCAGTTGGGAGTGCGTTAGACTGAAGATCTAAAGGTCCCTGGTTCAATCTCGGGTTTCGGCATCCAGCTGATGATTATGCATGTGTGAGGTACATGAAAGATGCCCCTATCAGATGAGGAACAAAAAATCTATAACAGTGTGCACCTCTGAAGCCAAGTTAGGTCCTTGAGACATGGATGATACCAAGGCCATCCACTTTTGCTGTTGGACAGTTTGCACCAATGTCTGGCTAAAACCAAAACACTACTCAGCATAAAAGAGCTTATCACTTGTGACAGGGCTCCCCTCATCTTTAGCATTTATGGCAATGTTGAGACCTTGGACTTTGAATCTTGTGCCAAACAATTCCTCTGTCTTTACAAAAAATGCTAAGCTAAGTTTACCTTTGTACGTCATTGCTGTGTGTCATGGAGGATTCACATATCAAATTGCTATTGCACATATGTTTGAGTTTTCAAATGGTGTTTTTGTGGTGCACTTCTGTGCCGAAATAACTCAGTTGGGAGAGCGTTAGACTGAAGATCTAAAGGTCCCTGGTTCAATCCCGGGTTTTAGTATCCAGCTGATGATTATGCATGTGTGAGGTACATGAAAGATGCCCCTGTCAGGCGAGTAAAAAAAAAACTGATGACAGGCTGCACCTCTGAAGTGAATTTAGGTACTTGAGACATGGATATTGCCAAGGCCATCCACTTGACTGCTGGTGGAAAGTTGGCTTCAATGTCTGTTTAAAACTCAAGAAGCCTCTCAGTATAAAAAGCAATGTTGAGACCATGGGCTTTGAATCATGTGCCAAACAATTCCTCTGTCTTTAGAATTAATTGCCTAGCTAACTTTACCTTTGTACGCCATTGCTGTGTGACATGGGGCATTCAAATGTCAAGTTGCTGTTGCACATATGTTTGAGTTTTCAAACGGTGTTTTTGTGGTGTACTTCTGTGCCGAAATAGCTCAGTTGGGAGAGCGTTAGACTGAAGATCTAAAGGTCCCTGGTTCAATCCCGGGTTTCGGCATCCAGCTGATGATTATGCATGTGTGAGGTGCAAGAAAGATACCCCTATCAGAAGAGTAACAAAAAACTGATGAATCCTGCACCTCTGAAGTGAATTTAGGTCCATGAGACATGGATGTTGCCTAGGCCATCCACTTTACTGCGAGTGGACAGTTGGCACCAATGTCTGGTTACAACTCAAGATGCCTCTCAGCATAAAACAGCTAATCTCTCTGCATATGGCATCCATGCTCTTTAGCTATAACAGCAATGTTGAGACCTTGGGCTTTGAATCTT